>MUZC01001352.1:1004680-1060016 GCA_002072015.1 Radix auricularia
ATATATATAAATATAAAAACGAATATACCTATAAAAATAATAAAATTTTATCTCATTTAGATCATTTAGTCTATTCTATGTTTCAAATTTATGCCCGTCCCGTTCATTTTCTACAATCCACATGGACAGTTTTTTATTTCCATTTTTTATAATGTTCTTGCTACGACGGCTGATTCTAGTTGTGGAGTTTGACGTAGCTGCAGTTTCCGATGACAATATTTTCTTCTTTATTCTAAAGCTTAGTCCTTATTGTTGAAGTTGCTAAATTCAATGCAGAAGTAATTTAAGATAGGCATGCACCAGAATATATTCTTCAAATCACTTGCATTTTACTTTGCACCTAACCTGAATGCCAAATGAGAGACTACCAGAGAGACTCTTCTATGGCGAGTTCTAGCATGGCCAGCGGTCCCAAGGTGGACAAAAGAAACGTTTTAAATATGCATTGAAAGCGACTCTAAAAGCGTTTGCAATAAACCCATACACGTGGGAGCAAGCTGCATTGGACCGGTCCACCTGGCTTCAATCTATCCACGAAGGTGCCACATGCGGGATCAACGCCGCAAAAATGAAGAGGCAAGCCCGAAAGGCCCGTGCTGTCAACCCTCCAGGAGACAACACACTCATCCCATGTCCCTTCTGTTCCCGAACTTTCCGGCCCAGGATCGGTCTTGTAAGCCATCTGCGAAAACATAAGCAAAACCAGTCTCAATCGAGAATCTCCATGTTAAAATAATAGAGCGTTTAATCGAAACAGCGCTAAACGAAGTAAGTCGAGTCTTACTGTAAATATAATCTTAAACCTAATTCTTGAAATGAGAGATGCTGCACTAAAAGTACGAAGTTTAAACTTTTTTTTGGGGTATTGTTCGAAAAACGGATGTCCATTTAAAAATGCTCTTACAAACAAAATTCAGACCTTGATCACCGGATGTCTGACTAAATCTATTTAAAATAATTAAATAGGTCGATAAGTTAGAAAACACAAAGTTGTGGAAGAAGTGTCAAGAAAAAACAATGGATCAAAAAACAATGATATCAAGAAATTGAGATTGATAAACATAGGATATTGAAAGAAAACCATAAATAAAGCCAAACAATATAACAGCTCCCAACATAACAAATAACTACAAAGATCTAAGAGGGTATGTATGCGTGTGGGTTATATAATGCCGAGAGAAAAGAAACAGCTGGATATACAAGAGACCGATCAAAAGAGAAGAACTTGACTGTAGACTACATTTCTAACAACATTAAAAAGGAAGGTTTATGTTAGTATTATCTGGTACAATTTATTAGTCGCATCTTTAAGACAGAGTTGGTGATAGCTTTACAATATGATTTTATACAAACATTATTAAATATCGAAAATAGTAAAAAAAATTAGTATATCTTTAACACAATAATACTTTGATTTTCTAATGCGTTAGTTTAACACGTGTCTTCAAATTTATGTCGCTAAAATTATATACATTTAAAATTTATTATTATATAAACAAAACGTTTTTTCCATATTTTAATTCTTTCAATACTTTGAGTAAATTCGAGTGTAACTTGTTTTGTATTGTTATTGAAAGAATGCATTAAGAAATAATGGCAACCAAGCAATTTTTTTAAAACTTTGTTGAATAAAAGTGATTTGTTCTTTTTAGTTCAAGCATCCAACAGCAATCCTAAATGTATTAATTTTTAAAATGCCTAATATAAAATAGGTAAATAAACATACAAAGTTATGCTCTAACAAGAGGCCAAAGCTTCTTACACGTTTTGATCATACGTTCATTAAAACTGTCCATGTAATTCATGGTGTGGTTATAATTGAATTATACATTTGTTTATACACGTAACTAATTGACATTGAAATCGAGCACATTTTTACGTTGATAAATCTCCTGGCAAAGAGCTCTCTATACATATCATAGTGAGATTAAAAAATAGCATGGATTTTTTTTTATTTTGAACTTGATTCAAAGAGTTTCATTATGTGTCACATTTAAATTCGAGCTAATTAAGAAATTTCCGCTTTAGTCATTTGAGAGGAAATAATCACCATATTAGTCAGTCCTATCAGCTCACACAATTAACGATATTTGATTTTAATATTTGACAGTGGTTAAAAGTTAATGAATGTGCTTCAACAATCCGCTGAAATGTCTACTCTTAGGGTTAAAGCAGTTGCACACATAATCTTCTTGTGTGCAATAACTTTTACACAATTTGTTCACACAAAAAGTGGTAAATATTTCATGTAATATTATTACTTATAGTAATATAGTAATATTACGTTAAGGCTACATAAACATATTTGTTTAACAAAAGAGGTTGAGACTACAAATAAACATATAAATAAGTAAATTAAAAACAATGAAACATGGAATCGGTTAGCCTGACAGGATGTATTAAAACAGCAAACGTTTTCGCGAATAGCGTTCATCAAGGAGTAACCGTTTGCTTTTTTCTTACGTATTGTAAGTGTTAACCATGCCCTGTTTACATGTTTTCTATTTACTAATTGTCTTTTTGCCGGTTAAATTTGTTTTTTCATTCATTAATATAGTTTTCATATATTTTTTAATTGGACAAGAAAAAGGATTGTATAATTAAGGAAACTAAAGAAACATAGATTAGGAACAAATTAAAAAGGTAGACATATTTTTATTCAATATATTTGTAAGTTGGCACTTAAGTGTTCAAAAGGCAAAATGAAGTTTTCACTTCACATGTTTTATACCTATAAAGATAAATGATTTTTTGAAGGTTTATTTTGGTTTTTAAATTTGAAAATGATAAATAACACTGTTAAACAGTGAATTCGTTGCCAGTGGTATTTGAATCATTTTATACAAAGTCAACTATGCTGATTTCAAATATGTAAGTCTTTTTGCTAGATTGGCTCTATTTTACCAGATAATAAAAATTGTTCAAATTTCAAAGATATGTGGTCAAAATTATATTTAATAGTGTTATGTATAATTATTTGAGTTAATTGTAAATGGTAATGCATTAGCCAATCGCTGTTTTCTCGAGTTCCTTTTGTCTGTGTCATTGGGGGAATTGCGCTGAAGGCTCCAACTATTGTCAGCCATCATATGTATTTCCCATCTTCCTTGATATCTTTCCTCCATCACCCTCAAATCCTGATGGATCCTCTCGCCTTGTTGGTCATTAAAGTCTCAAAGGATAGCTGGACATTTGTCTAAATGATTGTGCAGGTAATGTACCTTGATGCTCATATTTGCTCCAATATTTCTGAAGTTTTCGAGCATATCTTGCACAAATTCTTCGTAATTCTCTGCTCTGTTATTACCTAAGTAGTTCCTCACAACTGAAACAAAACTTTACCACGAAGATGTTTCAAGGGAATCCATGAAATTAATAAAATTTCGATCATTGAGTTTTCGAAGCTAAGGACCGTAAAAAATTCAAACTCTCAGCTTCTCCATGCTCAATCCGGAGAATGATCTGCAAATATACTTAAAACAAGTGCCAGATTTGTCTAAAGCCTTAACTAATTGCTTCATTAAACCTAATTTTATTTGAAGCGATGGGAAAATGATTGTATTTTTTTCAACCAGTGGCTTTTTGATGAAGTTTTTTTAACCTACAGTCATGGTGTACCTTGCAGGCCATGTCACTCTTGTCAAATGATCTTGCCTTGCCCTGCTATCCCCAAGGCACAGGAAGCATGGGCATTTTGTATATCCTGACTTCTGCCCAAGCAAGAATTTTAATATTTTTAGATCAACGCACATTGACCACTGATGCTCATTATAACGGACTTTCTGCAATACTATTTAAATATATCATACTCTTCTTTAAGTGTTGTTGAGTGAGCAATGGGAAGAGATGCATAACGGTTACCATTGTGAAACAGAACATATTTACAGCTTCTGATGTAACTGTCTATAAAAAGATGCCAGTCTTCGTAATGGTAATCTTGTAGTCCTATTAGGAGCAGAGGTCCAAGGATGACATTACAGTAAACCAGATCTTCGTCTTGGCTGAAAAATGGAAGAAGAAACTCTTCTCTTTTCCGATAAGATGTTATTATTACTTCTGGTTTGAGAAAATTTCTTTCTTTGAGCCTGGACGCTAGAAGCTCAGATACTTGCTTGGACAGATTTAGGTCTCAGATCAGGTCATTGAGTTTTTCTTGGCTGGTGGGTTGAGGTTTGAAGAGCTTTCTTCATAATGTTATCATCTGCCAAAAACTCCAGATCTTGGCTCTCGTCGGAGTCTGAAGGTGAAAGCTCTAATAATCCAGTAAACACTGGTATGGCAAATTCACTGCTATGTAAGATTGGTGTCCTTAAAGATTCAAGTTTAGGATAATACCACATAGATTTATTGTGTCGATTGAAGCCTTTAACATTCACAATACAAAAATGACAATCACCAAAATGGTCTTTCGGCTCTCGCCATACCATTGTACACCTAAAATTAGACTCTACTTTTCACCATTTGTCCACTGCTGTAGGCTCTCCACACAGTTTTTGTAGACCTTGTGGGGAGCCCAAAACTTGTCATGTTCTCCCAGCTTCACACAGAAATAAGCCAAATATGCCTGCTGCAAAAATTCGGTTATGTTTCTTCTTTGCATTTCAATCATGTGTTTTTTTGCACTATCTACGTGATGGACTCATGATGTCTTTAAAAAGCAATTATACAGGAAAAAACAAACAAACCAAGTTTTAACTTGGTATAGTTTAATTAAACTGTAAGTGTAAATACTATAATACAAACAATCTTCAAATTAAAACTATACAATGTGACGTAGTACACAAAATTTACTCACTAATTACAGCGAGATAGGCAGAGACAAATAATCTACAAACTTCACAATAAAAAAAACTCGTCAATCAATCTCAACGTCGTGGTGATGTCATAACGCCATGACGTCATCAAAATATATAATCTCTAGTTCGTAACAAAATAAAATATTTCCAACCGTTTTTATGCTTCAGAAATGGCGCTGTAAGACTTCAAATGTATTAATTTCAATGAGAACAAAAGTCACCAAAATGATTTCATTTGTTTTACACAAAGGGGAACAATCATATTTTTATAAATGCCCAATATCTCGGAAACTAGAGCCAATGCAGCAAAATCAGCGGCAGTTTTTAAAATCAGCACCCATAAATTGCTATAATTTCACTCAAACAATCTTGGCAAATAAAAAAGATTGTTTGGCTGTGATACTCTTTTATTATTTCGCTCGATTTAAATATAAATACATTAAATAAACATAGTTTAATATACACATTTTAATGAGATTCCTGAGGTTTCTTAGATAAACAGTTGTGTGATAACTGTGGACGTCAGAGTAATGCCCACTTATAAGACAAAAAACCGTCTACAGCACTATACATTATACCATGTGTCATTTTCTATAATTCTGTTGTATATCAATGGTGTTGGGGGTCACATTGACATGAATCCTTTCACAAACAATATTGATAGAATTGCATTTGCAATTTTTTCCCCTCTTAAACAATATTAATAGTTACTTCTAAAAGTTAACATTTACACATATGACTTGAATATTACTTTGGAAATATTATTTGAAAAGACTGCAATGATTAATATTTGTTCTGTTTGGTTGAGGAAATCTAGAAAATAAAGATTACCTTTTAAATTGAAACTTTATTTATAGAAACATTGATTATAAAGGTACTTGTTTAATTTCTTATAAACGTAAGATATTAATTTTTTAATTTACTATTACATTGAAAAAAATCATATAACTACTTAAGTCTTAAAATATTATGTGTTGTATAAAATAGTTGCTAAACAAACAATATATTTGATATTTTTATCAAGCTTCCGATGAGGATACAATATTTGATCGTTTCAACTTCAGTGTCATCGCAAGTAATGTGAACTTTAATAAACATTACAGAAGTAATGGAGACAATATTACTTTGTTCAAATGTGAATGTGGCCCAACATATTGTAATGTCTGTTTTAATAATGGCTGGGGTCGTGCTTATGAAGCTATTATACTCAGTTTCAAAGGAAACAGACACAACTATTTGAGCTTTAAACGAATAGCTGGAAGTAAAGTTTCCAATGCATGCAGATGTACAGCCTCGACACCATCTTGGGCACAGCATCAAACTGTCTTAGCCACGTTAGAGGCTCAGTGTCGTAAGTAAATTATTTTTGTTAGGAATAATATTATCATTACTTTTAAATAATTTTATTAGTAAATATGTTACAATGATGAATTAAGTCTCAAAAGCTACTGTGATATGTTCGTTTTAGACTAAAAAAAAAACAACATAAATATAATGTATTTGTCGCCGTAGAAAAATTTTAGAAGAAAAAGTACACAAAAAAAATATGTTGAAATATAATATTTAACATCATACATTTTTACAAATAAATAATTATTAATAATGCATCACTAGAATCTATCACAAAACTATGTACTTTAAAGAATAAAAGAAAAAATTAATTTTTATCTAGTAAAAGTATGAAACGTGGTAGAAAATGCTAGTGCAAACAAGATAGTTTTATTTCTATTTTAAAAGTAAATTTAAAAATATTTTTAACCAACAATTTATCTAGCGTTAGTTTCTTCTTTCTGTTAGGAGAGCAGTTTTTAACGGAAAATGTTACTTAAAAAAAAAAAAATTATATTTATAAACAATTTATCTTAAATAGAGTGTTTTTAAGAACTACCAAAATGTTAAACAAATTCTTATTGAAAAAAAAAATAGTAACAATACTATAAAAATAATATTTTTCTTTATAAAATAAGGATTTCCTAAATAACTTTAAAAAAGAATAAATATATTTTCATGAAATTTTTCCCTTAGTCGGAATATTTAACTTTAATTAAATCAAATGTCAATGGCTTTTTAAATCTTAATGTGGCGAACTATTTTGAGACTTAAGTGATACCGTTAGTGGTAAAGTACTTACCAAAAACGGCTAGCTTCAATCACCACTTACGCTTAGGCTTACAGATTATGCACACTATTTTTATTTTATTGTTAATTATTTTTTAAAAATATTTTTTTTTTAAATAAAAATAAACATATATTACTAACACACCCCTATCTTCACCCAACTACACATAAGAAAGTAACTTTTAATAGCATTTTATAGGGATATATAATTTTCCAAAAGTGACCAACACTTTCTTCACGTGCAAGGATATACATAAAGTATCTTGGAGACACCCTCGATCCCACCAATGGCACCAGCTGGACCTCATTATCACCATGCGGCACAACTAGCTAGCGTACTACTCACTCGCAGCTATCACAGTGCCGACTGTGACACGGATCATTCCCTTGTCGCCAGCAAAGTACGAATAATGAGGAAAAACTCATACCATAGAAAGAAAAAGGGAAGTCCTATTGTATAAAAGACCCTGCGATAGCGCAGCTGCTCAAGGACAAGGTAAAGTAAAGTCTCTCAAAGATGTCCCCATGCGTAACCATTGACTCCAAATGGACGCTTCTAAGAGACACAATCTATACAACCGCAATACAAGCCTTGGGCAAAAAATCTCACAAAAACACGGACTGGTTTGATGAACATTGGGACGATATGAAACCTGTTACTGATGCAAAAGGAAAGCTCTTATGGCTTTCAAGGAAAAGCCTACACCCGACAATTAGCATGCCTTAAAAACAGCTAAGTTACTTGCACAAAAGGTTGCACGTAAATGTGTCAATACCTACTATCTTAAGCTCTGTTCCAGTATACAATCAGCTTCAGACATGGGCAATGCAAAAGTCATGTACGAAAACATCAAAAAGGCAACGGGCCCCTTGACGTCAAAAGTCCAAAAATGGAGAAATTATTCAAGACCAGGCAGCACAGCTAAAATGGTGGGTTGAGCATTATCTGGAATCGTATTCAACAGTTACCACAGTCTCCAGCACCGCTCTAGATGACATTCCAGATATGACACTCATGGAAGAACTTAATGTCGTGCCCACACAGGAAGAGGGCTAGATCTCCCAAGACCTAAAGGATGCAAATATAGTGACAGTATATAAAATCAAAGGTGATAGGAGTGATTGCAATAATTATCGCGGCATTTCTCTCCTTAGTATTGTAGAAAAGACCTTTGCCCGCGTTATTCTAACACGTTTACAAAGCCTAGCATTCCGCATCTATCCAGAATCTATGTGCAGTTTCCGGTCCGGTCGGTCTCTCATAGACATGGTTTTCTCCATACGACAGCACCAGGAAAAATGCAGAGAGCAGCAGATGTAACTATACATTGCATTTGTGGACCTTATAAAAGCATTCGACTAAGTCAGTCGCAACGGTCTATTCCAAATAATGTAGAAAATTGGCTGTCCCCCTCACCTACTTGTCATCATCAGACAGTTCCACAAAAATATACTTGGCACAGTGCAGTTCGAAGGAGCTAAGTCAGAAGCAGCGGAGTTAAACAAGGCTGTGTACTCGCAGCAACATTTTTCGCAGTATTCTTCTCTGTAATTCTTCGACACGCATTCAAGGAAAGCAGTGAGGGAATCTGGTTTCATACCAGAGCTGATGGAGGACTTTTCAACACTGCCCGCCTGCGAGCCAAGACCAAAACGACGGATGTCCTAATTCGAGAGCTACTATTTGCGGATGATGCGGCACTTACAGCGCAGACAGACACTCGTGTGAAACAACTCGTGTCAAGCTTTTCCAATGCCTGCAAAAAAAATTTGGTCAGAAAATCAGCTTGAAAACGACAAACATCATGGCCCAAGACACTCCACCTCCTCCATCCATAAATATCGATAATGAAAATTTGGAGGTTGTAGACAACTTCAACTTCTTGTGATCCAAGGTCTCCAATACACTGTCCATTGAAGAAGAAATAAACAGCATAATTGGCAAGGCAGCCGCAACGATTGGTAAACTAAATAAGCGGGTCTGGCAAAACACCAAGCTAATGGAGAAAATCAAACTGTGCGTCTATCGAGCCTGTGTCATCAGTACACTACTATATAGGAGCGAGACATGGACCATTTATACATTACAAGAGCGTAGGCCCAGCAGCTTCCATTTGAGATGCCTGCGCCACATCCTTGGTATTAAATGGCAAGACAAAGTGGCTAATAGTGAGGTTCTAACGCGTGCCAATACCAAAAGCATGTTTTCAATTCTTATTGAAAGACGCCTGAGGGCATGTCAAATGAATGAGCCCCAGCCGCATCCCGAAGGACCTCCTATATGGAGATCTTGCTTCAGGAAAGAGAAACACAGGTCACCCACGCTTTCGATTTAAAGATGTCTGTCAAAGGTATATGAAATCAGCCAAAATATATACAAGTGACTGGGAGTGTAGGGCAGAAGACCCATCTACCTGACGCACAGTTGTCAAAGAGGGCGTCATAGTAGCCGAGGAGCGAAGAATGGAGGAGGCTAGAGATAGACGAGCTAGGAGAAAAACATAACATTTGGAAGCACAGAACTCGTGTGTAAAAACTGTGGCAAAGACTGTCACTCAAGGATAGGTTTGCACAGCCACTCGAGAAAATGCAACCTAATCCAACGGTGATGCACAATCGTCTCACGAGACGGAACCATGTCGGAAATAATTTTTAATTATTATTTCTGAAGAAATATCTGTATTTTAACCATTATTTATTTACGTTCAAAGATAGTATTGCTTTGTGGCTGTTTTTATTTAATAACATATCTAAAAATATAAATCCGTCATATACAATTAAGTAAGACTTAATTGGTTTCTTCCACTTAAATCTGTTTTGGTAACGTCGACCAAAAGGATCATGCATTAACAGAAGTTTCTAGAAATTTTGCGATCATACTTGGGTCAACTCAATAACAGGAGTTTATTACATTTATAGTCGGTTTAACACTTGCCGATTTATTTTTTAGCGCATTTTCGAGAAGTCAAATGCGTTATTGAATCCCGTTTTGTCCGTCCACCAGTCCGTCTGTCATCACCCTAGATCTCAGCATCCATAAGTCCTAGACCTATGATGTATATATGTTTTTGTATGTCCTGACCTGCCATTTGTGCATAAACATTCAGTTACTCGATCCGTTAAAAACCCCGTTAAAACTGAAAAAAACAATTGCGAATCGAGAGATAACACTGGCGCAGGCAACATCCGCCATTGCGGGAAGTCTTGGTATTATCAAAAGTATTAGTTTTTTTTTGTTGTTGTTGACGTCATTAGAATATGTGTAAAAGTTTAGAGAGTTTTACGTCATCATTTGTGGTGACTTCAATCAAGATCTTAGCGGCCCAGGGGCAGAAATTGAAAACTTTTTCGAAACAAGCTTCAACATTCTGCTACTTTCACCAAAATTGGCAACCACGATCTATCAAACAACAATTGACGGAGTATTTGGGCGATTAGCTGATTACAATTTAGATTGTTTCATTTATGAGTCCTATTTCAGTTACCACAAACCACTTGTAGTTAGATTAAAGAGAAAATACAAAAAATTAAAATGTAAAGAAATGACTTTTAAATAAAATATTTTTCAGGTATATTCATTACACAAGAAAATTAATAAAAATATGTCTAAAATCTAAACACAATTACTGATAACTACATAATGCTGATATCTAACATAAGTACTGATACATAATACGAAAATGCGCTAACACGTCCTGAGTTCCAAAAGGGACCAGGCTTGACATGACTTTTTTTTCTTTCTCTTTTATTTTTTTATTTGCAGACATTTTTGTACAATAGGATTGGTATTAAAAAAAATTAAAAACTATGAATTTCTTAAGAAAATTATAGATGTAAAAAGTGGATTAACAGACACGTTTTATTTGTATCTATGGCATATGTCCATCAACGAAAGGTGTTATTTTTTTTTTTGATTCTCTATGTGTGGCTGATGAAACCTATCCTCGAATAGCAGTGGCTTCTGCATGTCACACAGACAAATGCAGTGGAGCAGTGTTGCCTGTCATTCCTCCTCACTCTTTTTTTCAGTTGTTTTCGCCCCTTGTTTGTTTTTCGACTCTCTTAATGATCCTTCTTTCATCGTAGCTCGAGACGTATACATATCGTTTTGCTGCTTGCATGTCTCTTCTGGATATTTACTTGAATTGAGACATGGCCAAACAAACGCCCTTTACCCTGTCCTTGTATAGCACATAATTGAGTTTGCGACCAGTTGGCATTTTCTTGACGTCTCCAAACCAACGGATACATCTTTGACTTATATATAATGGCTGGAATGTTTCTATTTGTTTCTTAAGACAACGCCTCATGTTGCAGACTTTTTCTTCACATTTGATGTTAATGATGTGTCGATAGCATCTAAGCTGAAGATATTTTTGTTCCTTTAATGCCTGGTGTACGTCGTCCAAGACTCGAATCCATAGAGGAGTGTGCTCAGTTCTGGCTGTGAGTTTGGCATTAAACCAGACTCTTTTGTACATTCTCACAAATACTTTTTCGCCGTTCCATGTCCTACAACTTATATTTTATCTTCCAGCGAGGGGATGCTCGAGATGATCGATCCCAGGTAAGTAAATCTGTCAATTACTTTCAAGTAGCTGTTATCAATGAATATATTTGGTATTGATGAAGCATCATGTAACAAAATGCTGGTTTCTTTCATGCTAATATTCAGAGAAAAACTATTTTCAGACAGCGAGAGGCTGGATACACGATTCTTTACTCCGTCTGCTGTGTGGAATTTTAAGGTGACTTCGTCGGCAAATAAGAGCTAGCGCAACAAAGTCGTTCCTTTTTTATATAGACTCTAAGTCACGCAATATTGCTCATATGTGTATGCATATAACATCGCTATTGTTAAGGAAGCCATACTGGTGGAAGGAGGATATTAAACAAAGAGTAGATGCGAGAACAACAACACAAGCTTGCATTACTCTATTATTTACTGGGAAAGACTCTAAGGATGCTTCTTTCTGGCATACTGTACTCTGCATGTTATGATAAAAAAATACGGTAACATTTTGATTTTATGCCCAATTCAAATCCCAGAAAAATAACAAAGCATTAGAACATTTTTAACTTACTGCAGATACTCGTTTTATAGCCTTTTGGTCATTAGCCAATCCCTCAACCTTCTTTTGGAAGAAAAAAAGTATAACAAATGTGTAGCGTGCAATTAATAATAATCACTGTACATCACTTTTTAAAAAAAAGGTATACACAGAAACAAAAAAATATAGCTCAAATTTCATTATGATAATTTACTTGTATTACATACATCGGGGGCAGGAAAGCGAAGTTAATAATGATCAAGTCTCACAAGCTGAGGGGCGTGAAATTTAGCTCACGTTATAGCCACAATAAAAATGTTGATGAAGGACTATCGCTAAGAAGTCATCCGATGACCTGGAGAGGAGATATGTGTCGCCATGGTCTACCAGGCCCAGCAACAGTTCTTATGTGTACATTAGAAACCACCCCAACCCCCTTGAAACCACAATGTTATGAAACACACCAATTGGCTACCGATTTAAAAAAAAAAATATTTGTTGAACAGTACAATTTAAATAAAATGATTAAATAAGGTAGGGGCATGTGTTTAATAATATATAACAGCTAATATTATATCTACTGAATCTCCTACCGTGAAGAAATGGGACATTGATTATCTACAAATAAAAAATGGATGATATTCAATGTGCATGCATAAAACCACCTCAAAGTAGCTCATAAAATGACTCCAAGAATTAGTCCGAAAATGATCAGATTTAGAACAAGTAAATATGGTATATCTTACTGTAAAAAAAATTAAAGAAAAAAATAAATGTAAATATTGATACAGTCTTGCACAAAAGAAATGACAACAAAACTTGATTTGTATTTTCTATCATGTGAAGTGAAATATTGGTTAAGATTTATTTTGAACATATATATTTAAAACAATGCCTCTGAAACGGGAAATTAAAATGCGGCACACGGCCTGAATTTTTTTAATATAGTAAATTAGTGAAACTAAAGGGTCAAATCCACACAGAATATTATTATTGGACAAACACGTGTATTTAAATTTCTTTCGTTTCGATTCATACCGGCTATCAAATATATATATATAAATAACGTATTTATTGTGGAGATATGTTTCAATATTTGTAAAGATCCTCTAAAATGTCCTAATTAAAAATCTTGCCTGTTTACAACATATACTCGTATTTATTATCCTTGTTTAAATAGACAATATGAGCTTAATATAGTAAATTATTTGAAAATGTCCCACCAGCCTTTTAAGTTACCACGTTTGAAAACTATCCATCCTTTTAGAGTACATTTAAAATTTCCTACATGTTTTATATATCATGCAAATAAAATATAAATATTTAAGTCCCACGGTTCCAGAATTTAAAGTATCGGGAGTTTAATTGAAAATAAAGTGAAGTAAAATATGATAACTAACTATGCACATTGATAAGAGTGTACACCAGCTTCAATACATCCATCTAACTTTAAAGGAGTTAAATTAGAAAATAAAAATAAATGGGCCACCGGCACTAAACTGCATTTGCTTTAAAATGTAATGCCTTTTAAAATGTCAATATAAATGTTCACGGATAAACATCCAAAACACATGTACAGATATAAGTGACACAAAACCTGCTAGTTTGTTTTATAAAAAACAAGATATCCTAGATATCACAGGGCATAGCATTCGCCCCAGAATGTGTTCGTAGATAGTGCAAAGAAACTGTTAAAGAGCAGACACTAACATGTCGACGATAAACGGGAAAAAATCAATTGAACGATTGGGGGACCTCCGAACTCACTTTGGTCTCAAGACATGTAAACTGCGCTTAGCTGCCTGCCCCAACACTGCACCGAACTCGTTTGCCAAATATACACTGTGATTGGTTCAACATAGTGACCTTAGCGTCATTTGTAATGCTTTTTTCTCGAGTTTCATGCTTGAGCAAATTTCTGTTGAATAATATATAGAGATATACAAGATTGCCTATCACTTAAGCTAAAATGTTAGTATTTCAATGAAGCAATTTTTTTTACTCTTCTGATTGATCTTTCTGGAATGAGTGGTAAATTGTTCACACAAAAATTTTTCATCTTTTTTTCTTTAAAAAAAAACCAAACATACAATTAAATTAAAACAGAGAAAGAATGTTCATTTCTTTTTTTTATATTACGAAAGTTCTTTATTTTTTATTTTACCGTGTTTCGTTATGATTTTCAGGGCTTTACACAGCAGAGATTTCAGCTGAATCAGAAAAAATAAAAAGTGACAACAATTCATTGTTAGCATCTGTTAATGAAGACGTTACATTTGTATGTAAACAGAATGTCACATGTAACAAAACTACACAAGTTGATGATTTTGATATAGTCCAAAATACAGAAGTTACTTTTCAAGAAAAGCTACAGTTCATAATCTTCAAAGTCGGATGTGAAAACATTGGAGAGTTTTATTGTGACAAGTACTTGGCTTTCGGAGACCGCGAAATGAGTCAAGGGCTTCACCTGTTTGTTAAGGATTGTAAGTAATTGTTTTCGCTATGAGGCGTACATTTTAAAAAAAATATTATAATTTTTATTTTCTACTTTACATATTTCTTATTAATCAAAATTAAAATGCAAATGACTTAAGCCCATTTTTTAAAAACAAATCACAACTGAAGTGACATATCGAGAAACCTAAATATCCCCTACCTAATTGTCTTATGAATCTGGTAGGCTAGTAAGTGTTACTTTTAATTTAGACTAAAATACTTAAACCAGTGGCGGATTAACTATAGGACAGGGAGGCGGGTTGCCCCCGACGCCCCTAATGGATCTAAAATTGTGCCCCTTTAAGATGCCCTCGATAAACACTAAAAAGGTGTAACCGGAGCGGGAAAAAATATTTTTAAACACGAAATTTTTAATCAATCACCAAACTGCAATACGACAATATTGGCTTGCTAAATATCGTATTTCAAAACTGCAATATCTTGTTTGATCAATCAGGAGCGTTGCTAAGCGGAGAGGTATTGAAACGATTGTTAATAGTGACGTTGTTCTTGCAAAACAGAGGGCACAGAGAACAATCTTGGTTTAGTGATGGTAAATGTGGAAATGCTGGAAATTTTCGTTAAATGTCAAGTTTAATATTCAACTACGAATCCACTTTGGGCAGACATCTAAAGTTTAACAAGAAAAATAACATTTATTTAAATCATGATGTGCAAATTATTTAATTAAATCATTTGCATCTTAAATATCAGCAGCAATTGATAATAAAGGTAATGCTTCACATTTATGTTCTTTAATTACTGATTCAACATTTGACATTTCTAAAATCGATCAGATGTTATTTTATGTTCAGTTTTAAAATTAAGACATGTTGTGGAAAGTTGTATAGGGTTTTATATTTGGGAAACAGCAATGCTGCATCCGCATTTGCTGGGAAGATTCTAACATAACTACACATTACAAAAGCAAAACATTGATATCACAATCTGTGAAGGAAAGGCATACGATGGCGCATCTGTGATGTGTGGAATTAAGAGTCGACTTAAAACTTTCAGTAAATGACATTTATTTTCATTGTTGTGCCAACGTTTTAAATTTTGTCACCATCGAAGCAATGTCTGTTTAAAAGGGATGCACAGTTGTGTTTTGGCACAGCTAAAAGGTTGTATGTATTCTTTACGTCTAGTTTACCACGCCTTCACGCTCTTAAAAAGAGTAAATACACAGATATAAATTTCTTATAAAAGATGAGCAGGCCATAAGCATGCAGTAGATTCAGTTGTTGTATCATTCTCTACTTTTTTAGCCACTTTAGAAGATATGACTTTAAGGAAATCCACAGACTATAAAGGACGTGTCCAAGCAGAAGTTGTGGGACTATCTGCTTTAATAAAAAAAAAAAAAATTCTAATGCTATTTGTACAAAAGTTTGGTTGATATTTTCGTGTTATCGAACTATTTGTACTTGAATCTCAATAATATTTATATTGCAATGGCAAATTGATTGGTCGATGTTTGAAGAAAGAAGTTTGTTGAAATGAGAACTGATCAAGCTTTTTAAAATTCTGAAAGTAGATCATTTATTAACATAAATTTATCAAAACTAGTATTTTTTAAATAATTTTTATTATTTTTTTTTTTAAATTCAAATTTGCAAAAAAGAAAAGTAAAGCTGGTGAACTTAGTAGAGATGAAAGGAATCATAATCCCGCTACGAGTTAAAAACCTGAAGCGTACTTCACTATCTTGCAAGATACACAATATCCATGGATACACTTCTAAAAATAAATAGATGGTGGATTTAATGACTTAAGGGGCACAACTATTAATTTCTATTGTATTGAACTATCACAAATTTTGGAAGGAAATAAAGATTCTCTTTGAATTTAATGAAAAACTTACAATCACATTAACCTTGTAAAAGCAATCGTTAAATATTATACTTTAAAGGATTTGTATGCTTCACATCGTCCATCACCAACTAGTGAGCTACAATTTACAGAGTTTTAATCATTCATGACTGAAGGACGAATAGCATCAGGTCTCCCAAATTTGTCAATACTCTATAAAAATATACTTGAATCTTACTGATAGCAATAATTGAAAATAATCAAAATTATTTGCACTCAACAGTGACAAACGAACGTCTGTCTGGATTGGAAAAAAATTGCAAAATTAACGTGAGAACTTTGACTTTGAATCAACAATAAATCGTTTCACGTCACGTAGAAAGGAATTTACGTAGGACTCGGGCTCTATATAAATTCACATTAACTAAGATTCTTTCTTAGATCATTAAACATACTATTGAAATAATTATACGTGTTTATTTTGAAAACATATCTGCTTATATTGTTTCCTGACTTCTTCGATGATTTGGAAACTTTAGTAAATTAGTAGACAAATAATTAGATTTCTAAGGCTGCAGAAATCAACGATTTGATTCTTAGAGTGATCTTTTATAATGTTTAAAGATTAAATTATTTTTAACGATTAATCGACTTGTCACAAATAATTGAAAGTCAAAAAGCATAAAAAATTAATTATATATATACATNATAAATTAAAGTATTTATGTATGTGTGTGCGTGTGTGTGTGTGTGTGTGTGTGTTTGTGTGTGTAAGCTTGTCCGTTATTGCTGACTAAACCGTTCATCCGATTGTCATGACATTTTTTGAGACTGTCGAGTAACTTTACGGACAGGTAACTGGACACTTTTTTTTTCTCCATTTAACGCTAAATGGACGAAAGGGCCCTAAATGTCATATTTTGATAATATGAGCTATATAAAAATTAGTTAAAGCGCTATCTACTGGATTAATGCATGGATTTTAACCAACTTTTGTAATTAATTTTTTGATAGCCAGTATTAAAATACAATTGGTAAGTAATCTCTTAAGAGCCACTGTTTTTGAGCTGGGGGGGGGGGGCTTTAATACCTGTTTTCCCCAATTCAATGATTAAATATCGTGACAAATGATGATGAAGGTATCCATTAATATCAACCTTAAAATAAACAGGTGTTTTCAACTTATATCTTGCCGTGAATGGTCACTGGGGCCTTAATGTCATATTTTAAAAATAAAAGCTATATAAAAATACGTTTCTGTGTTAGCTACTGATTAGATGAATGTATTTTAAATATAGATCTACTTTTTCGACAAAAACTTGATAGTTCATATTAAAATAATTAAGAGAACTGAACTTCGAATGACAATTTTTTAGCGGAAGTGAGCACCAAATGTCTTTTTCTGAAAGGTTTTACATATTTTTTTCCAATTTAATTTTAAACCATCTTTAGAAATAAATCCATGTTGAAAATTAATTAAAAATGAATAACTTTTTTTTTTTTTAAATTTGAAATCGTCCACGGAATGTGCCCGGGAATGTGTTTTCCCCTAATATCTATCTACATATATATAAATCAATCTATGTATGTATGGTTTTTGTGTCTATTAAAACTGACTAAACCATTCACCCGAGTACGATGATACTTATGGAAATTGTTGATTATGCTTCCGGAACGGCCTTGTGCAAACATTCATTTTCTAAAACATTTACACTTATTAGGTGCCGTGGGCCCACATTATTTTTGTCCAAGCTGAAGAAAAATTAGTTTAAGCATCGACTACTTCGAAAATGAATGGATTTTGACCAAACTTAGTACACACATTCTTTATAGCCCAATTGAATTACAACATGGTTTTGAACTCCGAATGTCCATTACTTTTGGGCCAAGGGCTTACAATCTTTATTTTTGTTAACTTTTGAGACTTCATTTCCTTTATGATGTTACACTACCTTTAAAGATATTGAAAAAGGTATTTATTTTATTTATATTGACATAATCATTATATTAAAATTAATTTCTTGTCCAGATTAGGCCTGGGGGCCCTTAATTTCAATTTTGCTTCTATGTGCAATACAAACATTAATTATTTTTAATTGTTAGCTACTGTGTAAATTGATTTGTCTTAACAAAACTGTTTATTAAAAAATTTGTTAGTATATATTAAAATACTATATGACACTGAAATCCTAATGACCATGACATCGGGGCTGGGGCCCCAAATGCTTTTTTGTTTTGCATGTTTTTAAGATATTTTTCACATTAAATTTTTAATGATCTGGAGGAATTTATCCATGACAAACTTAAATTAAAATGAACAGATTTTTTAAATCAACACCTTACACAGAATGGGCCCAGAGGTCCTTAAAAGTATTTTCTCGCGTATATTCGCTTTTTAAAGATTAGTGTAAGAGTAAGTTACTGAGAAAAATAATGGAGCTTGCCAACCCTTATGTATAAAAAATCAAAGTATGTATGTCTCTAAGTATGCATGCATGTGTGTATGTATATATGTGCGTAAGCATTTATGTTTGTATGTATGTATGTGTGGATGAAGGTATTTATTTGTCCGTTACAGCTGAGTAAACAATTAATCGGATACGATGAAATTTTACGAAATTTTTGTGTATGCTTCCAGTGTAGTTTTTGCGAAAAAAAGAAGAAAATTGACAGTGACATTCACGGGGCGGGGGGTGGGGGAAGCCTCAAATGTTTTTTTCCTTATATGAGGAATATACACATTGGTTTAATTTTTAGCTACTTGGAAAATAAATGTATCTTAAACGAACTTGGTACTTACATACTTTAAAGACAATATTAAAATACCATACGCGTTGAACTCATAATGTCCATATCTTTGGGAACGGGGGCCTAAAATCTTTGTTTTCGTAAGCATTTAATAATTAATTTCAATTTTGATTTTACATAAGCTTGAACGATATTTAAAAATATATCTATTATGAATTAAAACGAAACAAACATATATTTTAAAGTTAGTTTCCTCCACCGATTGGGCCTATTGTCCCTTAATTTCGTTTTTTGCCGCGTTGAAATGTAAATATTGTATGTAAGCTTCAACGACTGGGAAAATGAATGGATCTAGACTAAACTTGGTGTAAAATAATTTTATAGATAATTTTAAAAGGATAAAGGAAATTAAATCTCTAATATTCATACTCTGGGGACGGTGCCTTGATTATTTTTTTAAACGTTTACAATTTTACTTCCCATTCTGTTCCATGGTTTCGACAAATATTTGACAATATATTCAATATTATCCAAATCAAAATAAAGAAACGTATCAAAATGTAAAACTTGCACTTATCGGGTCAAGATGCCCTTGATTTCATGTTTTGTTTATTTATACCTAGATATTTTAATCAAAGTATGTCTTTGTTAGTGTGTCTGCATGTCCTTTATCAACCATGTATTCAATCGTCATTATAATTTTGACACTGCAAAGTAAGCTCTCGGAAAGGTAACTGACTTTTTTTTTTCTTTTACCCCTTATGGGGCGCTGGACGTCGAATTTTTCAATATTTGCTAAAATAAGCTATACAAACATTAGTTAAAGCGCTAGTTACTAAGTAATTCTATGGCGGATTAAGGAGGGGGGATGAGCGGACTAAAGCCATGGGCCCCCGATAAACTTTGTTTATAATAAATACACCACCACATATATTTAAATAATACATTGAACTGAATTTCTTTGAATAATTCCTTGAGTGCTGGGGTACAAAAATACAGTTTTTCTTTAAACGTTAAAGATTTTAATCCTCATTCAATTACAAACAATCTTTACAAATAACTACAAATATATCAAATACATTGCAGATTGAAATGATCAGGTGTTTTCATTTTTACACATTGCACTGAATGGTCCCTGGGGCCCATAAATTTATTTTTTCCTCATACAAGTTACATACACAAAAATGAATGGATCTTAACAAACATTAGCATACAAAAACTTGGTAGCGCATGCCATATTCAAATGCTACAGGGCATGGACTTCTAATTTATTTTTCTTCAAGGCCGGGGGCCCTAAATTTCTTTATTAGAATACTTTTAAGATGTTTTCCCCATTCAAATATTTAACGAATTTTATCCATGATGAAACTAAATTATAATGAACATATTTTTTTAAATAGACAACTTGCACTGAATTGGCCTAGGGTGACCTAGAAGTTTTTTTATATTAATTGTATTAAAACTATTGTGTAAGCGTAAGTGATTGAAAAAACTATTGGATCATGCAAATCTTATTACAAAAAAATTTAGAGTCTATATTTAATTTCTGTAGGGCACTGAAATTCTAATGTTCATATCATCAGAACAAGGGACCCCAAATGATTTTTAATGCACTTTAATAATTTAATTCCGTTTTTAATTTTACACGATATTGAGAAATATAGCATGAGGCCTTGAGAATGTTAATAACAAATTAAATTATCTTAAATTTTGAGCCAGTCCCCATAATATAGTTTTTTAATTAAATAAAAAAATAAAGATTTAAATTATTAATTTATTTTTCTGTTCGTTATTGTTTGTTATAAAACATACTTTTTGGCACACCTCTGCGTAGATTTCTGGTATAATTGTTTAAAACATCACTCATTTTTTTTTCTTATATTAATTCATTATTACTTAGATCGTTGCAATGCATGATGGGTCAGCAAGTAATGAATAAAATAAATAATACAAAACTAGCGCCTGATAAACAATATGTCCGGCATCCTTCCGTCTCGTGAGACGATGGTGCATCACCGTTGAGTTGGGTTGCATTTTCTCGAGTGGCTGTGCAGTCCTATCCTTGAGTGACAGTCTTTGCCACAGTTTTTACACACGAGTTCTGTGCTTCCAAATGTTTTGGCCTTTCTCCTAGCTCTTCTGTCTGCAGCCTCCTCCATTCTTCGCTCCTCGGCTATTATGACTCTCTCTTTGACAACTGTGCGTCAAGTAGATGGGTCTTCTGCCTTACACTCCCAGTCACTTGGAAGTATTTTGGCTGCTTTCATGTCCCTTTGACATACATCTTTAAATCGCAAGCGTGGGCGACCTGTTTTCCTCTTTCCTGAAGCAAGTTCACAATACAGGAGGTCTTTTGGGATGCGGCCCAGGCTTATTCTTTTGAAATGTCCTAGCAACCTCAGGCGTCTTTCACTAAGAATTAAGAACATGCTTTGGGTATTGGCACGCGTTTGGACCTCCCTATTAGGCACTTTGTCTTGCCATTTAATACCAAGGATGTGGCGCAGGCATATCAAATGGAAGCTGTTAAGCTTACGCTCTTGTGATGTATAAGTGGTCCATGTCTCGCTCCCATATAGTAGTGTACTGATGACACAGGCTCGATAGACGCACATTTTGGTTTTCTCCGTTAGCTTGGTGTTTTGCCAGACCCGCTTATTTAGTTTAGCCATTGTTGCGACTGCCTTGCCAATTCTGCTGTTTATTTCTTCTTCAAAGGACAGTGTATTGGAGACCTTGGATCCCAAGTAGGTGAAGCTGCCCACAACCTCCAAGTTTTCATTACCGATATTTATGGTAGCAGGAAGTCGAATGTCTTGGGCCATGATGTTTGTTTTTGTCAAGCTGATTTTCAGACCACATTCTTCTGTATGTGCTGTTAGTGCCGCTTCATCCGCATATAGTAGATGTCGAAATAGGATATCAGTCGTTTTGGTCTTGGCTCGAATGCGAGCAGTGTTGAAAAGTCCTCCATCAGCTCTTTTATGTAACCAGATTCCCTCACTGCTATCCTTGAATGCGTATCGAAGAAGTACAGAGAAGAATATTGCAAAGAGTGTTGGTGCGAGCACACACCCTTGTTTAACTTCGCTGCTGACAGGGAAGGCCTCTGACTTAGCTCCATCGAACTGCACTGTGCCAAGCATATTTTCATGGACCTGTCTGATGATGGCAAGTAGGTGAGGGGGACAGCCAATTTTTGCCAGTATTTGGAATATCTGGTGGCGACTGACTAATTCGAAGACTTTTGTAAGGTCCACAAATGCATCTGCTGCTCTCTGCATTTTTCCTCGAGCTGTCGTTTGGAGAACACCATGTCTATTTTTCTTCAAGTACAAGGATAAACATCAAGTATCTCGATTCCACCAATGGCATCAGCATGAACTCATTATCACCAGGCGTGCACAACTAGCTAGCGTCCTACTCACTCGCAGCTGTCACAGTGCCGACTGTGACACGTATCATTCCTTTGTCGCCAGCAAAGTACGAATAATGAGGAAAAAGTCGAACCACACAAAGAAAAAGGGAAGTCCACGCATCAATAACTCCTGCATGAAAGACCCTGCGATAGTGCAGCTGTTCAAAGACAAGGTAAAGGAAAGTCTCTCAAAGATGTCCCCATGCGTCACCATTGACTCCAAATGGACGCATCTGAGAGACACAATCTATACATCCGCAATACAAGCCTTTGGCAACAAAATTTAATTAATCGTTAACAGCCCTAGATTTACCCAATGATCTATTGAAATTCTCCTAGCCCTTCACGCAGACAAATCTAAATACGCCACTGACTTAAACATTTATACACAATGACACATAACACCTTTGTATACAACATAAGATTAATTTACTTACATAAATTGTATACAAAATAAAATAATTATGAACTATGTATGTAAATAAACAATAACTATTCAGTACAAGATTAAAACTTCAAATGGATAAATTGTACTTAAACAATAAATGTGATGCCCCTTAATTTGCCAATTCTGCTATACGCCTGTTGCCAGGAAACTCTGAAATTTCCTTTCAGGCCATGGGTTTCAATCTCGTGTCCCGTCTCATTAGTCAGCGATATTTCTCAGATATTATCTGATAGGCAGTTAACACCACTTTCCTCTGTTACTGACTTCTTTTTGACAGGTGGGTTCACTGTCTGCTAAGATTGGCCATCGTCCTCCCATAAAGTTTGTCAATCTCGCAGCTCAGGTTGCCTTGAACCATTTAGTCCACTATAACTTTTCCTGTATAATATGCTTTCTATTCTTGACTACTGGCCTATACCTTATTATACTATACCTTACTACACTAGCTGAAACAATAGTAAACTTATGTATTTATTAACTAGCAATACTCGGTAATAATACAAATATTCTATTATATACTTGAAACATTACAATTCTAACTTACCTCATGGGACAAGATACAAAGAACAAGCTAGGCTCCCCTCAGTCTATCACTTTGAACTCACATCTGGAAAAGAAAGCTTCTAATATTTTCTCCCTAGCTTATAAAATCTCCTGACCCAGTTCTTACATACATATCTATTGGACTCAACATTGGTTCACGGTAAACGCTGGGGCTGTCTGCACATTCATTTGTCAAACTACAACTTACACTTTTCTAGCAGCCATGTCGTGCGCGACCACACACCTATAAAACGTTCCGAATCAGGGTCTAATTAAATTAGTTCACTGTAATAGCTTTTGTTGTCAGCTGCGATATCCAATTTTTAAACCTTGATTGACTTAAGTTTAACTAACAGTTCCTAATTTAGTAAGTAGATTGGGTGTAAAACTTGCTCAATGAGCTCGAATAGAATTTTCAAAATTATTTACATGGACTTAAAACTTAGGGGGTACACGGTTTACTATCAGAAAATTTCACGTATACACGGTAATCTACAGAATTCGTGCATATCTAGTTATGCCAGACAAAAATATTTTTTAAATAATTTATGTTGAATACTGAGTGCTCTCACAAGTGCTGAGCCCCCAATGTTGAATATTGGGGACCCGCACTGTTGAATATAGAACGGGCCCACAATGCTAAATATCGCTGTCTATGGTAATTTGATGTCTCATGTTAAATACTTACGTCGCCTCCAATGTTGAGTACGATGCCAAAAGTCTAAAGATTTCCCTGGCTACTATCCTAATACTGATATATATAAACATATGTTCACATACAAATAATAATAATTAATAATCAACGCCTCTGTGTATATAATAGAGCTAGCAGAGATAAAATATTTAATACAGTTCATACATATCCACATTTTCATAACAAATTAATAAACATAGATGGTATCAACAATACAAATAGCTAAGCTATTATGCCCGACTTCCCTCGTGGAATGGGCGTGGCCAAAGAGACTGGTTAAACTGCTACTGTTTAGGTCTGGCAAATCAGGCGTAGCGCAGTGCTGTCTTGTGGTCAGTATGGGTCATCCTTGCAGTCGTGCAGGATGAATGGCAGTCGGCCTCTTCGCAATGATGGTCACTGACTGCAAAAGGTTCCCACGTCTGAATAAGGCCAACTTGTAACTTCACTCTCAGCATGTCTCCTGTCTGGGATTGGAGCCTAGTGGTTTCTTGTCACCCTACTGCCTACTGGCCTTACAACTTACTACTCCTACTAACTTCTTCTAATTTCTACTAACTTAGTACTAACTAGTACTAACTACTTCTTACTTCTTCTAACTAGCTGAAAACAATAATATTGAATATCGTATTAAACTAATGATAATGAGAGTAATAACATATCAATAGACATCAATAACATATAATACTATACAATTACATTTGACTATACTAAGTATAGGTACTGCTCAAACCTGAAACAAACTTTCAGCTAGGCTCAAACTTTTATTTGCCCGTCACACCACAGACCTGGTGCGCTTCTTCTGAGAGAGGCTGCTGTAAGGTTTGAGTCCAGTATTTAAGGACCACTGGCCCCACGTGGGTCAGCGAACCGTTCTCATTTGATTGGTCAGTTGCGTGTGCCAACTATTTATCACGAGCTGACATTCATGACTTCGAGAACGTTCGGCCAACTTCCACGTGCTAACGTATTACTAATTCTATGAAATTTTCATGGTTCATCATGGATCTTTGTCAATCTCAAGGACAGTGTCCATGTTGAGTTGATGGACCTACCCCTACCCTTAAAGGTTCTAAAATATGTAACGGTTCTAAAATTTAGGTGGGGAAGAACTCAACACTAAAGATAAATAAACATTGACATTTCTCCCCCACATTTTTCTTAACATAGTATATTATTTTTTGAAAAAACACAACATATGAATGCATTGTGTAACATCTTACGCCTAAAAATAAAACCAGGTCCAATTTAATAGGCGAAAATGATGTAAATATATATTATAAACGCTTTTATTTATGTTTAATAGACAAAGTTTTTTTTTACGGACCATTTGTTGTACATTAAAAAAAAACTAACATCTTTTCCATCCATTTTAAGGTAAACCAAGTTTATGTTATAACGATGACCATGAACCCAAAGTCTTTGCTGATCTCAATGAGGACGTCAATGTGACATTTTGTTTTCTAATGGAATGGAGACGGTATCGATACTTGAAAGCCATCGTTAATGGGGAGGTCATTTATCATGTTCACAGAAAATATAAATTGTACTTAACACCAAGTACAATTTCAGTATTTTACTTTAATTTCACGATACAAATTTTTAGGATACAACCAGAAGACTACGGAAATTATAAAATAAATGCAACATTTGACACAGACTATGGGATTGATTATGCTTTTCTTATCATACCATTAGGTAAGTAAAACAAATATTGTATCAATATAGTAAGGTTTGATTAGAACATAATCGTCGCATTACCTTAAAGAAAAAAAAAATAATGTATCTATTTTGAAAGAAAATTTATAATTGTAATTTTTTAAAATTGATTTAGAAAAATATTTCTTCTATCTATAGGGATGAATTGCGAAGATATTTACTCTGTATTTCGAGAAAATGAGCTTCCATGTTCCACAGAAGTTTCCGCTGCTACTCTAACGGTTAAGAACAATATGAATGCAGTTTTACGAAAGGTTGTAAATTCTAGTGAACTACATTTAACTCTAACATGGTTTAATACAGAAAGAGAACGTGGAATTAAATTTGAATGCGGAATCGAAGAGAACGTAAACAAAGAAGTATCTCGACTAAAGAATGAAACACGTATTACTTGTCCTTTTCCATATAAAAAAGGTAAGTAAATATTTTGATAATGTATCTTTTTTTAAATTAATCCTTTCCCTCATTGAAGTCAGGGCCCTTAGAATTTAAACTTTAAGAGATGATTATGTACACTAATTAAACTATAAGTCCTTCAAAACATGTGACTAGGGGTTATATAATAACGTGTTGATTGATTGATATTGAATATCACTATGTCATAGCTGACTTTTTTTACACGTTGGTGTCACACGTGATAAATTATCACAAAACAATCTATAAACCTAAATACTATTTTAATTCAATTTTTGTGACTTCACTTTAGGCAGTTTATTGTTTTGTTTTTACTTCAAGGGCTTCTTTGAACTTTATACTTAATCTAATGTATAAAGAACACAATGTGTTTATTAGTTTGTTACCAATCTAATTCCACACCATTGGACATAGGGTGCTGAAAATTTACATGGGTCACCAATTAAACCAGAGAAAGGTAATATGCTAATTTGCAACCTTACGGAACTTGGGGCCATTTTTCTGCCTTTTCCTATATGAGCTTTATAAAAAAATGAAATGCCTAATTCTTTTATTTCGCATGAGGGTGCAGGCATGAAACTGTACAAAGTTGTCAAGTACATATCAACCAAGTAGTCCGGAAGCCCAATGATGTTTTTTTTAATTTTTTTTGTTTCTTTTACGGAGTCATAACTAATTTTCCAAATTTGTGTGTAGGTAGAAGCATGAGACGTTGGTAAGTTGTTGAGAAGGCTATTTTTAAGATTATTCAAGAAAACTGTTTTTTTTTTTTTTTTTTTTTTTTTTTTTGATTGACACTCATTTGTTCCAACAATTCTTTTTTAAAGTACTGAAAGTCGCTACTTTTTCCCTTTCCCATTGTTAGGTACCACCCGCTCCTTAACCGCTGGCTACGAGTGGGTTGAAAGGTTACCGTGTAATTTATTACTGTGTCCCAACCCGCCATTCCCGCCTTGACACGTCAAGGGTCCATCATCGAAGTTCCACTCATTTGACCCAGGATTTGTTTACTTGTATTTTGCTCGAATGTTCGAGACCCTGTTGGTTATGAAAAAGGCTGCTTTTGTCATTAAAGTTAAATCCAGAACTTTCGATAAGATTTACTATATAAAGTGAATGCAGATTAGAACAAGGATATGAAGGGAATAAGAGAGAAGACAGGGCGGGATTTTTGCACTCATCGAACGAGCTATAAGCTGGCCACTGTTTGTTGTATTGTACTATAAACGCCAACGCTATCATCCTTTTGTGAGTGTTAACCTTTTTACTCTAGTAGCTTACTTATTCTTCGATATTGTTATAGGTTAAGATTTGCTAAGTTATTTTTATGCTGATTAATTCTACCACAGGTATCGTGTGGTAAATTTTTAATATATTTATTTGTATTAATTATCTTTCTTTTCAGTCAGTTACTGTCTTCATTCTTTTCTTTTTGTGTTACGTGCCGTGTAAACGGGCCATTTAATCATTACTCTAACATTTATAATAAGTTAGAGAGTTTAATGACACTTGCGGACGTAACAAATTTGGTACTTTGTCCTGGATTAGGAAATTGTTCTTATTTGAGCCATAGTTATTAACTTTTAAATTACTTTGTATTACATTATACACGTAACTGACTCAGAACTTTATAATAGCACGATACCTATTTATTGACATATTTAGTTATAAGTAATTATTAGAGCTTAAATATCATTATTTTAGTGTTCGTTTTGTAAACTTAGTGTCATAATGGAGTTTGATTTGAATGACACTTCTGAAAAGGCCTTGGACTAATTTTTGAGAAAAGAACTGTTTTCCATTGCTAAAAAGTTAGACATTGACGTTCCTAATCTAAAGGATTACATTTAGATAACGAATATCTCTTATCAGAAGATAAACTTGAAAAGGTAGAATCACATAATGACTCTACAACTGAGCTCCAAATCAATTTGAAAAAATTAGAGGTGGAAGCTGTCAGGGAAACATTATAAAGCCATTGTGTTTTCCCTGACATGTCAATATTGTTACTTGTTTCTGGTGCGATGCGGTGCGCGCTGTATGCAAGAGTATAATAAAAGAGTGTGAACGTGACGTAGTTAGAAGGCAGTTGTTGTGAGAGAGAGATAGAGGTCGGTTGGTATATGGAGGAACATTCGACCTGCAGTACAAAAAGGATACAAGAGTCTTGGCGTTGGCCAGTGTTCGTCTTTTTGACTAAGAGTTGTTACATGTGATGTTAAGACACATCGAGTTGTACAACGATTAATAAAGATTGCTGTTAGTCAGTGTTAATACAAGGACTTTGTGTTCGGTCTTTGTGCGCAGGTTGGCAGTAGAGTAACGATCAGAGCCCCTAGACAACGAATCCCCGACATAAACTCAAAAGGAAAAAGAAAAGGAGTTGAAATTGTTATAATTAGAAAATGAAAAAGAGCTTAAGCTGTTAGAATTGAAAAATTATGAAGTATATAGGTTAAAAGAACTAGAAAAAGAAAAAGAGCTTAACCTTCTAGAAATCTAAAAAGCAGAAGCTCAACGAGAAAGAGAGCTTAAGCTTCTATAATTAGAAAAAGCAGAAGCTCAAAGAGAAAGCGAAATGCAAAGAGAAAGATAGCTTAAACTATTAGAATTGGAGACGAAAAAGGAATTGCAGATACGGATAAAAGAAATGGAAATCGCAAGTGGCAAAGTGGCAATGGTTAAAAGATCTTCGACTCCAACTTGTCAGGATTTCGATGCATTAAAATATCCACATATAATGCCAATATTTAATGAAAAGTAAGTCGATCAATATTTTGTGCAGCTCGAGATGACTGTGAATAATTTTAAAGCAACCGAAAAAGTTTGGCCGGCCTTATTGCCGCGAGTCTTGACTGGTCGGGCAGTCGAGGTTTTCTCGTCACTGACAGCTGAGCATCGTAACGATTTTAATTCAATAAAGAATACCATCTTAAAAACGTATGAGTGTGTCCCCGAGGCATATAGGAAAAAGTTTAGGGAGCTCTCAAAACCCAATGGCCAAACCCACGTAGAGTTCCTACACGAAAAGGAAAGACTTCTGGAAAAGTGGCTGCACTCAAAGGACATCAACGCTGACTTTGGCAAGTTAAAGAACCTGATCCTCATGGAAGAGTTCAATAACTGTGTTCCTTTAGACATCCTGACACATCTTGCTGACCGTGGCGAAGATGGCGTGCATAAGGCAGCAGTGTTAGCCAATTAATACATTATCTCTCACTAATTAGCGAAAGGTCCATATGACACAATATCTGATAAACACCACAGAACATCGTCCACATTTGGAAGTCAATATCAAACAAAGACAAGCACTTTTAGCACCAAGCTACAGCTACCACCAAAAGCAGTTTGCTTTTACTGTAAAAAATATGGTCAATCAAGGGATGATTGTTGGAGGCTGAAAAAGAAAACTGACAAGCCTACTCATCCAACTACCTCACACAAGATAGCGGCGTGTACAAGCACCTGCAGTTCTTTTAACAAATCTGTAAAGGCCAAGAAAGTCTGCTCTACACCAGATTTTGATGCAAACTTATCTAAAGTGTTTTCTCACTCAGTAATGAGTTTAACCAGGAACAGTAAGGCTAGTTTAACCAGGAACAGTAAGGCTAGTTTAATCGACTCCAGCCAAGTTTAAACCTCTACTGGCAGTTGAACGAACTATTCACAGAGATGCCTGTGCTCGGAGAAGAGGTCTGCCTCCAGACAGTGTCATATTGAGGACTCGAGTAAAAGTTTTTACGACTCTACCAAGAGATTTTACCCTTCTACCCTAGCCGAATGTTCTCAAGACTCAAGCAAGAGTTCTTCATCTACCAAGGTCAAATCTTCTACATCAGATCAAATTGATGTTAATCAAGAGATCAAGACTTTCATATCGGAAGGATTCGTGTCAATACCTGGTGATACTTTAAGTCTACAGCCTATCAAGATCTTAAGAGAAACAGGAGCCTCAGTCTTTATTACTTGAGGGTGTACTTCCCTTGTCTAAAACTACTGCCACTGGAAGCAGCATCCTGTTGAGAGGCGTAGAATTAGGATTTATTGATGTGCCCCTGCATCAGATAAATCTCCAGTCAGACTTAGTCTCCGGACCTGTGGTTGTGGGTGTCCGACCGACATTACCGTTAGAAGGCATCCATTTGTTGGTAGACAACGACTTACCTGGTGGGAAGGAGATCACCGAACCCATCGTCACTCATGAGCCTTCTCTGACTGAAATTTAAGATGAGGATCCACACAAATATCCATCAAGTGATGTCACTATCGCCATTAGTTCTAAGATATTTCGACTAGATGTTTCAAGATCAATGAAAGCCAAGATATTCAATCCTGAAATAGATTTGGGAACGACATTTTTCAAGACCCTAAACCAGTGGTTCCCAAAGTTTTTTTTAGCCCGTGTACCCCTTTTATAGTCAAAACTTGCCCAAGGACCCCCAAGTGACAAAACGCTATATAAATGTATAGCATACAAATTTACTAATTTAATTTAAAAAAAAATTTTTGAAGAATAATTTATTTAAATTTAATTTTTGTTTAATTTGATTTTTAATGACTGGGGTGAACTTTGTGAGATTTATATCCGGCTCAATTTTTGAGAGCAGCAAACGCAAATCCCCATGAGCAAAAATATCAAGCAGGTTTCTTTTCTCAGTGAAGAGGTTCATAACGGCACTGAATCAACAATCTACCAAATACAAAGTCGGGAAAGTAGTCAACAACTTAAAGAACAATAAACCATAATGCAGGATTTACTATGGGGATCTTTTAATTTTTTTTGTAATCAGAATTTGTTGGTATCCTTGTACAAACATTGGTTTATGTTCCTCAATTGGTGATAATTCAATAATTTGCTCATGTACTAGTATTGACTCATTTATGTCTTGGATCTGAGTTCGTCCCTGCGCAAAAGGGTTCAACACTCAGTCGGGAATATCCTAAGAAAGAATGTCCTCAAACCTTTAGTTAAGGTCTGCATGAAAAGCACCTAAGTTTTGACCGTAGGCACACAAGTCTTTATTTCTTTTTGCAACTTCGAGAGATTTTGAATCTGAGAACATTCTCCTCAACCCAAGTTTTGGTTATACAAAAAAAAGTTTTGCAACAAAACGCAGATATTACGCTTTTAGTTTTGATTAAATTTTATTGGTCGCCTTGTAGTTTCCAATTATTTTCTTTAAATTTGGCAAACAAATATGTCATTGGGTTATGTCGGTTTTTTTTGTGGAGATAATTACATTGTCTCAAATCATTGTCTTAGCCTTCCAGGAATTCCAGCAATTAATAAGAGAGCATAAAGTCAATTTAAACATACACTTTTATCTAACAAATGTTCTTCTGTGTGAAGCAGTGAACGATTATAGTCTTCATCCTTTCCCAAACAAACTGTAGCAAATAATATCCCATTGAAAACATTCCTTTTGATTTTATTAACAGCTCCAATAACATTACATATTGATCCCTGCAAAATTCACTAAGATTTTTTGCAACTAAAGTATGTCAATCAATGACACAATGCACTTATCGCTTAATATACATTTGGTACAGTTTTTTTTAAGTGTGCCAGAAAGCCTCGGTATCTTTCTGACATTGCCGTGGCACCGTCAGTAGCAACATAAATGATAATAGTCCAGTTATAGCTTTTTTATTGAAAAATCTGTTTTAATTCAGTAAAGAACGCCTCCCCTTTCGTATAAGTTTCCAAAAATTTAGCAAACAACAGGTCTTTGCAAAATTGTTCGTCTTTTACAAAGTTTTACGTAAGCTAAAAGTAAAGCATTATTTCCTGGTAAAGTGGACTCGGCAAGTTGTAGAAAATATTCAAATGTTTTTTAAATATACTCAAATAAAGAATGTTCAACACACTGAGTCATTTCGCTATTCCTTCTTTGCACTGAATATTGCTCAGTGATATTCTTTTTGTGATTTTGAAAGCTTGTTTGTGCAACACAGTGCTTATCAACTCATTTACAGCTGTTAAAATAAGTTCTTTACTAATCATGTGGGGCTTTCCACATTTCGCAATCAATATATAATTATTATAAGACGCGCGCAGTCTATCTCATCTAGTCATCTCGCTTAGATGGTGTCCCCATGAGTTGTTGAAGTGAGGGTGCTTTCAAATATATGTCTTGGACTGCTTCTAAAAGCGTTAAATCTTTATCTTTTTTTTTCTTATCACCACGGATATTAATTTAAAGTTACTCAAGCTTGTATAGAATCATTTGAAAAAGTTTGATTACACCGAAGACCCATTGGTAAAATACTATTTCCTGGTTTCTTGTAAGCAATTTATGCATGTAGCATCATAATTGCAAAGCTGTATAAAACTATTTTTTGCTGTTCTGTCTCACACTGCGCAATCTAAAACTTTAAACATAAAAAAGGGGGATGCAGGTGAGATTTCTATGTTTTAATATACATTTTTATAAAGTTTGTAAAACAATTTTTTAATGTTATCTACATTATTAAAATAAATTATCAGACTATATATTAGGAAGTATTTTCAAATGTTATTTTGCTAACTCTCTAAAAGGTGTTTGGTCGAATTTTGAACAATTTTATATCATATCTTATCTGATACAGACACTCCTTCCGTACAGAAGATTATTGTGTCCTATGTATATCTATAGTTTGCTAATTCTTCATCGTCCCATGTAGGTAGGAGCATGAAACGTTGGGAATTTGTTGGGTATTTACTATGGACGCAAATTGGTGAAAAAGATTTTTTTAAATTTTGCTCATGAGGGGCCAGGGGCCCAAATAGTTTTATCCTTATATAAGCTCTATAAAAAATGAAAATCACTAATTTTCTTATTTCTCTTGTAGGTAGAAGTATAAAATTTTGAAAGTTTTTTTAATACATGGTCTCGACGATAATTTTTAAAAAAAAATCGACTCATGGGGGCCGGGGTCCATAAATTTTTTTTTCCCTACATAAGCTTTATAAAAATTAAAAATCAACAATTCTCCTATTTCTCGTAAAGGTGGAAGCTTGAAGCTTTGTAAATGTTTTAAGCACACGCTTTCGGCAAAAATTGGGTACAATTTTTTTTAAAATCCCTCTCATTGGGCGCCGGGAGCCCAAATACAGCTTTTCTTATAATAAAACCGACTGATCACTAATTCTCCAATTTTCCGTGTAGGTACGAACATGAAATTTAGGGAAGTTGTTGGGTACCTCACGACAATAACTGGCGAGAAATAATTTTTATAATGTCGCTCATGTTGGGCCGGGGATCAAAAATATTTTCTTCCCCTCCTTATAATGGCTTTATAAAAATCGATAATAACCAATTTTCCTATTTCCCGTGTAGGTAGAAGCAGGAAACTTTGGAAATGTTTTGACTACAAGTTTCCTGCAATAATTTGAAAAAAAAATTAATACTCATGGAGGACGGGGCCCAAAAATCATTTTTCTATATATGAGCAATATAAAAATTGAAAATCCCTATTTCTACCTTTTCCCGTATAGGTAGAAACATGAAACTGGATTTTATTTGAGTACAAGTTCCCGACGTAAATTTTCTAAAAATAATGTTACAACTCCTTGTCATGGGGGCCGGGGGACAAAATATAGTTTTTTAAACTTTAAAACCGACTCATCATCAATTTTCAAAATTTCTGTGTAGGTGGGAGCATGAAACTTTGGGAAATTGGTAAGTACCCTCTCACAACGAAAGTTGGTGTAAAAGAATTTTGAAATACACACTCATGGAGGCCGGGGCCCAAAAAACTTTTTGTTCTAACGTGAATTATAAAAATTGAAAATCTATAATTTTTTTATTTCCCGTGTAGGTAGACAAAGAAAAATTATTATAAACAATTTAAAATTTTCCACTCATGGGCTACCAGGGACCCTAAACCTTCCCCCCCCCAAAAAAAAAATTTGCGATATGAAACTGAATCAACGCTCATTCTCCAAATTTCAAATGTCCGTGTAGTTGGAAGCTTGAAACTTTTGGAAGTTGTTGAGTACCATCCCCAATTCCTTCCCGCGATGGTAAGATTGAATCACGTCTCACTAGGATTACGATTGTCGAAATATAGGTTTTTTCCCAATATGAGGTTTATATAAATAAAAAAAAAATAACGAATCTTTAAATCTCCAAGTTTTTTTTGTACGCAGGAGCCTGAATGGTTGAGGTTAATATATTTAGTATATCCATCTTCATTCAGATTAAACACAAATGGTGTTTTTAATTTGTGTTACGCGGGTTCGCAACGCTAGCTGAAACAATAATTTTCGCACCAAAGCACGGGTAAATTCCTAGATGTACTGAAAAAGCCAACGCTATAAACCTTTTTAGCGCATTTTCGAGATGTCGAAATCGCTATTGCACCCGTTTTGTCCGTCCGTCCGTCTGTCATCACCTTTGATCACAGCATCCATAAGTCCTAGACCCATGATGTATATATGTTTTTGTATGCCCTGACCTGCCATTTGTGCATCAACACTCAGTTACTCGATCCGCTTAAAAACCCCGTTAAAACTACCAAAAAATATTTCGAATCGAGAGGTAACACTAGCGCATGGAACGGCTGCCATTGCCGGAAGTCGAAAGCATAATTCTTCAAGCATTGAAGAGTGGTTCGAGAGGGTGCAAAAGAATTAGTTGTTTTTTTTTTAGTTGACGTCATTAAAAAATGTGTAAAAGTTTAGAGAGTTTTACGTCATCATTTGTGGTGACTTGTAGTTGGATTAAAGAGAAAATACTTTATTTTTGTTTAAATGTAAAGAAATGACTTTTAAATAAAAAAATGTCAGGTATGTTCATTACACAAGAAAATTCATAAAAATATGTCTAAAATCGAAACACAATTACTGATAACTACATAATTCTGATATCTAACATAAGTACTGATACATAATACGAAAATGCGCTAACACGTCCTGAATTCCAATAGGTACCAGGCTTAACATGATTTTTTTTAAAAGACAGCATTCTTAATTTGATTCCTATGAAGACAGAAGTAAGGACAAGTCCATGGAAAAAAAAAGAATAAACATTCTTTAATACAAAAAAATAGAAAGTGTCAATTTGTTAATTGGACATCACAAAAATGGTATTTCTGGTAATCAATAATTAGCTTACTTGGGTTCTACAACATCGGTTAGAAACTTAAAACGATATAAATGATAAATTTCTTTTTCTTCAAACTTACCCAAGCTTAGCAATAACGTCATTCGATGGGTAACGGCCAAGTTACTGAAATAATATTCACGTGATTTCGAAAACTGCTTACCTTTAGAATTAGTTCCATTTTTGGAACTCTAAAAAATGTGCATGTCCAGCCTCAGGCTCAGGTAATGAAATGGAAGTAGCACAATGCGAAACTCAAAACACGTGCACATAAAAGTGTCAAATATTTTGCTCCTTTTTACACTGTCCTGTACAAACGTAAAATCGCACTTTGCATCTATCTCACAATGATGACATGAAACTGAAGCAGAAAGTCATAATTTATAAAACTTGAAAAAATAAAAAAATGAGTTAGAATTTGTATGGGACAACCGAGCCTGATGAGCTCTTTGTAATAAGCATTGAAAAGTAACTATTGTTAGCTTATTTAGCTTCATTGACTTGATGATAACTTCGCGTTGAAAAAAAATTCGCCATCAAAAGTTGTAGGTTGAAATAATATTTCAAAATACTTTTATGAGTTTTTCATTTCAATTACAGAAAACAATTCGTTACCTCATAAAACAATGTACGGTTTTTAAAAAAAAAACATAAAAATACGAAAGAATTCGTAAAAGTAATCTTTAAAATTAAGGTGGCGGTTCGTATCCACGAAACAGCCTAAGTCGGGATGAGACGATTGTAACCAAAGGACTACGTGTATTTTAACACGCCTTCCATTAATTTAAATAAAACCATCTTTTAACTCAAAGACATTGAATTCATAATTTTTCTTTTAAAAAATGGAATTTAAAAAAAACCTCACCTTTGATTTTTAGTGAGAAAAATCAAACTTTCGCCACACCGCTGTGGTGCATGAAGTAGAGAGTTGGGATTAGTTCATGCTGTCTGTGTATTTCATAGTCAAAATGACTTTCACTATAAGTATGTATGTATATATATATATATATATCTACATATATATATACATATCTATATAATAATGCGCCTAAGCACATTTCCGTCCGTCAGAAGCCCCTATACCACGCAACTCTTGATTACTTTTTTAAAATTGAAAATATAGACGTAAAAATCATAATGATTTTGGGTTTGAGATTAACAGAGGGTGTGCTTTTGCGCGCCGTAAAATAAAAAAACATTAAGTGGCGTCATGAAGCTTTTATTCTATTAATTTATTTGATGTTACTTTTTTATCTTGATTATAATCTGATGGTGTGAATATGCATGTGTGTGAGTGTGTTTATGTTTATGTGTGTATGTGCGTCTGTGTGTGCGTGTGACAGTGTGTTTGTTTTAGTTGTGAAATAACGATTTATTTCATAGATTGCTAAAAGTGAAATTAAATATTGAAAAGACGTTACCACATAATCTTTTATGTATAGTTAAAATTATGCACTGGATTATGAAAAATTCCGTTAGTGTTATGAACACAGGTTTCTGCCGATGCGATCTGCATGGGTGCTTGAATAAAAGATAACGGGAAATCATTGAATGTGACTTAAAAACTGTTAATGAGAAGAACAATCTCCACAGAGATGGTTTTTACATTATGCTTGATTTTAGAAGAAATGAGCCCTTGCGCCGGGATTTTAAATAATATTATGGTACGTGTATAAGTGTTTATACACTGTTGTAAGAGTGGGGTTAAAAAGCGGAATTGTATTTTTTTTTAAAGAGGAGCAATTTTGTGAACTATTTGAAGGGTGCATTTCATTTCTAGGGTCATGATTTTATAATATCACAGATCCCTGAGTGGCACTATTTCTCAGCCACTGATAATATCCTTTTGGAAAAGTTTAAGAAAACCAGCAGTGTAAAATATTAAGCCCAAATCTTGCGATTCAACGTGTGTTTTTTAAAAACAAATAGACAATATTAAAAAAATCTCCCCAACCCTTCACATTCCAAACACATAAGAAATAAACAGCTCAATACAAATAAATCTAATTTGTCCTAAATAAAGGTCATATTACATCAACTGTAAAGGAATGGATGTTGTGGATTAAATGGTAGATTGATGAAAAAGCTTACTTAAAAAAAACTTATTGCTAGAATAATGCAATGTTATGGTACGTGCTATGGTTAAAACAGTAGAGTTGTCTATTGGTGCATGTTTGTGTGTGGGGGGGGGAGGGGAGGGGCTATGTGCGTATGTGTGTGTTATTTGGTTATTTCTATGTCTGCTAATGGTGCGCCTCTAACATGACAACCAGTAATCTTCAAAATTATATATACAAACAAAAATCATAAATATTTTCTACGGTGTAGATAGAAAGGGGTTGAAACGTTCGGGGTCGAAACGTCCCTTGGCGGAATGGTCCGGGATCGAATCACCCCGGGGTCGAACCTTCCGAGGTCGAACCGACCGGAGTCGAAACAACCGGGGACATAACGTCCTGTGGTCAAACTGCCACGGTCGAACCGTCTAAGGTCGAATCGTCCTGGGTCGAAGTGTCCAACCACCAAATAGAAAATACTATTTGGATAACTAAAGTAAAGTATATGGCGCAAAAAAAAATCCTATTCATTTTACTAAGGGCATGCTTAGCCTAGAAATAGAATTGATGTTTTGGAGAGCTATTCCAATGAAAAAAGTAATCTTAACACATGTAGTTTACTCTAAAACCTAACGAATGATGAAAAATCCATTTAAAAAATTGCGTACATTTCCTTACAATGCGGTTGCATGACATACGCTTAGGGTAAAAACTGTTCTTTAAGGGGTAAATATATAAAGTGTAAAGAAATATCACGGGTATTACGACTTATAAAAAGGATCTATTATAAGAAAGTTCGTGTTAAGTCAAAATAACACACTTGACAACAACTCATTTTGTCCCCAGCTGTTTTGAGTTTATTAGATGAATAGTATACAACGGGAATAAAGATTGATACAAAGTGAATTGTTACTATTAGACAAAAAATGGGCCGGAATATATATTGATTGAGAAAAAATGTATTAGGAGATCAATGCCTCACCATTTTCTTTTAAAAGCAGCATTGTTCTTATGTTTCTATTCACGTTAAAGAAACATGTGGCTTTACAACAAATAAACCATATTTTCAACTCTCCCATAGCCACAATATTCACAAATATTATCTGGCTAAAAATATCCTATTCGTCGTGAACTAATTTCATGCTTAGACTATATATATACGAGCAAAATACCCGTGCTACGCTACGAGGTAGGCACAATAGAATAACTTTATTTGGTTTTAGGCCTAAAAATCTCCTTAAAATTGAATGTGAACGCATCTGGAAATTAGGGTAGTGATAAATCAAACACCTTCTTAATAAAAACATCGCTATGTGTGTCGAGAAAAATAAAAATATTATTAATTTAAATATTGTCAAGGTATGAGAATCACTGTCACTGAGTTTATTGTAAGTTGTGAAAATGTTATGAACGGTGTTCAGTTGACGGACATTTGAATGTCACGCCTTGACTTTGAAAAGTTCGCGCAATGGCTATAAATAGTGTGGGATTGTGTAATGTGCGAGAGTCGAGTAAACGTCAGAGAATCGAGTGGAGGTTAGTGTGTGCGTTGGACGTAGGCCAGGGCTGTGCTTGTGAGACATTATTTTATCGAGGTGGCTCGAACATTGTGACCACCGGAGCCTGTATGCCTAGAATTGGATGTCTCGATGGCTGTATTGACTTCAGTGTAATGCAGATAGTGAAGGATTATTTATTCGTGTATTACTACAACAATAAAGAGCATATTATATTTGACAAAAGTCTGACTTAATAAGATTATATCCAGAACCCAGAAAAGTTGGGGCTACGTCAGTGGACTTCTAAAGATACTTGTCGAACATTGAAGCATCGGCCGCAGTCATCAGGTCCGGTGTGTAGTCGGTAAAGTCTGCGAGAGAGGCACCCACCTCGTTGCTAACCAGTGTGTTGTCGGTGGTTGTCGATGATCATCCAGTCCTTGAGAGAGACATCTACCTCCTCATTGCTGACACTGTGTTGTCGGGGACTGTCTTGTCCTTGAGAGAGACATCTACCTCCTCAACTGTGTTGTCGGGGACTGTCTTGTCCTTGAGAGAGACATCTACCTCCTCATTACTGACACTGTGTTGTCGGGGACTGTCTTGTCCTTGAGAGAGATATCTACCTCCTCATTGCTGACACTGTGTTGTCGGGGACTGTCTTGTCCTTGAGAGAGACATCTACCTCCTCATTGCTGACACTGTGTTGTCGGGGACTGTCTTGTCCTTGAGAGAGACATCTGCCTCCTCGTTGCTGCCAGTATGTTGTCGGGGACTGTCTTGTACTTGTGAGAGACATCTGCCTCCTCGTTGCTGCCAGTGTGGTGTCGGGGACCGACCTGAACTTGAGAGAGACATCTTCTTCCTCGTTGCTGCCAGTGTGTTGTCGATGACCATCCTGTCCTTAAGAGAGACATCTTCTTCCTCGTTGCTGCCAGTGTGTTGTCGATGACCATCCTGTCCTTGAGAGAGACATCCCCTCCTCGTTTGCTGCCCAGTGTCAACGGTGTTGTCGTGTGGACAATAACAGTTATATTTATTTCATGGAAAATTGTGTAGTGATTTTTTTCTTAAATGTGAAAGTGTGTGTCCTGGTTCTGGCAGTCAAGGCAAGTACAAATAATTTTTTTTTGTTTATGATTAATAATCTTCAGAGTATTGTGGAATAGAAAATCGATGTTTGATTTTGTGAGTGCATATTCGAGAAGTCGATTGCGCTATAGCACCCGTTTTGTCCGTCCGTCCGTCCGTCTGTCATCACCTTTAATCTCAGCATCCATAAGTCCTAGACCCATGAGGTATATATGTATTTTGTATGTCCTGACCTGCCATTTGTGCATCAACACTCAGTTACTCGATCCGTTAAACAACCCCGTTAAAACTACCAAAAAATATTTCGAATCGAGAGGTAACACTAGCAAAGAGAACGGCCGCCATTGCCGGAAGTCGAATACATAGTATTTCAAGCATTCAAGAGTGGTGCGAAGGCGTGCAAAAGAATTAGTTTGTTTTTTTGTTGTGTTTGTTGACGTCATTAGAATGTGTTTAAAAATTTAGAGAGTTTTACGTCATCATTTGTGGTGACTTGTAGAAAGAGAAAATAATTTTTTTTTAAATGTAAAGAAATGACTTTTAAATAAAAAAAATGTCAGGTATATTCATTACACAAGAAAATTCATAAAAATATGTCTAAAATCTAAACACAATTACTGTTAACTACATAATGCTGATATCTAACATAAGTACTGATACATAATACGAAAATGCGCTAACACGTCCTGAATTCCAAAAGGGACCAGGCTTAACATGATTATTTTTCCTCCAACCCCTTTGTCCTCGTACTATAGTGGGAAATAAAATAAAAAAATCAGAGTAAAGGGGTAAACATGGACGAAAACTTAATGGACGAAACAATTGACTTATTTAGAAAAGCAGGGGAAAAACTTACACTTAAGGGAGATAATTTAAATGAATATGTAAGTGCTTAATAGAAAGAATTCCAAGCAGATTAAAAATTAATGAAATAAATAGAGTATGAAGAGAAACAGAGAGAGTATGACGAGAGAAAGAAAGAGTATGAAGAGAGACGGAAAGAATATGAAGAAGAAAAACTAAGGGAACAGATAGAGTTTGACGCAAAACAGAGAAAAGAAATAATAAGGGAAAAGGAAGAGTATGACGAGAAACAGAGAAAAGACAGTCATTTCAAATTCGATTAATAAGACAGAGAGAGAGGGAACATAAATTAAAATTGCTAGAAATAGAAGCTGCAGGAAAAAAAATAGGGAAAGTAGAGAAATAAAATTAGAGGCTGGGAAAGCGGAACAAGGAGAAGAAATTATTGAAATAGCACTAGAGAAACCTAAAGATACATTGAGTGAGCTAGAGGCAATATGGTGCTACGCTCAAAGCAAATAAACGGCCTTAGCAAAAGAATGCAAAGAACACAATACAGAACTTGATAAAGATGAAATTGAATTACATAATTTAAAAAGGAACGTGGTGGCCGAGAGGTAGCGCTCTCGACTGTCATACTGATGGTCAAGAGTTCGAATCCACACGAAAGTGAGGATTTGTTATCGGGGCCTGAGGAGTCCCCAAGTCACCCAGCTCCGAATGGGTACCTAACCAGACAATAGTTTGGCGGCTGGGGTAATGCGTGTAACCCTTATAGCCGTGGTCTGTGACCGCTGCAACACTTGCCAACAGATCATCTCTCATGGTCTGTTGACGCAATTATCTTCTGCATAGAAGGAGCGTCTGTATATCTAAGATATAGGATAAGATATAAGATATAATTGCCCAAGTAAACAATCACGTAGTTGAAAAGGATGAGTTAGTAAACAAACTACAGAGAGAACTAAACGATAACATATTAGAAAGTATAGATAGTGTAGAACTAGCTCCTAGAGAAGAGACGTATGTTACATGTAACGCTACACTGTGTGAAGAAGACGATGCTGAAAATTTGATAAATGTGATTGAAAAGGGGGAAACGTATGTCACAAATCTAAAGTCAATGATAAAAGATTACGAAAATTGGAACATAGAAATGGAGAAAAACCTAAGCAGTATAATGCGGGACACAGAAGAAGAGTTAAAAAAGTATGAAGTAGAGAGAGATGAACGATTGGATAGATTACAAATTGAACTAGCAGAAAAAGGGAGAGATAAAAGATATATGGAAGAATTATTGACTCAGAAAGAAGAGGAGATTGATGAACTAAACAGAAAAGTAGCAAGTAATGAAGAGGACATTATTGAAATATGGAGGATCGTTAAGGAAAAAGAAGAAATAAACTATGATTTAAGTACAAAATTGATAGTGAAAGATGATGACATTTTTCTATTAAAAGAAGCCCTAATAGAGAAAGAAATATCAATTGAAAATAAACAAATTGACCATGGGCGGAATGAGAGGCCAACTGTAGAAAGGTTAGTTAGGATAGATGAAAGGACAGAACTGAGCAAAGATGCACAACAGGAGAAAGTTACTATAGTGATAATGGATGAATGTAATGAGGAAAAAACTGCAAAGTGTGCTGCAGGGAAGGTAGAAAAAAGCATCTACAATTATGAAAATGAGACAAGTAATGAGAACCGCTGCTGTAGGTCCACGCAAAAGTATGACATGTGTTCAGGGGAGGTGTGTGTTGATTTGTTAGAAACAGGATTTGTTTATGACAGCGGGACAAATCCTTCTCGTGACCAAGAAGACAGGGAGAGTGACTATGTGGGGACAGGTCCGACCAGAAATAACCAGACCGTTACCGACAATAACTCAAATTTGCGTCACAATTCGAGTATAAATTAGAGACAATTACGGAGACTATGGATCAGATGACCGCTGTGCTTGGCCGTTGTGTCTAAGGATTTGGCAGATGGTTGGGGTCATTCTAAAAATATTAATAAGCGGGCGTGAGTGGGTCGCCAAGAACATGTACTGTAAAGAATATGCCCTTGACATGAGTTGGGGTTATGTAACATTGCTATGTTAAAAGTCCCACCTAGGTTCGCGTGGGAAACGAGCAGTCAGGAGAACGATAACCAGTGGCGTGTACTGGTAGAAATAGAAGATAAACGAAATATACCACCATCAAGTGCAATGACTATGATTTGTTTTTGCTGGGTTTGTTAACAAGTTGATGACTAAATATAATTAAAGAGGACTGTCTATGATTATATTTTGCTTTGTTTAAGAAATTATTTTGAGGACAATGTGACCGTGATTCATTATAGGTCATGTATTAATGAGGGTTTCATAATATTCATGGCCATTGAGTTGAATGTGTAAGAGAAAAAATTCAAACATAGAGACCTCATATATTTGAGATATTTTCATTTTGATAGTTCGATAAAATTATGTTGTTAAAATATTGTGTATGAAGATGTTTTTTGCTAATCATGAATATATGATGATGTTTATGTTTTAAAGATAACCGTTGGTGATGTATAGATAAGTTGTTATCTCCATAGGCTGTATTTACTGATAGATGCACATGATTGTGATATAAGTGATTGTAATGGGTTAAATACAATCATGCTGAAATATTACAGTTGGATAAGTGGTTATCCCTGTAAGATTACCTCATGCTGGAGGCAATCCTGGAGTAAATATCGTAAGAATTTATTATATGAGGAACCAGTAGAGTCAGTTAAAGCAACCTGTGTAACCTGTTAATATAGTACTCTAGAATATTCATGTTTTAGATATGTTATGATGATTTTGATTATTTACACACAGAAAAGGTGTGTTATGCCAATAATGAGGATCATGTACTAGTGGTTTAGCCCAGCGGTTCTCAACCTAAGGGTCGCGACCTGTTTGGGGTCGGATCAGCCCCTTCCCGAGGGTCGCCGGGGCTCAGATTCGGGTGTTCTAGAAGCGGCGATGCGACCGGCGGGCGCCACTAGCATAACACAGGCATGGCGCCCGGCACTGTTCTCTCTCTCCGGTCTTTCTCAGCAGGCAGCCAATCGGAATCCAGCATTGAGTGCCGCCGAGCGCCACTAGGCCTTCAGGCCTAATCTATGAAGCCGAACAAACTAAAACGACATTTTGCTAGCAAGCATCCGAGCCTTGCCAGCAGGGATATCAACTATTTTAGAAGCGAAGCTGATGCACTCAAGAAAGTCAGACTTGACACTAGTGGCAAGTACTACAAACAAATGCAGCAGCTGTTGGAGCTTCACATCTGGTGGTACTCAGAATCGCCAGAGCTATGAAACCTCACACCATTGGTAAGGATTTACTATTGCCAGCGGCCAAAGACATTGTTCAAGTTATGATCGGAGACGAATCTGTTACAAAATTGAATGCAATTTCGTTATCCAACGACACTGACCGCAGACGATTAGATGACATGTGTGCTGATATTCTTGGCCAGGTAATACAGGAAATTAAATCTGCTCCACTTCCAATATTTAGTTTACAGCTTGATGAATCTACAGACGTGGCAAGCTGTTCATAGTTACTGGATTACGTGAGGTATATTATTGATGGCGAATTTAAAGATGAGTTTTTTTGTTTTTTTGTTTTTTTTTGTTTGAAAACACCTTGCAACAACAACTTCTGCTTATGGTGTATTTAATACAATTGGTTCATTTATGAAAGCGCATCATATTTCTTGGCAAAAGGTTTGTGGTATATGCACAGATGCTCCAGCTATGCTAGGATGTTGATCTGGATTTCATCGTTTGGTTCTAAATGATTCACCAAAAGTCATCGGAACTCACTGCATGATTCATAGGCAAATATTAGCCACGAAGACGCTGCCACCAGAGTTACAAGAAGTAATGAAAACCGTCATAAGTTCTGTCAATTTTGTAAAGGTGAGCAGTTTAAACAGTCGACTGTTTTCACAACTGTGCAACGAGCTGGATGCGCCACACAATTCTCTGCTATTTCACACTGAAATAAGATGGTTGTCAAGGGAAAAGTTTTGAAACGTGTTTTTGAGTTCCGTGATGAACTCAAAACATTTGTTATTCAGAAGACAAAACCGCAATTCGAATCACTTTTCAGTGATAAAAGTTAACTGCTGAAAATAGCTTACTTGAATGACATTTTTACAATCTTGAAGGAGTTAAATTTATCACTGCAAGGTCCAAAGGCAACTTGCCATGATTTGTATGAATAGATTCGATCATTCCAAATGAAACTTCAGCTTCGGCACAAAAAAATGGATAAAAATAATATATGTTGCCTACCTTATCTTCTTTCTTTGAGGAAAATGGCATTGAACCAGACAAAAGAATTACGATGATAATTTCTGTGAAAGAACACTTGCATATGTTTGAAGATGAAATTTCATCATACTTTCCAAATCTACCTGACACACCATTTGCACTTGTCAGAAGCCCTTTCACAGTTAAAGTTGAAGATGTCCCTGAGACAGCATAAGAGGAGTTCATTGAACTTATTAACAGCGATGCAGCGAAAACTGATTTTTCTATTAAGCCAGTTACAAAATTCTGGATCAAGTATTTGCAGTCATATCCTGTTCAGTCTGAGACTGTGTTGCGCTTTTTTCTTCCATTTCCAACAACATATTTATGTTAAAGGGGGTTTTCCAGCTTGCTGGTTATCAAGTCTAAATACATAAGTAGACTTTCTGTGGAAGATGATCTTCGCTGTTCTCTTTCATAGACTGCCCCAAGAATTTCTGATCTGGTGAGAAGAAAGCACGCTCAACCTTCACACCAACGTTGGCTTTGTATGCATACTGTTGCAAAATAAAGCAATGTAGTTTACTGTTGTTATATTTAACCTGTTACCCATGCTACAAGACAGTATTTCGTTTATTTGTTATTAGAAATAAATTATTCACAGTATATAACTACATTTTGTCTTTGTGATTAATCACTATGCTTTAATTATTTTCAATTTTTAGCAATGAAATAACAATTTGTATATCAGACATGTATAATACAATTCATTACAGTAGCAAAGTTACAGTTATCACATAGCAACGAAAGTAATTTAATGGTTGGGGGTCACTACAACATGAGGAACTGTATTAAGGGGGTCGCAGCATTAGAAAGGTTGAGAACCACTGGTTTAGCCAGACCTATATGGCAGGGGAGATAAGCTGTCGTGGGATACAATTTACTAAGTCCTGTACAACAGGAGTGTTTGGCAGTTTTTGTTATACAATTAACCAAGCTCCTGTGTGGCAGGAGTGGCGGGCTGTATTTATATCCATTAGGACTTTGGCTATAGTGGGATAAGAGATCTCAATAGCACAGGTCCTGGTAAAGAAAATGTTATTAGAGCAGGGATTGCTCTTTAAAAGGTCCTATGATGTGGACAAGTACTAGCATTTTTTTGTTTTGCCTGATTTGTAATTTTGTAATTTGTAAAAACATGTTGTTCTTGTGTTGTTTTTTTCCTGAGATCTTGTGTATATATAATTATTTTTTTCTATGAGATCTTGTATAGATATAATTTCTTTTACCTGAGATTGTGTGTATATATAGATGAGTATCTTTTATGTGTATATTGGTATAAAAATTGATTAGCACTTATGTCTAACAATGTAGGACCTCGCATGTGTAAATTTTGTTTGTTACTACTGCTAAAATGAATTATTTTTAAACTATGAAACTATGTAATTCAATTAGAGGACTGCTTCCTTTCTCTAATGCGGCAGTAGTATGTTTTCCATAATGAAATAGATTAAGTTATTATGAAGATGATGTATGTATATTATGTTGTTTCATGTATTAAGGCCAATTTTTTTCATGATCTTTTATGAATGTTGGGTTATTCCATACCCTGACTTGTTTCGACTGTGAGATTCTACTATTAAGTAGAATCTAACAGAAGAGGGGGGATATGTCAAAATATGAGAATCACTGTCACTGAGTTTATTGTGAGTTGTGAAAATGTTATGAACGGTGTTCTGGTGACGGACATTTGAATGTCACGCTATGAATTTGAAGAGTTCGACCAAGGGCTATAAATAGTGTGGGACTGTGTAATGTGCGAGAGTCGAGTAAACGTCAGAGAATCGAGTGGAGGTCACAGTTAGTGTGTGCGTTGGACGTAGGCCAGGGCTGTGCTTGTGAGACATTGTTTTATCGAGGTGGCTCGAACATTGTGACCACCTGAGTCTGTATGCCTATAATCGGATGTCTCGATGGCTGTATTGACTTCAGTGTAATGCAGATAGTGAAGGATTATTTATTCGTGTATTACTACCACAATCAAGAATATATTATATTCGACAAGAGTCTGTCTTAATAAGATTATATCCAGAACGCAACAGAAATTACCCATCAATTTTGGTATTTCTGTTTTAATATAGTATCATCATTATCAGCTGTTACTCTACAGGCCATGTAGGCCCTGTCTTGCTCTACCACATTCTTCCAGCTGCAGCCCATGAAGGGTCCTGGCTTGCCCAACCACACCTTCCATTCAGATCGATTGATGGCTTTCTTTAACCATGCTCGAACCCCTTTAATAACGCATGATATACACTACCAGAATAACAAATGTCGATAACAGTTACAATAATCTAACGAGCAAGGATCACTTTCTTTTCACGTGAATCAAAACATGACAACAGTATCTTTCCACATGATTCAATTGTTTCTTTGAAATAGCTAGCTAAAAACCCATTTCATTTATAGTCTAAGTATGAAATTCATTCAAGACTAATAGGATATTTTTAGCCAGATATTATTTGTGAATAGTGTGGGTTGGGAAGAGTGGAAAATATGGTTTATTTGTTTTCAAGGTACATATTTCTTTAACGAGAATAAAAAAATAAGAACAATGCTGCATTTTAAGAAAATGGTGAGAAGGTGATCTCTTTATAAATATTACGTCAATCATTATATATTCCCGCACATTTTTTCTAATAGTAACAATTCACTTTATATCAAACTTTATTCCCGTTGTATAATATTCATCTAGTAAATTCAAAAAAGCGTGGCACAAAATGGGTTGTTGTTTTTGTGTTTTTTTCAACATAACACGCACTTTTTATGCTAGATACTAATTATAAGTGGTAATACCCATGATATTTCTTTACACTTGATATATTTAAACCTTAAAGAACAGTTTTTACCCGTAGCGTTTGTCAGGCAATCGCATTTTTGAGAAATTTACACAGTTTTTCAAAATGGATGTTTCATCATTCGTTAGGTCTTAGAGTAAAATACATGTCTTAAGAGTACTTTTTTCATGAAAAAAGCTATCCAAAACATTATTTCTATTTCTAGGCTAAGCATAACCTTAATTAAATGAATATGATTGTTTTATGCGCCAGATATTCATTCTGTGAATATTGATACTTAATTAAGTATGTTTGAGTTAATTTGTTTTAAAGAAACACCCTAAAACGCAAGGTTTCTTCGGAAATTGTACCCTGGTGGTTTACTTTAGTTGTGCAAATGTATTTTTTATTTGGTGGTTGGACACTTGGTCCCCGACGATTCGACCCCAGACTGTTCGACCCTGGCAGTTTGACCACATTGCGCTTCTTCCCCAGGTCGTTTCGACTCTGGTAGGTTCAACCACGGACGGTTGGACTCCGGACGATTTGATCCCGGGTGAATCGATCCCGGATATTTCCACTACAGGACTTTTCGACTCTAGGGCGTTTCGAACCCGGACGTTTCGACCGTTTCGTTTCTAATCTTCTATTTTTCGTTTTCATTTATTATGTGCCACTTTATTACTATTATTATTTTAAATTAATTGTTGGTGTATTATGAATTATAAATTAAAAACAGAATTTCAACTAATATCCCATAACACACTTAAAAAGGACCTAAGTTAAATTGGGTTTTAAAGATATATATATATTAGAGTGGCGGAAAGATTTTCACTGTGATAAAAAAAATAAATGATTTTTTTTTAAATTGTCGATAAGCTGAACAATGCACCTCGCAGGCGTTGGAACCATTAGAAACGCGCGCCCTTCATTTTACTTTTTGTGTTCCTTAACAAAAAGCACCTTTCAAATAGCTTACAAAGTTGCTCCTCTCTATAAAAATAATACATTTCCGCTATTTAACCCCACTCTTACAACAGTGTATAAACGTTTATACACGTACCATTTTATTATTTAATTCCCTGAGCGTTTACTTTCAATACGAATTTCATTAATGTTGGTTTATAATGAAATCGATCCAAAATACTCACTTTTTTTAAGTTGATCACATAATTGATATGAATCTTCCATCTTAACAAATATTTGCAATTGTTTCTAAGATAAATCACTTGTTAAATGTTTCAAAAGCGGTTTCGTGTTAATTTTTCTATTAAGAAATTTCATTTTCTGTAATTTTGACTTGTTATACGCCCGAATAATATTTGCCTCTATCCGATTATATACGTAGATGAATAAAAGTTTATATTTAAAATGTAAAATTGATATTTCGTTTGCAAATTAATAATTTCTTCACATTTATTTCTATAGTTATTTAACAGTCACCAAGAGAAATTAATTCGACCCATCTTCGTGTAATTTTATTATTGCAAAGTACAATTAAAATGTTATAAATATTCCGTTTTCTTTAAAAATAAATATTCTTCAATTAGCCTCAATCTTAACCAATTACATACTGTAATTATATATATAATAGCCCAGTGGTGTGGTTATGTATGTATGTTTGTAACGTAACGCTCAAGCGATGTACGACAGTCTACAGCAGTTAGTTTATGAGCGCTCAAAAATATTTAATATGATAATGACGTCATTGTTTGGTGTGCATCGGTACGCAAAATACAACCCCTATTATTATTATTATTAAATAAATACTTGGCGTGCATTTCATAAAGTTTAATAATTCGTATTTATCAAAAAAGGACAAGTAAGTTGGTCTTTAAAGAAAAGGTTGGCGCCGTAGGCACCCAAAAAAAGGGGGCGCCGCATTATTATTAAATAAATACTTTGCGTACATTTCATGAAGTTTAATAATTCGTATTTATCAAAAAAGGACAAGTTAGTTGGTCTTTAAAAAAACGGTTGGCGCCGTAGGCGCCCAAAAAACGGGGGCGCCGCAGGCGCCACGGCGCCTGGCACAATCTAGTTATAAAGAATGCAATATCAATAGCGACTATAAGTTCTTTTTACTGTTTATTTTCCATTGTGGAAATTTAATGATCCAACTAATGCGCAAGGGCTCATTTCTTCTAAAGTTAAAGATAAAATAAAAACAGCTCTGAAAAAAATTATTGGACATTGATCTTCTCATTAACAGTTTTTTTTAAGTCACATTCAATGACTTTCCGTTATCTTTTATTTAAGTACCCAAGAAGAACGCGTCGGCAGAAACTTGTGTTCATAAAATTAACGAATTTTCTCATAATCCAGTGCATAATTCTAACTACACATAAACCATTACCTGGTAACGTCTTTTCAATTTTTATTTTCACTTTTAGCAATCTATTAAATAAATCGTTATTTCACATTTAATACAAACACACACACAGTTGCACAAACACAAACATATGAACACACTCGCACACATGCTTATTCACACAATCGGATTATCAACATAAAAAGTAACATCAAATAAATTAATATAATAAAAGCTTGATGACGCCATATCTTTCTTTTCTACGGTGCGCAAAACAACAGGTTCCGTTTACTTCAAACCCAAAATCATTATGATTTTACGTATACATTTTAAATTTTAAAAAAGTTAGCAAGAGTTGCGTGACAGAGGGGCTTCATACTGACGGACGGAAATGTATATATATAAATATATATATATAAATATATATATATATACATAACACCCTCATGTACCAACTATGCCGGACACCAAGCAAGTAACGAGTAGCAAGCTGTCTGGCCCCACCGATCAATCAGATTTCAAGAAAAGGTAGTGCACAGTTTTGGCGGTCATCGATGTTGAATTAAAGTCCATTACAACGGTCTTTCAGAATAACTAAATAACATGTGTTACGTAGTGTAGTGGTGATTACAAATGCCTAAAACGAGGATGTCGCAGGTCAATCCTCAGCAAAGAAATTACTTGTATTAATTTTTAAAAAGATTTTTGTTGTTGTGCCAGTTTATTTCCGACTTTCTTTTTAATTATGACTTCAAAACACCATAACAAGCACAAAACGAGTGAAAAAAAAAGCTTAACAAATGGCATTTGTCAGGTTATGACAATTACTTTTTATTTGGCAAGCTAGGGTGGTTCAGAGTAGGGGTGGCAACTAGCTAACCGCAGTGCACATGTTTCTAGATTAACAACGTGTCGCAGTTGTCACCGCATCCGAGTATCATTCGCGTTGTTCCGATTTCATCGGGATGTACTTTGCTTCTTTTCATCCCCCCACACTTTCTTTGCACTATTTATGGGTCAATCTGCGTCGTATTCTACACCGCGGGCATGTAATATCTTATAAAACAAAAGACCCTGCCTCTGCCATGTCTAACCTTTCGAAGATCTCTCGGGTGCGACTCACACCCCCCTCACTGTATTCCTAGATTTTTTTAATGTGTTGTTTTTTTTAATGAGAAATTAGCTGATATTTTTATATTGTATTTATGTTTGGCAAATATTTAAGTAGAAAAAAAAATCATTTAAAAAATAAAATAAAAAAATAAACGGTAAAATATTTGTTAAAATAGTGTAAGGGTTTGGGCCAAGGGACAGTTTAAAAAATAATCAAAATAAATTAAAAGTTATAAAATTTATTTTAGCATAGGTTACAGGATGAATCGATTTCTCTAAGACACAGAATGTAAAAAAAAAAAAAATAGAAGGCACCTATTATTCTTATAAATTTTCAGTCACATATATTTTGTTGGTAAACTGTTTATATAAACTTTAATTTCATATAATTTGTACTTTTAAAAAACTTTAAAAGTTCCTCCTTGTGTGCTCCATGGCTCTTAAGTCGTTTATCTTGTAATATGTGCAATTATGTTTATATACATACATACATAAATACATACATACATACATACATACATACATACATACATNATATATATGTATATATATATATATATATACATACACATATTAAGTGGACTACAAAAAAATTGTTTATAGTTGAATAATACTTTTATTTCTCCCGCGCTTAAACTGTGAAAGACTTAATGATTAAATAGTACAGAATTGTTTAACCTAGAGAATTATTAAACTATTGTTTAATAACAGATTTATATTCGAAGTAAACCTAAAATGTTATTAATTCATAAAATGATTCATGCATAGAAATATTGAAACATAAATTTCTTTTTGAATTTGTTGTTTTTATCGTATTTTTTTCTTAAATAAATTATTTTTTAAAAATATTTATCAAATCACTTTGACTCTTTTCTAAAACAAATGACAGATACAAAACTGTATATAAATAAATAAAATGTGATTGATTGAAAGTTACATTTTAGAACAATTTATTAGAGTTGTAAAACAGGCAAGAATGAGAGTATTCAAACATATATTCAAATTTTATTTGTATATCTAATCTTATTTAAAAATGTTTTTCTTTCTTCTGTGTAGGTAAAGAAAAAAAATACATTCTATCAAACGTCATTGGATTAAGTGGAAACTTTGTTATTGCACATTATGGTAGCATTGTGCAGCTTTCGCTATTTGATTGGTTATTTTACCAATATGAACTACACTTTTTAGAAACCAAAAACGTTTCCGCAGAATATTTTGAAGTCTTGGGGCACAACATTGCGTATTGTAGAAAAAAAATTCCATTTGGAAAAAATGATATCAACAATCTAAGTATTATTAAAACCTTGAGAAAAGACAAATGTAAGTATTTTAATTAAAATACCTTATCAGGTTCATTTAAGCAATGATTTTAAAAAATTAATTCCTAAAATCATCTTTCATTTTTTTATTTGTTTGTTAAAAAAAATATTTACATTAAAATTTAACAACAAATTTATTAGTACGAAAATCTTGTCTTATTTCATATATTACAGATTTTTGCATTCCTAAATATATCTATCGTTTGTGTTTATTAGAGTTTTAAATGATGATAAAGTGTTGGCGTTCCTGGTTTCTTCAGGCAACCCATCCCAAGCCCGAATGCCGTATATATGTANTATATATATAATATATATAAATGTGTGTGTATGTGTGTGTGCGTGTGTTTAAAAATCACATTACAAAAATATGCAATAAGTTCTTATTTACTGAAAAAACCTGATACATTTAAACAATTATCAAATTGTTTATCATACATTTCATATTAAAGTTTTTACATTTTTGGGGTAACAAATATACTACACTGCTTTACAAGAAAGGAAATAATTAAGGTATTAAATAATTTTTAATCAGATCATTTTATAATTATTATACTTGATTTTTAAATTCAGTGTCGTTTATTTTTTGCGTTCCTTACATTTAGTGTTATATATATAAATAAATATCAGTTGGTTTTGATATATTTGCAAGTTTCACTGTTCTAGCGTATTTTCGGCAAACGGAAAACCCAAAGGACAGTTCCTATTAACTCACATATTGTTGAGAAAAAGTTATTCTAATTGTCCATTTTCACGAAGATCGTAAAGTTAACATTGAGAAATGTAGTAAATCCGAAAGAAAAAAAGAAGATCATTTGTTACACTAGACATGGACGTAATATATTATTATGCACATGCAATGGCAATATTTTATGTGTTTTTCAAACCTCGAAATTTAATAAAGACCTCCAGGTGTGTTGAAAACGATAATCCATATAAAAAGTAAGATGTAAAAAAAATTACATAAGCTATATACAGTTATACAATTTTAACTATGACTGTCAGACTTAAAAATTAAACAGAAGTAGATTAAAGTAAGTAAAGTATTCGTGAAAAAGCTTAATTATTTTTATTTTGAATTTCAAATGCTTAGTTCATTTCTATGTAGTTGGAATGAAATAGACTGTTATGAAAATTAAATTTGTGTCATTGTTTCACATGCGTTCATAAACAGACTTGTTTTTTTATTTTTAAATTTTGCTTATTATTTTTTAAAACATTTTTAGAAGCAAAATTTGTTGTTTGGGTGTGGAATATAATTTTTCAAAATGTGATGCCTTATTGGCAATATGGACTCGAAAAATAATTGCTCTCCTTTATACATTATACCAACTCTATAAATTGGAAAAATGAATATAGTAATGTTGACATTAAATTACAACAATTTAACAATTCTTTCCATATTAAAATTATTATTTAAAAGTTTAAACAATGATGATATTTTTGATCCAGTATATTATGAGAAGACTTTATTTTAAGCCTTCTGATTTTTTAACTTTTTATTATCTAGGCACGAGAGACATATTTTTTAAAAATTACGTCTTCTTTAATTACGCTCAAGTATTTTAGAAAGTTTAACTTATATACATGTCATTAATAATGTAGTTCATTGGCCCTGAATATTAAGTAGCTTTTCTACCGTGGTGGGAGGGGGGTTGCGACATATTGTTTTTTTTTCTTACAGACACAGCTATGTCATTAGATTTACGGACAGTTCGACCCCGGATGATTCGACCCGGACATTTTGACGCCTTTGTATCTACACCGTAGCAGCTTCTATGTTACTATTGTGTGCTACGCGGCGGCATTAACTATTGGATATTCTTTTACTTTAAAAACATTGACAACTCTGTACGTCTTATTAAAAATGAGATATCTGCAGCGCAATTTTGTCAAAGAGGGCTTCATATTAGCCGAGGAGCGAAGAATGAAATGCTGCAGACAGAAGAGCTAGGAGGAAGTGTAACAGGATGAACGCTTCTGACACCATATTAATGTAACTTTTTCCCCGTTTCTCACTCTCTCGTGATTGGCATATTTGAGTTCTCTAGTAGGCCTTTCAAACAATCTTCTCTCTCACATAATAATTCAGTGAATCCATTGAAGTCAGGAATTAAACTCTTTAATAACAAAACATTTAATATCTATGTACAAGTATGTCACAATGTACGACAGTCATCTCTTGAATTCAAATAGTTTTAATCTCTCTGTCAACTTCTCAACTTTTAACACCTACTCTCGCTCGAGTAATGTCTCCGTTTTCTCTCTTTATAACCACACACCCCTGGCCTGAATATTGAACTTCATTTTTGACTATCGCATACCACAACATTACTTTCATTCACATGTCTCACGTGACATTAACTATTGGCATTTTTTAAAGTTTAAAAAACTGACAATAATGTAAGATCTATGCAGCGCAATTTTGTCAAAGAGAGCTTCATAATAGCTTAGGAGCGAAGAATTAAAATGCTGCAGACAGAAGAGCAAGGAGGAAGGCAAACAATGGAAAACAATTAACTCGTGTGTAAAGCAGTAGCGAAGACTGTCACTCAAATATAGAAATGCACAGCCACTCGAGGAAGTACAGCCAAAACTAATGGTGATGTACGATCGTCTCACAATACAGAGTATGCCGATGTAAATATATACACACACACAGATATATATATATATATATATATATATA
>MUZC01001352.1:1060634-1071302 GCA_002072015.1 Radix auricularia
TATATATATGTTATGGATTGGTATCGATTAATTAAATTTTATAGTTAGCTTTTGAAAAATTACTCGATGATTTTTATTAAAGCTAAAAATAAGATGCATGACGTTATTTAAGTGAAAATTTCAAGGAAATAATAAAATATGGCAATATAATGGTTTTAATATAAGTAATTCAAAAATGTTAATGAATTTATATATTGTTATTGTTAATTAACTAAAAACCATGTTTATTTTTGTAATATAATTCTCCTTATAAAAACAGCTTACTTTAAAGTTTACACCATAAAAAAAAATTATTGAGAAGTTTATACATAGAAACGTATTAGATATTAATATTGCATTAATTGTGAACAAATAAAAACACTGTTTTTCAATTAATATGTTTTTAAACGATAAAAACTTTTACCGATTAAGCGAAAAATTAACTGATAATTTCCGCAGCTCTTATATATATATATATATATGTCTTAAAGATCATCAAATTCTTTGTGTACATTTACATTTGTTATAGATCATCAAGTTCTTTGTGTACATTTACATTTTAATACAATAAAAACTCCCCATGAGAATACTGTAAAAATTTAAAAGTGACAACCATCTTCTCTTCTAATCAAAATTTTGTTTTTTTAACCCAAACAAAAGTAAACAATCACGATGTCTGATTTAGAGTGTTTTCAAATAGGTAAACAACATTAATAATGCCCTTTTATGTTTAGAGGTCGGCATACGAGCGGGCTACAAACATTTTAAACTATTCTCTACATACAAAATTGGGGTCTATTTATAAACGAACGGGGTGTAGAACGATAATATGCTGTACATATTAATTGTATGCAATATATTCTACAGGCATCTACTCCATGGCAGTAAACAACAAGACAGTGGATCTCTATGAAGTAACCTTCGTACCCTCTAATACGACGGTCACAATTGAATGCACAGCAACAAATGTCTTCAAATCAATCAACCTTTCATTAATTTACAATGATGAGAAAATTTTAAGTAAATCAAGTGACCAGCTAATTAGTTATAAGATAAATCAAATCAATTGTAATAATGTCGGTAATTACAGTTGTGAGACAACAGATGCAGCCAATACAATATATGACAGATATACTACGTACTTGGATATACATATGTGTGAGTATCTGTTACTTTTGTTTGCTCTTAACAGCTTTAATATTAAAAAGATCTTTGACGTCAAGTGGTATGCGCGCTCCTCCAGAATACCAATGTTTAAAGGTATCCATGTGAAATCAAAGATTTGTTATCGGAGCATCAGACGTTACTGAGTTCACCAAATTTCGAATGGGAACTTACAACTAGTTAGGAAAACAAATTCGGCTAGGTTATTTTTGGATTTTTCATGGCCATCGCCTGTGAACACTGAATCACTTTCCAGCTGAGCAGCATTGTCTGTAGACGCAACAATCTTCTTTATAGAATTAAAATAAAATTAAGTGGAAACGACTTAACCAAGGTAAGGGTTAGCCAAACCGGACATAACAAAACAGCGAACGTTTCGGCAAAGAGACTTTATCAACGAACATACAATGCAAAAATGAAACGAAAATAAAAATAATAAATGAAGGAACTTAGCTGCAGTGAAATCCAAAGTATCAAAAAAGTGCAGTCCTACCCCTAATTTTGTTTATAGAATTAGCGTCTGTATAGATAAGACAATACACATCCATCAATACGCTTAGAGATATCTTAGAATTATTATTAGCAATATTTATTATATATATCTAACTGCAAGAAAACAAGGAAATAAATCAATAATAAAAAGAAATATTCATCAATAAGATATATGTAAACGACTCGAGAACATTTTACATCATATGTACTTTACGCCGAAATCTGAAGTTTTAACATTTTACAAATAAGTCGGCCAATTTGCCTTTTGCTCGACATATCTGACCAAAACTAAATGTACATTCGACAAACTATAGTAGATCTGGTTTCTGAGCAGTCATTTGCGAAATGGAAAAATACAAAAAAAGTTAATCACGTTGCAATAAGTGAAAATCAAAAGAAAATGTATATTATACTTTAAAAGTTTCATATTTTTCAAAGTTTTTATTATGTCTTAAATGTAATCAATCACAAATATTAATTTAATTAGTCACCTTTATATCTGCTGATGAATTCTTTCTTCGGGCTTTCCTATTCGACACAACGCCGTTACACGAACTGGCCGACGAAAGCCCAAAATATATATTGTGTTAACTAGCGAATTCACAACAGATTCGCGAATTTGCCACCCAATAAACCTCTATTAATGTACATTTTTTCGCGTGATTAAGGATTCGTCAGATCAGTTCAATCCGTCATTACTTAACAGATAGTGCAACAAAAACTCTAGTCTGTTCTCTTGTTCTAGCTCGTATGGATTACTGCAATTCTCTTCTGTCAGGTGCGCCAAAACAATGCATAGAAAAACTACAGAGAGTTCAAAATTCAGCTGTCAGATTAGTTCTAAGGGCAAAAAAACATGACCATGTTACTCCGCTACTTTACTCTCTTCATTGGCTACCTATACAAGCCCGAATTGATTACAAAATGGCCCTTCTGTGTCTCAACTTCTTTTCTGACTCATGTCCTTCATATCTTACTGAACTTTTGTCAATCTACTCACCAAGTCGTCAGCTACGCGCCTCTGCGGATACACGCATTCTCTGTGTTCCTTAGATAAAAACTAAAACATTTGGCGAAAGGTCATTCTCCTTTGTGCAGCCAAACAATGGAATTCTCTTCCATTACACATCCGTAGCTTTTCAATTGCTAAGTCATTTAAGACTGCACTTAAGACGCATCTTTTTAAAATTTATTTTTAAAAATAATAAAACCACATTTCTTTAATTGATTAACGTAGCTGATGTATTGAGTATACCGTATTGTTAACTATGTAGTTAATATGCTATGAATGTTTCTTTATATATATATATATATATATATGTATTGTTGTTTTCATGTAAAGCGCTGTGAGCCTGGCTCCTTGCTGGGATACAGCGCTATATTAATTATCATTTTATTATTATTATTATTATTATTATTATTATTACTAAAGGTAATAGGGGTAAATCCCGTATACATTCAGCATTGTTTTATTTAGAGTTTGTTTCACTTTATTTGTGTGAAGAATGTTATAATATTTACAATTTATAACTACAACTTTATAAAATATTATTTTCGTACTTACAATAGGTGCAAATATCATGGTCATAAATAGTACCACACTGTCTCGCAATGAATTACACTACGTATCATTAAATTCGTCGTTCACTGTTAAATGTCAGACAAATCATATATTCAAACCAGTATACGTTACATTGGTGTACAATGATATGTATGTACTAAATACAACAACGACACGTGAAATTAGCTTTGAGATTCAACATGCTCAGTGTAAAAATTTAGGAAAACACAGTTGTGAGATAATGGACTTGCAAATGATTCACATTGACAAAATTGATATCTTTATTGAAATAGAGGATTGTAAGTATATGTTCCTGCATTTTTATAGGTGTATTTGGTTTTGTTATAATTTAATAACTGTTATACATTATGTTTTATTATTGTAATAAAAACAATACAATTAAAAAATACATTTTTTATTCTAAACACTATAATGAGCCTCGGTACACGTGTGCCTAACTCTCTGCTTTCAAGCGTGGATACTTCCTGTCACACTCATTTTCTACTCTAGATCTCAAACATCAACTCTAAGATTCCTTCATTTTAATTAATTACGTTTATTGTTTCATTTCTAGTTACTTCTCACTTATAACTAATATGAATTGTCCAACTGTTTAAAATTCTTTACTGTTCCTAGCAGCGCGTCTCCCGGGGTATCTTCCTCTAACATTCTGCAAAGCCTGACTCTCCCTGTTTTGTATGTCGCAGTTCTCACGAGTTCGTCCCCTCTGCTACTCTTCAGTTTCCGTCGCATCCAATCTCATTATTTTAGTATTCCGTCAATCATCTGGAACAATCCCTAAATTATGACGGGGGTTGCATGGTTTTATATAAATATGTTTATTAAACCCCCCACCTTTTTTCTATCCGCCCAATGTCAGGTCACCTAAACATGGGGTCACTCTATATCTAACCCGGGACATTTCACACCTTGACACATAGTCATAGTCATGGCCGGCTACACTTATCATATCTTTTACTGAACGAGGCAGTTTACGCAGAAAACGACACTTTTAATTCCTCCAGTGTCTTTTTTCTATGTTAAAAGACAGCGCTGGGTTTTACTGTCAATGCTTTGAATTCAAATAAATGTATTGTCCTAACAATACGTTATTTCAACCAAAAAAAAAGATATAAATAATTTTGCCTGTAACTAATTAAGCAGGAATAAAAAGAATAATTAAATAATTAAAAAGTAAACGTCCTGAAAGATCATTAGTCAAAAAACATCAAACGCGCGTGTATATTTTTGTTTTTATTTTCTCTCCAGGTTTGCCAAGGTTTTGTGAAAACGATGTTTTTCTCAAGGATCACATAGTCACATATAGTAACAATGTTACATTTGATGTATGCTTAGTTATGGACTCAAAGAGAAACAAACTGACGTCAGTGTCAATAGCTCAACATGCCAACTCACGTATTATGAATGACAACAATTACACATACGCGTTAAGCCAAAAGACAAAAAACCCTACAATGTATACTTTAACTATCAAAATGTTCAATATACACACAGACTATTATACAGATTTTAATTTGACAATAGAATTCAGTAATAAAAAGGGGATAGACAAATCATTCAGGATAATACAATTCAGTAAGTATATTTTAGTCATAAACAGCCTGTAACCAATTCTCAAATTAATAGTCAATATTAAAATTGTAAATTTTATGACAATAATGGTTCCTTTTATATTTATCTAAAATAGTTCCTTCTTTTAAATTTTTAGGGAAATGAAAACCGTACCTCATTCTCATACTAAACGCTTTCTAATGGTACCTTATCGTCCATATAAAATATATTTTGTTTGTTGTTTTATATAAATTGTATTATATTATTTCATTACTTTTCTGACTTGGCTATTTTTAATGTTTTTTTTTCAAATATTATTATTCGTTCGTCCCTCGAATCGACGAGGACCACTTTAGTCATCCGAGGGTTGCTGGGACTTGTTTTGCCTATGTGTGCGCAGATGGCTGACAAGGCCGTTCCTGGCACGGAAAGTTCGGCAACAGAAGGGACATTGGATGAGTTGATTGTCTCCTGGAGGGTTGACAGCACGGGCCTTTCGGGCTTGCCTCTTCTTTTCTGCGGTGTTAATCCTGTTTGCCTCACATGTCCTGGCACCTTCATGGATGGATTGGCGCCAGGTGGACCGGTCCAACGCAGCTTCCTCCCACGTGTCTGAGTTTATTGCAAACTCTTTCAGAGACGCTTTCAATGTGTCTTTAAAGCGTTTTTTTTTCCACCATGGGACCGCTGGCCATGCTGGAGCTCGCCATAGAAGAGTCTCTTTGGTAGTCTCTCATTTGGCCTTCGAGTTAGGTGCCCTGCCCAGCGAAGCTGTGACTGCATCAGGAGGGTGAAGATGCTGGATAGGCCAGCTCTGGTTAGTACCATGGTGTCTGGAGTTTTGTCCTGCCACTTTATGCCCAGAATCTTCCTGAGGCTTGTTGTGTGAAAGTGGTTCAGCTTTTTAGCATGGCATTGATATACGGTCCAAGTTTCGCATGTATAAAGCTGTGTAGGGAGCACAACTGCCCTATATACTTTCACTTTGGTCTGGATGGTAATGCCTCTTCTGTTCCAGACATTCGGGTACAACCTGCCAAAAGTGGAGCTGGCCCTGGCAATTCTGACATTCACTTCGTCATCGATGGTGACATTTTGTGACAGTGTGCTGCCTAGGTATGTGAAGCGTTTCACTGCGTTGAGTTTCTGGTTGTTGACAGTGATTATGGGCTCAACATAAGGCTTTCCAGGCGCGGGTTGATAAAGGATTTCAGTCTTCTTTGTGTTAATTGTCAGACCAAAGTTAGTTCAGGCGCTGGAGAACAGGTTAACACTGCGTTTTATGTCATCCTCTGAGGCAGCATTGAGGGCACAATCGTCTGCAAAGAGCAGGTCCCTGATTGTGTCTGTCCTGACCTTGGTTTTTGGCTGAAGCCTCCGAAGGTTGAACAGTTTGCCATCTGTACGGTACCTCAGCTTAACACCAACATCTTCGTTTCTGAAGGCCTCTGTCAGCATAGCAGAGAACATGATGCCGAATAGCGTTGGGGCCAGGACGCATCCCTGCTTGACACCGTTTGTGACAGGAAAAAGGGTCAGATGACTCTCCTCTGTCCTGGACTCTGGCCTGCATGCCCTCGGGGAATTGTTGAACCAAGAAAATGAATTTGCTTGGGCAACCATACTTCTCCATGATCTTCCACAAACCCTCTCTGCCAACTGTGTCGAATGCCTTGGTTAGGTCAACATAGGTGGAGAAAAGGTCAGATTTCTGCTCCTAGCATTTCTCTTGTAGTTGCCTGGCAGCAAAAATCATGTCGATGGTTCCTCGCTCTCTTCGGAAGCCACACTGGCTTTCAGACAGGAGACCTTGGTCAAGATGAGCTGTGAGGCGGTTTAGCAGGATTCTGGCTAGGATCTTTCCTGCGATAGAAAGCAGGGATATGCCTCTGTAGTTGTCACAAACCAGTCTATTTCCCTTTCCTTTATAAAGATGTACAATTGATGCATATTTGAAATCCTGCGGGATCCTCTCTTGCTCCCATATCAAGAGAAATAGCTGGTGGAGCCTTTCAGTTAGGGCTGGTCCCCCTTACTTGTATACCTCAGCTGGTATGGCATCTGAACCAGGTGCTTTGCCACTTGAAAGTAGACAGATTGCTTTCTGGGTCTCGAGCAAGGTAGGTGGGTCATCCAGTGTCTTGTTTGTTGGCAATTGGGGGAGACGATTGATGGCTTCTTCATTGATTGCCGATGGGCGATTAAGGATGTTGTTAAAATGTTCAGCCCACCTCTCCAAGATCTTCCCTTTGTCCGAGATGAGCGTGTTGCCGTCTTCGCTGAGAAGTGGACTTGAGCCTGAGGTCGTTGGGCCATACACTTCTCTCAAGGCTTCGTAGAAGTGCTTATAATCACGCCTGTCTGCATAGCATTGGATCTCATCAGCTTTCTGCTGTGCAATTCTACGTATGTTGTTGAATGCTTCTCTCATTGAAGTGGATTTTGGGTTATTGAGGTAACTTGGTGGAGTTGGTGTTTCTCATCCAGTAACTGCTTGATGACTTCGCAATTCTCGTCAAACCAGCCCTTATTTTTTTTGGTCTGGGGCCCCAGGGTCTCTGTAGCTGAGGTGTAAATCAGCTCTCTAAGCGATGTCCAATCTGCCTCCACGTTCTGGTTTTCCGGGGAGGTGGATCTTAAGCGCTCCTCCAGAGCAATCACGAATGACACTGGTGGTCTTCAGCTTGGCAACATTCAGCCGTTTGGGGGCCTTCTTCTCTTGCGGGCGCCGTTTAGGCTCAATACGAATGTTAAGCTTGGAGAGGATGAGGCGGTGAACTGTCCAGCATTCAGCACCGCACATGGACTTGGTCACTCTTACATCCTGTCTGTCCCTCTTCCTAACGATGACATAGTAAATAAGATGCCAGTGCTTTGAGCAGGGGTGCATCCATGATGTCCTATTACGGGTAGGGAGGCGGAAGATCTTGTTGGTGATTAGCAGTTCATGTTCAGCACAAGTCTGAAGCAAAAGAAGGCCATTGCTGTTGCATTGGCCCTCTTCATAGTGTCCAAGTACTCCCTCCCAGGCACAGTAGTCCTTGCCAACTCTCGCTATGGAGTCACTTTGCAAGATGAGCTTATCCTCCTTTGGAACGTCGGCAATGAGAGCGTGAAGTTCTTCGTAATACTTTGCCTTGACTTCATCTGGGTTGGTCATGGTTGGGGCGTATGCACTGATGATGGTGACATGCTTCTTACCAGCTAACAGTGGAAGTTTGATGGTTATGAGCCTGTCATTCAGTCCCTTGGGTAGTCCAGTCATTTTTCCGACAAGGGTTGTCCTCACCGCAAAGCCAACTCCTGCTTCACGCCACTCCTCGTTGGGTCTGCCACTCCAGAAGAATGTGTAGCCGGAGCCTTTTTCACAGAGCTCACCTTCGCCCGCAAGCCTTGTCTCGCTCAGGGCTGCGATGTCTATGTTATACCTGGCGAGTTCTTTATTACTCAGGGCTGTTCTCCTCTGAGGTCTATTTGCATCATCTCTGTCCAGGAGGGTGCGCACATTCCATGCGCCCAATGTGAGAGGAACTATCCTCAATTTCTTTTTTATATTTCGACTGCTGGTATAGGGAAGGCTGGAGCAGGCAATGTTTAGGGCAACTTTTTTAGCCCCTTCCTCATGCCATGGAGGTGAGCAGTGCACTCCTAAAAATAGCTGCTCTGTCACCCAGGGGGCTGCCGGACTCCACCTCTGCTCCGTGTCGGTAAAGAACGACCCAATGCCCTGGGCCGCCTGTGTGCAGGGTCGCGGCTACGGCTCCCAGTGTACCCACACCTGCCGCTTCGTCGCTTGCCTGTCGCCACAGGACTTGGTGGTGATATGAGTTATGGGATGGGATGGATGAAAAAAGTGACTTGCGCGGTGACTTGGATTTAAATGAGAAAGAGTTGCTCAGTTCGTCGATCTCACTCTCTCGCCCGAGACCATCATGATCCAGAGGCACGACAGATTCGAGACGGCTGGTGATGGAGACGGGTGCAGTGGATGGCCATGATGTCCTGTCTGTCTTGTCAAGCCCTTAGCGTTCCACCACACTTTGCTGAGACTCGCCTTCTTGACCGTTGACCATTTAGTGGTTCCTCCGCTCAGTCCATCGAGTCCAGTCTTCACGTGCACAGGTAGACATACCTAGGTCACCGAGGGTTTAAGATCCACGGCTACCCTCACCAGGTTTAGCCAGCCAGTCGAAGCTGTTGTCCGGGGTGTGGCCACTGCGCACGCTACAGTTTCTAGAAGCCACTGGTAAGAGCTGAGTGTCAAGTGGGGACCAAGAGTGGGAGAACTACCCCCTAGAGAGTACGACGTGTCCCCCCACCAGAGGTACTACCCCTCCTTAGTACCCCATACACGCCAAAATACATATTCCCTTGCAAACAGTATAGATTCTAATAGGTGTTACTTTTTTTAAAATTATGTGATCAAACACGATTAGATGAGATCGAAAGTCGACTTTCCTCCCCAAGTAATAAGTAACTTTAAGTAGCCTATCTATCTAAAATTCATACAAAGTATTATCCTCCTACACATGTGTCACGAATGACCAAGTTGAAATCGTTACGTATGACCACCACACTTCAGTGTGTTGGTCGTTCGGGGAGAGTGATTTTTTACTCAGCGTTAAAGCATGCTAAAGGGGGAATGTGTTGATGGATGTCAGGGGAATGTGTGAGTAAGTCGGGCATTGAAGAAAGAGGTGATTATATCGCAATGCTGAAAATCAAATGTTTTGTTGTTAGCAGTTACTTTATTTCTTGTGTGATGCAAATTGTATGAATCGTGGAACGAGCAGTTCAAATAGAATTATAATTAGGATGCTTTAGATATTTAACGGGGCCCAGTCCGGGATTATACAGAATACTCAGATACTGCTGAAACAAGGAGAATGCCAGTCAATACTCTGGAGGAGATAAGGAGAGATTACAAAGAGAGCGAGGTACAACGATTAAGAGAGGCGGAGAGAGAGGTTGCCGATAGGGCGGCCGAGAGAAAGAGATGTGGTGGAAAGGGCAGCAAACAGAGAGAAGCAAGATTAGAGGCTGTAAATGAAGAACATACAATAGGATTGATGACAGCCTTAGGCAGCCCAAGCTTCAACCATTTATAGATTGTGTCGACAAACTGGGTGGATACCTAAAAAGGTTTGAAACTTTCGTTAGGACCAGCAAATAGCCGGAAAGCGACTGAGCGCTGTCAATGAGCGCGCTTCTGTCGGATCGAGCCTTGAAGGTGTACTCTAGGATGCCTTACGAAGACGCATTGATGAATGAAAAGGTGAAGGAAGACCTTACAAAAATATATAATCTCACATAGTAGGTGTACAGAAACTCTTTTCTAAAGAGCAAGCCGCAATTAATGATCGCCCTGGACAATATCTTAGATAAAATAGAGACATCTTATTAAAAAAGGACAAAATAAACTAAATGAGTTATCGAAAAGTTATAATCATTGTTTGAACTGTTTTTTACGTGCCATCATGCTAAAGATTATGTTAAAAAAGAAATTAAAAGGAATAAACATAGTTAATTTAATCTATAAAATAATATGTAAGTAACTACGCAACGGCATATAATAATAATAATAATAATTTCATAATGTATATATTTCATTATCCCAGCAAGCAATTGCTCACATTGTATCCGACATTTTCCGTTACAGACGCAATTTCTATACAGAAGTAAAAGGTGTCCTACGATTATCCACGATTCGATTCTAGCCCTGCATTCTTTTTACAGTTTCAGATGCTGTTAATGTGTATGATTTTATCTAGTTTCTTCAGGAAACCCATATCACAACTGAAAATTTGATGTGTCTGTTCTTGCATACGGAAGAAGAATGTGTTCGTGTTTTTTTGTTTTTTTTGTTTTTTTGTTTGTTTTTGTTTTTTTTTTTTTTTTTT
>MUZC01001352.1:1071472-1093323 GCA_002072015.1 Radix auricularia
CCCCCCCGAGCGGTCCCTGCTACAAGCGGCCGTCTGGGCGTCAAGGACACTAGGTCGAAAACGCCTCCCACTAAGTGTGCCTCCCGAGAGAAGTGTGGAATTTTCTACTATGACTTTTTATCAACATAGTATCGTTCTGGCACCACCACGGATCATAACTGACCTGCCTAGAGTTTAACCTCCTCCGGAAGGTTTCCTCAGAGCTGGCGACCAAAAGCGTTTCCTAGCGGTACCTTTTGCTATTCCTTGCTGGCGCTCCTAGCCCTAAGCCGGAACCGCTAAATTGCGTTGCTAGTTAATTGAGGGAACGAAACGGTCGCTTCGGAGTAACCCGACTCTCTACGGGTACTTTGGTTTTCATCATCGGCATTGCATCTAAATGCTTTGCCTAAGATCCGTACATCGACAGTAATCATATATGACTAGCATCTAACACCAAAAATTGTCTTCGGCTGTTCAAGCCAGGGGTTTGTCGGTTTCAGGTCGTGGTCTGCTCCACAACCTTACTCGTCTGTCGAACCAGGTAGAGGTCATCCCTTTTCGACAGTATCTCTATCCGAGGATTGTATTTAGTTATTTTTGTGTTGTATTTCTAAAATATAAATTAATTACTATATAGATTTTTCTCTTTTACTGTTGGTTCTTCTACCAACTGGCGTTTTAAGATTGAAGGTTTTAACCAATCATGTTATTCTTGTTAGATTTAAATTTTCTCATGTAATGAATCTTGTATCTCAAGTTTATCAATGTTTTCAATGCTTTATGTTTATATAAAATAATGAAACTTAAGTATAAGTTCATTAAATACAAAATTTTAATAACTATTATACATATAAAAACATATATTGTCATTAAAGTTGATTTATGCTAAATTTATGATTGAACTACATAATATAATGTTGTTTAATTAAGTACATACCTGAATTAAATGAGTTGTGTTCTATATGTTGTTCACATTTAGTTTTGTTTGCATAGGTCACTGAGAGATTAATGAATATTTAAACATAATCACAATCAAGTACAATGAAGCTTTTAAACTAAAAATATATATATCTAATTACCGTATATTTTTCTCAGGTAAAACAAGTGATGTAGAAAATCTGCCTAACACTTATCATTTAATTATTGGACTGGTTCTGACCATAGTCGTACTTTTAATTTGTATCCTTACACTCACAGGTAAAGAACATTCAGATGTCTAAAAAAACAAACAAACAAAAAAAAAACAAACAAACAAACAAACAAAAACACATATAACATACAAATTAATTGTTTTCTTTATTTCATTTGCTCAAATAAAATTATGAACATGTTTATTGACTGACGTCTATAAGAAAATAAAAGTTTATACTTTCAAAACAAATTAAATATATAAAACACAGCAGCGCTATTTTTTATTTATAAAGATTTAGTCAAATTTACTGTCACATAATCGTAACACAATACGTTTTTGACCAAGAAATTTGTTGGCAGTTCTGTAAACTTTTCTAGTAAATATTTTTCTACGAGATAGATTTAGTTTTGAAACATATTCGTATTATCCAATGTAATAAAGATGTTATATTAATTGTTAATTAGATCATCGAGCTAAAAATTAAAATTAACATACTTATTATATTAAAATAATCACGTTAATTACCCAAGCATAATATATACCTGTAATTATGCTTTGAAGATGTGCTAAAAATATGCTCCCCATTACAATTATTTAGTTTTCTTAAAATAATCAAAGTAAAATGTAAACAGAATGAAAACTTAGTAATATAAAACAAAACTAAAATAATTGGGTAGTATACTTACATATTTAAATTATCTACTATATATCTAAATGTATATCTAACTAAATATCTTTCTATATATTTATCTACATGTCTGTTCATCTATTAATACATGTATATCTATATATCTTCATATATATATANATAAGGGCTGCGAAAATGACTGATTAATTTCTCGATTAATCGGTTATTTTCTTTATCGATTAAAATTATTTTAATCGATATTTTAATCGATAAAATATATATTAAATTAAAAAAATAATAATAATTAATAATAGTGGTTTTTTAAACGTACAAATGTCTCCATTTAAAAGGGAGTTTTCGAAATTGTAAGCTGTTAAATAACATGTTTTTTAAGAACAATGATATTTTTTAAAAAGAACATTGTTTTTAATTAATTAACGACAACAAAATTAAAATTCATTGACATTATATTGAACTACTTATATTTAAATATATCTCCTAACAATATTACATTTTTTACTTTGAATTATTTTAAATACCTAAGTTATAGGCAATTTTAAAAATGCCATAATAGGGCATACAATGTGAAAGAAAACATACGTGAAAAGCGTGCTCTTGAAAACATTTTTCAAACATTATAACTTGAGACAAAAATATGATATTTATGTTTTTATTAATCATCAAATAAATTCGATTCAGCTATATCATTTCTATATTTTTAAATTTAATTTTAAATTTTCATCCGAGCTCTTAAAATTGTATACCCTATTTAACTTTTTTTTTTTAAAATTGCTATGTTTTAAAAATAACTCAATAAATAAAAATCAATTTCCTTTTTCTATTGCTTCACTTGAAATTTTCAGTGTAATGACATCATATTCTTTATTTTTAGCTTTAACATAATTATTGATTAATTAATCGGTAATTTTTCAAAAAGAGAACGATTAAATTTAATTTAATCGATAATCGATAACAGCCCTAATGTATATACGTATATATAAACTTTATACATACATACTTACATAAAATATGTAATATTTTTAGGCAAAAAGTTAATTAGGTAAGTGTTTAAATTATATATTTACATATCAACTTAAATTTTTATATTTTAAAATATAAAAGCACTTCTAGATCAATGTATCATCTTGGAAGAAAATGAAAATTAAACGAATGCATACGAATGAAATATTTTCTTATTACATTATCACCCAACTGAAAATATATACGTGACGTTTTAATATGTACAATTTGAAGATATTTGACATACTTTTCTCATTATTATTTTATTTTTTAATATACAAAGAGTTTCTGTATTTTTATTTTTTTGGGACTAATTTAGGACTTTGGTTTTAAAAATGTATATACCATATATTTTATAGGTTTCTATTAGAAAAGAGAAATGCCCAAAATCAGCTGTACTCATCGATCGGCGCACCAAGCCTTAGACATTACTCTGTTGTCAATGAACATCTGAACACTTATGACGTCATCAGTGATGTACCAGTCATTTCAGCTCCGCCAGTTGGACAAAGTCGGACACATGAAGTACGATATGTATCAACACATAGAAATAGTTACAGCACACTGGAGGATACGTATGTTGAGCACAGCTATTTAAAATTAATTTCCAAGCTGAGGAAATGTAAAAGTCAGATAGACTTGGAAAGAGTATAAACACACTAAAGGGAAGGTACCTGACAAATACGCTAATCAGGGTATCGATTGTCCCCATAACAATTTTAAAAAGTATAAGTTTTAAAAGTGTATACATATAAATTTATATAAACACAAAGTGCGTTATATCATGTATCTCTAATATTTTTTTATGAAAACAAATTAGTAGGTTAAGTGAGTATTTAATTGTGATATTTGTTACAATTTTTTTTTAAAAAAATAAAATAAATGAAAAAAGCATCCTTGATATATATTTTTTTAAAGTTGAATTTAGTCTCTTTATAATGAGAGTCGATGAAATCCCATTTTTTTAAATGTCGCAAATCTTAGAAAAATTATAATAATGACTATAAAAATTATTGTTCCCTATAAAGTTATTTTTTTTACAATCACTTTTTGTAGAATTATGGAACTAATTATCTTCATATCTTACTATTCTACAGAACAACATACTAGTTCATTTCTTTAATGTTTTTTTCATTCCGTTTATTCAATGTACAGATTTAAGATTTTGCTTTCTTATAATTGTTAGATGATTTATTACAAGTTTCATTATTTTTTTATTCCACATCATTAATTAAATAACTATTATTTGCTAATAGTATGTATTCATTAACTCAGTATACTAATTACAATATACAGAATTTAAACTCAGTGCTTAAAACAATCATTAATAAATTGGTACATTTTTTGCAACCACTATACACAAAGTAATCAGGACAAAGCTTGCAGTTACAAATTAAACATTTCTTTTTCTTTACAAATAGCCTTTTCAGAAAAAATAGAAGAAAAGTGACCTATATTTTGTTTATAATTTTATTATAATTTATCAAGACTAAGCCGTAGATAGCATACCTATTATTTTTTTCTTCTGTATTATTTTAAGATATTGTAAAAACAATATATACGTTTTATTATGATTTGGTACTCAGTATTTGTATTAGCTGATACACACAATATTTGCCTTTTTAAATTAATAACGCAATTCTTAACAAGCAAAACAATGAATATATGTCAATTGTATGATACGATGAAAAATGGTATAAATAGAAAGAGGAAAACATAATAGGAAAATAGATTGATATAACTCGACAGGAAGATTTAACTTATATAACCAATTTTTATTTTAATGTTGTCGAATGTTGATAACAAAAATAATTTACTTCAACTTGTAGATCAGATATCGTCCATTACAGTAAGAGCCACTAGATCATTATCTATGTGACAATATAATTTAATCTCTTTAATACGGAATCTTCAGAACAGCTTTGGAAAGAAAATGCACTATTAATATAAATATATATATATATATATATATTTAAATATGTAGTTTAGTTTAAAGTCCAAATAATTCATACAAGAATTTTCAAAATTCTATAAAAGCGACTAGTATTAGATTTTACTTGGTTGTCAATGAACATCAGAACACCAACGACTTAACCAGTTATACACCAGTCGTTTCAACGCCAATAGTTTGACAGAGTCAGACGGATGAGGCACGACACGTAGCGATTTATATAAAAAGTTACAGCACACTAGCGCATACGTATGTTGAGCATGGCTTCTTGAAATTAATTTACATTTCAAGGAAAAGTGAGAGTGAGAAAATTGTTAAAATTAACTTAAATACGGAAGAGAAAATGTATGATAGGCAAATGGCAAGTTCTTTAATAATTTGTTAAAATGTCCATTATACTCTATAGCGATAATTGTGTATTATATTTACATAAAAACTAGAGCGCTATTACGTAAATATCAAAATGAATTTTAAAAGGACAATCAAAATTCGTTGACATGTCACTGTTTTTTTTTAAAATTATATTTATTCAAAATCATTATTATCTTGCTTAATTTTCTGCGATTTTAATAACGCCATGTTGATAAATTCTTCTTATCTGAAAGGTTTCTGCAAGATATTACCAAGTTATAAATGTTGCCAATAAGAATTTTTTTAAAAAAGTATTTAAAAAACTTTTTAAAACACTTCCTTTAAACATATAATACAACTGTACATATCTCTAGCCAATGAACTCAATAGCTTCACAAAGTATAACTACAATAACATTGTAATATCAGATTGTTGTAGACTTTGATACCTAGAAGCTAATTATCTTATTTGTCAATCTTTGAAGTTGTGTGGCTAAAAAGACTTCTGGTTCGTTGTCTCGTTGTTATATTGACCTTAACCTCGTTGAATGTATTCACTTCTACCAGACCGAATTACAACCTTCATAATGTCGTATCATTTAGTAAACGTATTACATTGGCATATCATACCGCTTCACATTTTAATTGGTTTGTGTTGTGTGCTAGTTATGTAGTACGTACTACTAAACTGTCTTGAGCAATGATTTTGTTTTCAAATTTATATAAAATTTAATCATGTATTGGACACTATTTTATCTTAATTATTTTGATTATGATTGCCTTAAATTATTTGCGCTTTAACATAAAACCATATACATTAATTAAGCTGTAATTAACCTCAAAGCTACCTATGGCACATACTTCCCCAATTAGACTTATTCTTTTCACTTTACATATTGTCATTTCATTGTTTACATTTACTTAATAAAGGCTTTTATGAGGATACAATAAATATCTTATTGTCCAGTGTTAAAAGACTTTAACTCATTTTTTTAAACGCACATAAAATTTAATTTCTTTCTTAGTAAATTCTACATAATCTTTTTCTTTCAATGCATATCATCTGAGAGTAACTAGACCCAATGATACCTATATTTTCATTATGTTCAATAGTGATGTTGTGTCACATTTTTAATACATAGAACTTTAATGAAAATGAGAGAGTGATAGAGAACAAAGTGCAGAGTTAGCACCAAAAGAAATAAAGGTGCATTCAATAAAAACAGTTCAAATAAAAAATAAGTCAAATGGTAAAAAAGCATAAAGAAAAATATTTCATTTGTAAAAAATATTAGTATTGTCAAAGTGTATACTAAAAAACTGAAAATATTATCAATATGTAAGTATTCTATGTATCACCAACAATTTATTACATTTTGCTACGGACTTTCAATTACATTTTAAGCTCTTAGTACATAACATGTAAATTATTATTTTTAGGGTGGTTAACGATACATTTTAATTTTATCTAACAATTAATCCTTAATTTCGCTTACAGTAAAAAATTGAAATAAATGATGTCATAATTAATATTTATTAAGGTAGTGGATATGGCTTCGTCAGGAAGACCAAATATGCGGCTGATAGATTTTAGGGTTTGGGTTAGGTTTAGTGATAGTTTTAATGGTTTGCGTTAGATTTAGTGATAGTTTTTAGGGTTTTGGGTTAGGTTTAGTGATAGATTTAAGAGATTGTTTGAATGCACATATAGAATCGGTGGTTCAATGAAAAGCGCCGTGATTACTTGTAGCTCTTCAATTTTATAAACAATGTTACCAAGAATAGCAATAACCGGAAGTGGATGAGCGCGTATAGAGCCGCATATTGGGTCGTCTTGACGAGGCAATAATCACTACCATTTATTAAACGTACTTGTGGAAAATCGAAAAAACACGGGGATGTCTTCTGTATATGAAATCTTTTAATTAACTACGCAAAATGAACAGTGTATTAACATCATTTGGTTAATGTGATGTGTGGATCTGTGTGACAATATAACCAACCAAGCTGAACAATCGATACCATAGCTTAACATTGTCTCAAACGAAGTTTCTGATACTAAAGTAGATGTTTAGTGTGCAGGTGATATGCAAGAGAAGTGTTAATAATCATGGTAGCAAAGTTACTTTTAAGTATCGCGACTGTGACCGTCGCAACTGAGGAGTTAAGAATCAACGCAAAACAAATTTTTTACAATATTTCCAAAAAAAATGGATGTTGCGCAAAATTGCACACAAGGTGTTGCTGTTTTATTTATTTATTTTTTAACAATTTTTTTTTACATTTTCCACGAAAAAACGAAAAATAGACTTAGAGGGAAAATTGCGTTGTAGGCAAACGTCTCCTTTCAATGAACTCATAGCCCTTTTCTACATTTTGAACAGCCACGTCAGTAAGTAATTTAAAAACCAAAATATTCGTGTGATCGTTAAGAAATTTGGGATTAATAGAAAAAAAATTACCGTTCATTTTGCAGCCTTAATTATTTAATATGATATATATATATATANTATATATAAACAAAGTCATAGTCATAACTACGAAATGATCACCCGAAATCACCACTGAAATTTTTAAATAACCTAATTTTTAAAAAAAGAATTTCCCATCACCACGTGGGTATCTGGCTTTCTATAGATCTATTTGTTGAAGTAAATTCAAATAAAAAATAAATAATATTTACTAATTCATATGGACGCTTTTTTCATAATTATTATGATAACGTAATTATTTTATTGTGATTGGAAATCGTGTAATATCAAAACCTTAAATTGATGAAAAAGTTACAATATTTGATAGGATGAACAAATCATTTGCGTAGTAATAAAAAATTAATAATATAGTTTACTTAAAAGAAGTGTATTGTATAATTATGAACATGATAAAATAACCCATGGGATGCATTTAAAAATGAAGTAAGAAACATTGTTATAAACACACAACATCTATTATAAACCAATACCATATTCTAAAATAAAATCAATACTAATAGGAACAGCTACATTAATAGTTATTACCATATCAAATGTTAGAAATTTACGAAGAAACAAAACGAACTATTTGTATCTTAAATTACATATTATTTTACAATGCATCTTGATAATTTATAGACGTCAATTGCGTTTAATTTTGTTTTAACATAATAAAGTTCTATAATCTAATTTTGATAGTTTGACTTTATCTTTGCGTACAGATTGCAAAACATTATGCTTTATTTATTTTTTTTATTTTATTTTTATTTTTATTTTTTTTAAATGTATTTTTTATATATTTTTAAAATTTTTGTTTGTTTGTTTTTTAGTATATTTTTTTTCTTGTTTTTTTTGGGCTGAAACAGTAAAATGTATGAATCTATTTAAGAATTTCTTTTAAGTAATTAAAACACAACAATAGCCAATGCGCGGATACAACTCGGTATGTTCAATGTCTTAATGCCACATTTACCTTTTTCAATTGACACTAAGATGCAAACAATAAGCAAAGTTTTTTACAGAGGAGTCAGTTAATGCATTGTATGGCTTCAACATAATAGCTATATAACTTGTCCTGGGTAAGGTTTCCTGCACTCACTTTAAAAACAGTAATCAGCGAACAACAGATTGTTATAAACTAGGAATTTAATACTTTAAAAATAATAATTTTAAACATTGAAAAAAAAATGGTAATGATTTTTTACCTAATTTAAGCAAAAATAATATAAATAATAAAAATAATATTTGATAGAAGATCGTATATAAACGAAAAACATTACTTCAGTTAATGGTAATAGTACGTTTGAAGTTGAATATAAAATTTGTGTAATCTTTTTGAAAAAAAAATTGTTTATTTAAACTAATTAAAATACAATCTAATATAAAAATATTGTAAATAATTATGAAATAAATATAGAATCAGAATATTGTTTATTCTATGACATTTCTTGCAAAGTAAATTAAAAAAAAAAGATTTGATCAAATGGCTTACAGTCGATTATCCATCAATGAAATATTTTTTAAAAGCGCTTTTTAATATGTAAATGAAAGGCTAAAGATAGTGAGTCATAATGTTCTTTGAATGTTAACATTAGGCTTAGATTTAAGAAAACAAATTGATAACATTTCTCTAATTCTTTTCCTTCCAAGAAGTATTTTGAAATTATGTGTTTCTTTTTCTTTGCAACTCTTAGCAGTTGCAATTTTTTCTGGTTGGAAGGACATACTCCAGTTAGTTTCCAATTTTATAAATTCATCTGAGCCTATTTGTAAAATTTTGCTATTTTGTTATGACTTGATTGTTCTATAGATTATACAATCATCAGCAAATAACCTAACTTTAGTTCCTGTTGAGATATTGTTGGATAAGTCATTTAGATAAATAAAAATAGAAAGGGACCTAGTACAGTTCCTTGTGGAACTCCTGAGTTAACCTGAGATAGTGTAGATTTAGATCCATTAATTATTACAGTTTGCTCCCTACCCAATAGGAAATCGTGGATCCATTGATGTAAGGGATATGAGATTCCAAAGCATTTAAGTTTTTTATGTAAACTAAGGTGGTGAACTTTGTGAAATGCTTTTGAGAAGTCTAGTAATATTGTATTTTTTTATCATTATTATCTAAGTCTTTTGATAGATCATCTATTAGGCCTATCAATTGTGTTTCACATGATCTGTTCTTTCTTAAGCCATGTAGGTGTGGGCATAGGGCATTATATTTGTCAAGGTGACTAACTATTCTGCTATATATTATGTGTTCAAGTAATTTACAGGTGATACTACTAAGTGATACAGGTCTGTAATTACCAGGGTTGGACTTATCACCATTCTTAAAGAGTGCTGTTACATTGGCTAATTTCCAATCCCGGGGCACTTTACCCTGGTTTAGAGAGGCTTGAAAGAGAACTACAAGGTTTGGTGACAGTTCATTGCTTAATTATTTTAATAACCCGGCAGTTAATTCATCTGGGCCAGTAGCTTTGTTTATTTTAAAGTTTTTTAGGATTGAATGTATACCTATCTCATCTATAGTTATTTTACCTATTTCTTCCAATTTATTTAAATTTAATGAAATTTCCTTGTCGCCTGAGGCAGAAAATGATGATACAAAATATGTGTTAAGGATTTTATCCTTATATGTTTTATTTTTTGAGCCTTTTAATGTGGCTATACATGAAGGCTCCGTTTTTTTATATGTTTTTTAAAGGACCATAAGTTTTTATTATTATATATAGTTATTCCATGGTTTATATAATTATTTTTGAGGTTACAGCTAAGTTTTGTGTCAAGTGTTTAAGTTTTATGTATTATTTGTATATCCTTTCTAAATTGGTAGCCTTAAATTTCTTAAATAAATTCTTCTTTAGATTGCAATACTTTTTTATTTTAAGATTGAACCAGCATTTTTTAATTCTATTTGAATTTTTTGTTGTTTTATTTTTGTTGAAACAATTTGACCCATAATGGTTTTTAGATTTGCTTTTATTTCCTTCCACATTTCGTCTATGGAGCTATGTGTGCTGAATTTACTTAGGACATTTTGTTGGAAATTAGAAGCTGATTGGTGTAATTTTATTAAGTTGCATTTATTCCAAAGGTATATTGTTCTTCTAGGCATCTTATTTATTTTAGTTTTTATTGTGTTGATTACCCTAACACTATCATTGTCAGACAGCCCAGGAATTTATAGGGAAGTAACAAAACAGGCGATGGCCATGTTTTCATTTAAATATAATTAGTTCAATATAATGTCAATGAAATTAAATTTTGCAATTGTTAATAAAGTTAAACACTGTTTAGTTTTTTATATAATTTTCCTAACAAAAAATAAATTATTTTAAATTTTAGACATTTTAAAAATCTTTTTATTTTCAAAAAGGTGAAGACCGTATGTTAAAAAGCAAACTGTTATTAATTATTAATTAAAAATTGGTACAGCTATTTAAGGTATATAACTTAGTTAAAATCGTTATTTTATCGATTAAAATAATTTCTCACCGCTTAATGGAGAGATTAATCGCTAATTTCCGCAGCCCTGAAAGAAAAAATAGGATATGGTTACTTAAAGCATAAGTTTTGTAAATTTTTATTTGGAGGAATTATTCATATATGTTTGTATTCAGTTATCTTAAATTAAATTTGTTTATGAGGTATATTTGGGTTTCATTTATATTCAATTTAACTAGAGATTTTAAAATATAATTTATCAGATCTGGGTCTAACAAGTAACTTTAAAAACAATAATTTTGAAGCTAAGGCACACACTATATGTAAATTCCTCTTATGCTAGCACATGTGTTGTATAATCTCTATATAAAGAAAATTAAATCTTTATTACCTCTAAAATTATCAAAATTGAAATTCAATTGTTATCGCTAGTGCATTAATTTTCCACATTTTTTTGGAGAAAACCTGGTGTATAAATTAATTTTTTATGTACTTGACCATTGTTACTCTTAAAATTATCTTTAAAAACAGTTTTTTTTTCAAAATATATTATTTATTTTTATTTGTTTAAAGAAGAAACTAACATTGCTACCTTTAACATAAGCTTTTTTAAGTTAGTAATAAATTCAGGAAAATAAAAAGAGCAGTTGTTGAATGAATTAAGCAGAAATGGAACATATTATTATCTGCTCAAAAAATTCATGCAATGGTATCTAATTTTAAGACGTTACACAAAGAATTGAAATATTTTTCTATTGAAAATTAATAATTCATCTTGGTTGTTGATAAAAAATATGTTATAAGATTTATATGTAGTCACATATAAAAAGGACACATGCACACGAACAAGGAAACGAAAACATACACTATAAAATATCATAAAAATTATTTTATGTTTCTACCAAGTACCTATTTGAGGTAAAAATGCCTTATGATTTCTGGACTCATAGCTCCGGCATTATAGAGCTTTCTCGTTGAAAAACATCCTATTGACGTGCAAAAAAGTTATTGTAAAAATTTAATTGTTTATTTATTTCTTTATACAAGTTTATATAAACTACTTTATAAAATTAATTTTTCAAATAAAGTAAATAAAATGCTTTTTACATTGCTTACATAAATTTGTTATACAATTAAAAAACAAACAAATCTAAAGACAGTTGAATATGAAAAACAATATTTAAAGATTATAGAAGGCCTTTGAAAGTAAAGATATCTATACTAATAAAAGGGAAGCCCTGACTGACTGACTCACTGATTCTTCCATAATTCTCCAAATTCCCGTGTATGACGACCCATGAAACTTTGGGAAGATGTTGGGTACTGTATTGCGACGAAAATTGGCTAAAAAGAGCTTTAAATCTCGATAATTTTTTTTCCTATGTATGCTTTTTAAACATTGAAAATCAACAATTTTCCTATTTCCTATACAGGTAGAATCATGAAACTTTTGTTAATTTTTTTTGAGTACACGATCCCGACAAAAACTCGCAAAAAAGAATGTTAAAGATCCCTCTTATTGGGGACCAGGGGCTCAAATATTAATTTCTTCCTTTATTAAAAATCGAAACTTCACAAATTTTCCAACTCCGTGAAGATAGCAGCACGAGATTTTGAAAAGTTGTTGGGTACCATCTAACGACGACAGTTGGCGAGAAAGAATTTTACAAATTCTCGCTTATGTGGGGCCGGGAGCCCACAAAATATTTTCCTATTTCCAGTGTAGGTAGAAGCATGAAACTTTGGAAATTTGTTGAGAACGTTTTCTCGACAATAATTGGAAAAATAATAATTTCCAACTAATGGGGGCCGGTGTCCCAAAAACGTTTTTTCTTCCTTATATGAGCTATTTAAAAAATGAAAATCACTAATGTTCCTATTTTCCGTATAGTTAGAAGCATGAAATTTTGGGAATTTTTAGAGTAAATGCAGCCGGAGACAATTGATTAAAAAAATTTTTTAAACTCCCTCTCATGAGGAGACGTGGGGTCAAAATATAGTTTTTCTTATATTATAAACGACTCATCACTAATTCTCCTATTTAACGTGTAGGTAAGAGCATGAATTTTTGGAAGTTGTTGGGTACCCTCTCACAACAAAAATTGGTGAAAAATCTCGCTCACGTGGGGCGGAGGCCAATTTTTTTAACCTTATATTGGCTTTATAAAAATTTAAAATCACCAATTTTGTATTTTCCATGCAGGTAGGAGCATGACATTTTGGGACATTGTTGGGTACTTTCTTATGATGAAAATTGGTGAATTTTTTTTTTGAAATTCGCACTCATGGATGATGGACTATTTACAAATTGCAAATCATTAATTCTCCTATTTCCCGTATAGGTAGAAGCATGAAACTTCGTACATTTTTTGAAAACATGCTTCCGACGATAATTTGCAAACGAGAATTTTAAAGTTCCAAGTAATGGGTGTCTTGGCCCAATTTTTTTTTCCCTCACATGAACTATATGAAAAGTAAAAATTCCTATTTTTTCTATTTTACGATGAAGTAGACTAATGAAACAAAGGGGAATTGATAATTACACTTTCACGATTGTTGCAGTTGAAACATATTTTAAATATCCCTCAGTGGGAGCCGGCGGAAAAAATGTATTTTTTAAATAATAATAATAAAATGAACAAAGTAAAAACTGAACATCACTAATTCTCCCTTTCCCCATGTAGGTAGAAGTATGAAACTTTGGGAAGTTGCTGAATTTCAATCTCCAGATGAAATTTTGCGAAATTGAATGGTAAATTCATACTGATAGGCGGCTGGGGGCCCGTTGATAATTTTTTCTTATATTATAAACTGACTCATAACAAAGTCCACATTCATCGTATATTTAAAAACATAAAATTTTTGGAAGTTATTGGGTAACCTCTCACGACGGAAATGGGCGTACACTAATTTTTAAATGCACACTTATGAAGACCCCGGCCCCAAAACGTGCTTTTTCCTAATGTGTGCTGTATTAAAATTGAAAATCACTAATTCTCCTATTTTCCGAATAAGCAAACGCATGAAACTTTTTGGGTTCATTAAATACACTTCTACGATGGTACGAGGTTAACAATTATTTAAAATATCTCCTACTTGGAGCCAGGGGGCCAAAATGTATTTTTTTCCTTATATTAACTATATAAATAGAAAAAAAAACACTGATTCTGCCATTTCCCATGTAGGTAGAAGCATAAAACTTTTTGAAGTTGTTAGGGCCCTAATATGTTTTTTATGCACTCACTAGCTCACTCACTCATCACTAATTCTCTAATTTTCCGCAACATGGCGCGGGTAAATTGCTTGTTATAAAATATATCGTTATTTTGAAAAGTCATTTTTAATTTCATTAAATTATCTTATGAATATTTTAAGTGAATCATTCAGCAAATGGACTGTAATTTAAGCAGAAAATTAAAAAGTTAAAAAGAATGAATTGCCGTGTAAATATAAAGAGCTTAGAAAAGCAATATTTCTATATTTAATTTGTGTATGTGTTTTATATGTATATTATTATTCATATTTGTTCTAGCTGATTGATGTTGCTTTGCAAATTTGAAAATCTTCTCACAAGGAAGGTAATTATTGTGGACATATATTATTTAAGATCTAGAATAATTACATGATACTTTGAAGTCCTTATCTACCCTTACAACCAATGTGAAAAACAGAAAGAAAGAGTTGACTGAGTAAACAAAGGAAACCATTTATACCGTAAAACCTATCATAGGTATTTTCTTAGTGAACTTTCAAAAACACTTTCTTATTTTATGTCACATGCACAAAATAATGGCAGTACAACTGATATATGAAAAAACTACATGAAGGGCCACTGAGCCAATGCGATCTGAGACGTTAATTCTTAAACCCAGTAGATTTTGTTAATTATGATAAATAATGTATAAATATTTATCAAATTAAAATAGTGTGAAAGTAGTTTTAAAAATAATCATAATAATAACAGATAATTCAACGTGGTGGTGAAGTGGCAGCGCACTCGACTGGCGTACCGATGGTCACAAGTTCAAATCCACACGAAAGCGAGGATTTATTCCCGGGGCCTAAGGATTCCCTAAGTCACCCAGCTCCGAATGGGTACCTAACTAACAAAAGTTAGGTGGTTGGGTAATTCGTGGAACCAGTATAGCCGTTTCATCACTTGCCAACAGATCATATGTCATAGTTGGTGGACGCAATTATCAAATTAGTGTCTGTATATCTAAGATCTGAAAAGATAAGCAAGTGTTTTAGCAGGTGCTTTGATCAGTGCATAGATTTTTACGCAATGTTAAAACTCAATTACACTATGTAATATAATTAATGTTTCTAGTAGTCGATCAAGCCATCAACATTGCCTAAAGACCCATTCTTTTATTATATATGTTTTACGAAAACATAAAATATTGTGGAAGCCCTGAGGTTGGTTTGTCGGCGCTCAAAGAGGCGGTGTCCTTTGAAGCAAAACGGTAGACCAGTGTAGAGGGTCAATAGATCAGACGTGCGGATTGTTGACGTTCTGGCTCAAAATGTATCTCGGGGAAAACAAGGGGTTCGGGCGAGGAACGGAGACTACACCTGTAGGGCCTTTGATATAGACGGCACTGACCACGGATAATACATCTAGCCAAGGGACTTGACGGAGGTGTCACCTCGCACCAAATAATACGGGCCATCTGATCTGAAGGTAGGGGTCTCACCAGAGATTGGTTACGTCAACGATCCCCAAATTTTCTTAAATGGGGTTATCGAAATGATTGACATTTGACTTTCGGACAATGGGAATATGGGGGCGGAGACTGACGGGTATCAGACAGGTTGCACTGATAAGAACAGACACACACATGGACAGACGGAGATATGAATACTGAATGAAATAGGTAAACACACTGAGAGAAGGACGAGAGTAAGTTAAAGTAAAAATATTTTAAGAATTAAGGAACTAAAAATATAATTTATTTATACATCAGTCCTATACATTATGTTGGAACAATGAGTAACCAACAGTGTGTGCAGTGTAAAGAAAAGAGTGAAAGAAGTAGAGATACTAACCACGAGAACACATAGGTTCTCTACAATATTTTAGGGTCTTACATTGAATGTAAGAACAATTTTAGTTCAATTTCCTTTGTATACTAATTTTTGGTCATACAACAGTTATGTGCATAGATAGGTCTAATCTCGTTTAGGCTATTTATATGGTATTTGTACCCAGGTAGGCCTGTCAACGGTTACCCGGGTGCCGAGCTATTACCCGGGTAGTAAAATTGGGCTCTGGTACCCAAGAAAATGTTACTGCAATATTTTTACCAACGTGTTTGGACTGCGGCTTAAAAAAATATAACTTTCAAACGGAAATAAACCTCGGTTTCGACAAACTATATTGTATTTTGATACGGTTTTATTTCACTTCAATATAAAACAAAAATCATTTAATACAAAAAGGTTTTAGTTCCTTGAAGTCTTCAATAAAGGAAAATAGAACAGCTCGCCGATAACTACTATTAATTGGAAAGGGCTAGAAATGAATTTGGCTTTGATATACGCCGCACATCTTTCTTACTGATTAAGCGGTCATTATGTTTATCTAAACCCCCTCCCCCTACTCACACGCGTTTCCACTCCTATCCCTAACATAATTTTTTTTTTAATCAACACTTGCTATGTTCCTGTTTTGCTTTTTAAAATAATATTTTAATTGATGCTGATTTTATTATAGTAAAAAATTTAAACGCCGTTTGAAATATCCGTCAACTCAGTAGGGCCCACATAAGAACACAAAACCAATATCTAGGAAGGGCTAGATGACCTTGGTTTGACTTGAAATAAGCCGCACATCTTTCACACTGATTATAACGCGCCAATGTTGTGGTTTTTTATCTACTACCCACCCCCCCCCCAACTTACATAAGTCTCCAATCCCATCTCCTACATACTTTTAAGATGATAAACACCTGCTACATTAAATAAAAAAAATTGTGTTAAAAAAATCCTATTTTCTTCATTGAACGATCTTCACTATATTACAAAAACAAATGCTGGGGGATGGGTCCACAAAGCAGGTATAAGTCCTTAAAAGTTTGGATAATTACAGCAGATGTCAGCTAAGAAATAGTAAAAAATCGTAGTACCATCATATAATTAACGCCCTTTAGCTTGTTAATACTGTTTAGCCCCATTCCTCCACCCCTACCCAAAAATAAATCATTTCAGCATTCCTCTTCTCATTGTTTTTACACCGATGTACTATAATAGTATTTTATTGTCTTTATTTTCACATCGCCGTGTGGTTACATCAATTTTTTTTTTTTTTATATTCAACAAAGAAGTAAGAGGCTAATAGAAGTAATTGCGGGAATAATGACAAACAATTTGAGGCATTTTGAAAGGGTAAGCCAACTAACGTTTAAATTTGGGGCGGGTACCCAGGTACTGTTCAAAATTTGGGCGGGTACTCGCGAAGCTTTTTTCAACATTATAGACGACCCTAGACCCAGGTTACTCATTTTACTTATACACATTTCTATCCTTAATCTTCATGAATTAAACTTTAGTTACCATCTACAATAACCATTTTATACGGTTTTCAGATCACCGGATTTATTAGTTTTATATAAAATTGTAAATAATTATCATACGCTTACAAGACATGTTTTAATTATACAGATATAACATTTAAAAGAAGAAAAAAAAAACTCGCGAAAGATAAAAAAGGCAAGCTTTGTAATGAACTTATTTCCTACCTCTTAAGTGCGATCACTTTGTTTCTTTTAACAATTACAATTATAATTACTTCCTCTTATATTCAATGATGAACTTTTAACTGTTTGTTAAACAGGAAAAATGATCTTACATCGTATGATTCATTTTAGTGTCTTAGTTCTAATTAAACAAAATAAAACAGTAAGACCCCGCTTAACACGCTGGAGATAACTTCCTTTAAAGTAGAAGGTAATGCGAAACAGCTCTAAAAGAGGCTTTCACAACATGTAAATAATAGAGTTAGAAGAAGATTGATAAAAAAAAAGGTTATGTATTAAATGTATTAATAATTTCTTTTTAAAATAAAAATAAGACAAAACATTTATTTCTTATATATATATATATATACGAATATACCTATAAAAATAATACAATTTTATCTCAGTTAGATCATTTAGTCTATTCTCTGTTTCCAATTTATACCCGGCCCGTTCACTTTATACAATCCACATGGACAGTTTTTTATTTCCATATTTTATAATGTTCTTGCTACGACGGCTGATTCTAGTTGTAGAGTTTGACGTAGCTGCGGTTTGCGATGACAATATTTTCTTCTTTATTCTAAAGATTAGTCTTTATTGTTGAAGTTGCTAAATTCAATGCAGAAGTAATTTAAGATTGACATGCACCAGAATATAATCTTCAAATCACTTGCATTTTAGTTTGCACCTAACCTGAATGCCAAATGAGAGACTACCAGAGAGACTCTTCTATGGCGAGTTCTAGCATGGCCAGCGGTCCCATGGTGGACAAAAGAAACGCTTTAATTACACATTGAAAGCGACTCTAAAAGCGTTTGCAATAAACCCGGACGCGTGGGAGCAGGCTGCATTGGACCGGTCGACCTGGCTTCAATCTATCCACGAAGGTGCCAGTACATGCGAGGAAAACGGATCAACGCTGCAGAAAATGAAGAGGCAAGCCCGAAAGGCCCGTGCTGTCAACCCTCCAGGAGACAAAACACTCATCCCATGTCCCTTCTGTTCCCGAACTTTCCGGCCCAGGATCGGTCTTGTAAGCCATCTGCGAACACATGAGCAAAACCATTCTCAGTTGGGAATCTCCGTGTTAAAATAATAGAGCGTTTAATCGAAACAGCGCTAAACGAAGTAAGCCGTATCTTACCGTAAATATAATCTTAAACCTAATTCTTTAAATGAGAGATGCTGCACTAAAAGTACGAAGTTTTAACTTTTTTTTTGATAGTTCGAAAAACGGATGTCCATTTAAAAACGCTCTTACAAACAAAATTAAGACCTTGATCACCGGATGTCTGACTAAATCTATTTAAAATAATTAAATAGGTCGATAAGCAAGAAAACACAAAGTTGTGGAAGAAATTTTAAGAAAAAACAATGGATAAAAAACAATGATATCAAGAAAATTGAGATTGATAGAACATAGGATAAGAAAACCATAAATAAAGCCACACAATATAACAGCTCCCAACATAACAAATAACTACAAAGATCTAAGAGGGTATGTATGCGTGTGGGTTATATAATGCCGAGAGAAAAGAAACAGCTGGAAATACAAGAGACCGATCAAAAGGGAAGAACTTGACTGTAGACCACATTTCTAACAACATTAAAAGGAAGGTTTATGTTAGTATTATCTGGTACAATTTATTAGTCGAATCTTTAAGACAGAGTTGATGATAACTTTACAATATGATTTTATACAAACATTATTAAATATCGAAAATAGTAATAAATGTTTATTATATCTTTAACACAATATTACTTTGATTTTCTAATGCGTTAGTTTAACACCTGTCTTCAAATTTATGTCGATAAAATTATATACATTTAAAATTTATTATTATATTAAAAAAAAAGTTTTTTCCATATTTTCATTCTTTCAATACTTTGTGTAAATTCGAGTGTAACTTGTTTTGTATTGTTATTAAAAGAATGCATTTTCAAATAATGGCAACCAAGCAATTTTTTTAAAACTTTGTTGAATAAACATGATTTGTTCTTTTTAGTTCAAGTATCCAACAGCAATCCTAAATGTATTAAATTTTTAAATGCCTAATATAAAATAGGTAAATTACACATACAAAGTTATTCTCTAACAAGAGACTAAAGCTTCTTACACGTTTTGATCATACGTTCATTAAAACTGTCCATGTAATTCAGGGTGTGGTAAAAATTTAATTATATATTTGTTTATACACTTAACTAATTTACATTGAATTCGAGCACCTTTTTACATTGATAAATCTCATGGCAAAGAACTCTCTATGCTATTAAAAAATAGCATGGATTTTTTTTAAATTTGAAATTTATTCAAAGAGTTTCATTATGTGTCACATTTAAATTCGAGGTATTTAAGAAATTTCCGCTTGAGTCATTTTAGAGGAAATAATCACCATATTTGTCAGAACTATAAGCTCACACAATTAACAATATTTTATTTTAATATTTAACAGTGGTTAAAATTTAATGAATGTATTTCAACAATCCGCTGAAATGTCTACCCTTCAGGTTAAAGCAGTTACACGCATATTTTTTGTGTGTGCAATAACTTCTACAAAACTTGTTCACTCACGGAGTGGTAAATATTTAATATAATATATTTATTTTTTATAGTAATAATACTGTAAGGATACAAAATCATATTTGTTTAACAAAAGATGTTGAGACCGAAAATAGTCTTATACATTAGTAAATGGCAGACAATAAAACAGGATATCGGTTAGCCTGGCAGAACGTATCAAAACAGCAAAAGTTTTCACGAAGAGCATTTCTCAAAGAGTGAACGTTCACTTTTTTGTTACGTCTTGTCAGGCATCCCACGCCCTTTTCACATGTTTTCCATTTACTAATAATCTAATTTTCGTGTCTACTTTTTTTTTTCATTCCATTAAAATCGTTTTCATATATCTTTTAATTGGAAAAAAAGGTCTGTATAATTAAGGAAACTAAAGAATCATAGATTTCCAAAAAATTAAAAGGTAACCATAATTTTTTATCAATATTTTTTATGTTTCCACTTAAGTGTTTCAATCAGGAAGTTGAAAATTTTCACTTTACATGTTTTATTCCTTTAAAGACGGTACGAAATAATGTTTTTTAAGGTTTACTTTGGTGTTTGAATTTGAAAATGATAATTAATTTGTTATTATTTCACTCGATTTAATCATAAATACATTAAATGTACATAGTTAATATATGAATTTGAATGAAATTCCAAAAATTAAATAAATATTAAAAAATATAGTTTAATTGCGAAATCTAAAATAATTTTCTTAACAAAATACAAGTAATTAAAATATAAATTTTGTACTGAATAAATACACACACACCACATAACAACCAATTATAAATATATGATAATAATAAACAAAAAACCTCATATTTCTACTATGACAATAGAAATATGATAACCTGCTTTCAGACCATGACCACAAGAAAAACAATGCTTTTTACAAGTTTTCTTTGACCACAACTAACAACCAAGGGATTGCGTTGCTAGTACAATGCCGCAGGGTATTCCAGGCACCGCGGCTTCATACCGTGACTTTCTTTAGTCTTGGTTCGATAGTCAAGCGCGCTACCGCTAGATCGTCACGCCCCTTAACAAATACAATTTAAAAATTCACAGCTTTGTTTCTGAGAGTCTACCTGAATGTAAATGCGCTGAATGTAACATATAACATTTAAATACTAAAGAACAATTTTCAATTCTTATATCAAGATATGATTATCTTAATATGACAATAATTTTTTTACTGAGGTTTCTTAAATGGCAATTGTGAAGTAACTAAGCAAGGTCGCATCTCAACAATTCAAGACAAATCTGCAAAATGTATTACAGAAGAACAAGAAATAATAAAAAGATGGACCGAATACTGTTCTGAGCTGTATAATGAAGACTCAAAGGGCGACGAATCAGTGCTCAATTGCCCAACGTCAACTAACATGGACATACATTACATCCTCCGTGATGAGGTGGAGCATGCTGTGCGAAAGCTGAAAAAGGGGAAATCGGCTGGAGCAGACAACATCCCTGGTGAATTGATTCAGGCAGGAGGTGACCCAGTAATAAACATCCTAACTAGCATGTGCAACAAGATCTGGCAGACAGGAGAATGGCCAACACC
>MUZC01001352.1:1100031-1116674 GCA_002072015.1 Radix auricularia
CACAATATATATATATATATATATATATATATATAATCATAAAATTTAGAAAACAATATTCAATCTGGTATAATATAAGATTTGTCCAAATAACTTTAAAAATAAAATAATAAATCTTTTTTCATCAATATTTACTTCTGAAAAGAATATTTAAATTGAGTATTGCCTATGCCATTGGCCTTTAAAATAAATAATTATCTTAATGTGCCAGACTACATTAAGACTAAAGAGATAAAGTAGTAGGAAAGTACCGACTAAACACAACCAGTTTCCATCATCACTTACGGTTACGCTTAAAAATTATGGACACTATTTTTTTTTTTTATTTTATTGCTTATGATTTGGAATATATGTTTTTTAAAATAAAAAAGTACTAACCTACCATGGCTGACACAACTACACATAAGAAAGTAACTTTTAATGACACCTTATTCGGACACATAATTTTCAATTATGGTTTCTGAAGAAGTATCTGTGTTTGAAGCATTATGTATTTACGTTTAAAGATAGTATTGCAGTTTTTATTTTATAAAATTTATCAAAACATAAATCGGTAAAAAACAATTAGATAAGACTTAAATGTTTTCTAACACTTAAATCTGCTATTGGTAACGGCGACCAAAATGAATGTGTATTTAAAGATGTCTCTAGAACTTCAGCGTTCATACTTGAGTCAACTCAATAACAGGAGTATATTATATTCATAGTGCAACATAATCGAGTTAACACTATAATAGGTTTCGATTTTTTTTATTTTTGTTTGTTTGATTCCTTTCACTGTTTTAATGCAAACATTTTTTTTTTAAAATTAATAATTTTAAAAGAATAAATTATTGAATTTCCTAAGAATATTATAGATGTAAAACTTTGATTAAAAGACAATTTTTATTGGTATCTATGGCAATTGTCCGTCTTCGCAAGGTGTTCGATTTTTCTTGGTTTGCAGGTCTATGTTTGGCTGATGAAGCTTATCCATGATTAGCAGTGTCTTCTTCTGCATGTCACACAGACAAATGCAGTGGATCAGAGTTATCTGCCTTTCCTCCTCACTATTTTTCAGCTGTTTCCGCCCTGGTTTGTTCCTCGACTCTCTTAATGATCATTCTTTCATCGTAGCTCGAGACGTTGATGGCTAGTTTTCCTAGTTTCGCTTTTCAACTATGGCTACTTCAATGTCTCTTTAAGATGTGTCCTTGAATATGAGACATGGCTTACCAACCGACCTGTTTCCTGCCACTGTATACCACATATTTGGTTATGCAACAAGTTTTTATTTTCGTAAAGTGTACAAACCAACTCATACATCTCTTGCTTAATATCATGGCGGGAATGCTGCTGATGTTTTTTTTTTTTTTTTTTTTTTTTTTTTTTTTTTTTTTTTTGAGACAGCGCCTCATTTTCATGACTTTCTCTTGATATTTGATGTTTAAAATGTGGCGATGGCATCTAAAGGGAAAATATTGGGCCTTCTTTCTTGTCTGGTGTATGTGGACCAAAACTCTAAGTCATAGAGGTGTGTGGTCAGTACATAGGACCAGTGTATCTGCGGCTTATTTGTTGCTGTTTGTTTGAAATATGAACATAATCTTTTGTACATTCTAACTACTACATTTGTGTCCTTCCATATCCTACAAGTATCTGATCTTTCAGTGATAGAACGCTCGAGATGATCGATCCCAGGTAGTTAAATATGTCAACAACTTTCAAGTTGCAGTGATCAATTATTATATTTGGAAGTGAATAAGCACAAAAATATTGGTTTCTCTTATTCTAATAGCCATATACTATTTTCATTCAGGCGAGAGGCTGGATAAAAGTTCTTTACTCCGTCTGCTGTGTGGGATATTAAGATGACTTCGTTTGGAAATAAGAGCTGGCGCAGCAAATTCTTCTCTTTTTTTGGTATTTGCTCTAAGTCACGTACTATTTCTCAGTTGTGTATGCATATTCCATCACTATTGTTCACGAAGCCATTCTGGAGAAAGAAAAAACAGAATATTAAACAAATATTAGGTGAAAGATCACAGACTTGCTTTATTCAATTAGTTATGGGAACGTATTTAAGGATGCTTGTTTATAGCACAATCTGCCCTGCATGGTGTCATAATAAAAATACAGTATTATTTTAAATGTATGCCCAATTTAAATCCCTGAAAAAAAAAACAACGAAGTATTAGCAAAATTTTAACTTATCACACACACTCGTTTTATAGCCCCTTTGTTCTTTAGCAAGACCCCTGCCTTCTTTTAGAAGAGAAAAGTTTTAATAGTGTGTAGCTCGCTCACAAGGAGAGCCCCCCCCCGCCCCCACAAACACACATTATTAATAATAATAACATAACCTCTTTTTATTAAAAATGTACACATATCACAAAAATTTAAAAAACAAACAAACTTCAAGCTAAATCATTTATTACATTTTTCTTTGTACTACCTATATCGGTGGCTGGATAGAGAAGTCAATAGTGCTCAAGCCTTACAAGCTGATGGGCGTGAGATTTAGCTAAGGTTATAGCCACAATAAAAATTTAGATGACAGACTATTGCTAAAAAGACCTCCAATGACCAGGAAAGGAGATGACTGTCGCAAGGTCTATATTATAGCTTTCATTAAAACTGCCGAGTCACGTAGGAGGAGAAAATAAACTTTGTTGATCTACAACAAAAATATATTAATATTCGATATGCATGGAAAAAAATCACATCTAAAGCGCTCATATAATAACTCCAAGAATTAGTTTAAAAAATTGTCAGATTTAGATTGAGTACATACGGTACATACTATTGTAGAAAATCAAAGAAAAAAAATTATGTAGATATAAATACAGTCTTGCACAACAGAAACGCCAACACAATTGAACTTGTATTTTGTGTCATAAACATTGTAATGGGTTCAACGTAATGACCTTGGGACCATTCGTAAAGCTTTTTTCTAGAGTGCCATGGTTGAGCTTATTTCTGTGAATAATATATAGAGATATACAAGATTGCCTAGCACTAAAGCTAAAAAGTTTTTTTTTCGTCTTATGATTGATCTTTATTGAATGAGTTTTGAATTGTTCCATGAGAAAATTGTTCAATTTTTTTTTCTTAAAAAATAACTTGAAATTAAATTAAAACTGAGAAAGAATGTTAATTTCTTGTTTTATATTACGAAATTTCTTTATTTCTTATATTAACGTGTTTTTTATGATTTTCTGGGTTTTACACAACAGAGGTTTCAGCTAAATCAGAAAAAAAAAGTGACAACAATTCTTTGTTAGCATCTCTTAATGAAGACGTTACATTTGTATGTAAACCGAATATCACATGTAACAAAACTACACATGTTTATGATTTTGAAAAAGACGAAAAAACAGAAGTTAATTTTCAAGAAAAGCTACAGTTCATAATCTTTAAAGTCAGATGTGAAAACATTGGAGAATATTATTGTGACAATTACTTGGAACATAGAAGACAATTAGAAAAAAGTCAACATCTTTACCTGTTTGTTAAGGATTGTAAGTAATTTTTATCGCTATTAGGCGTCCATTTTAAAAATAATAAATAATTATAATTTTTATTTTCTTCTTTACCAATTTCTTTTTAATCAAAATTAAAATGCAAATGACTTAAGCCCAATTTTAAAAAAAAACAAAAATAAAGTTACATATCGAGAAACATCATTATCATTATTGTCACATAATACTAATAGGCTAAGCCCCAACTATTAAGTGTTAGTTTTAACCTAGACTAAAATACTTCAACTATTATACACAATGACACATAACACCTTTGTACACAGAAGAAAGAAAAATTTAATTACAAACATTTATATACGAAATGAAATATTTGCAAACTATGTATGTGAATAAACAATAACTATTCGGTACAAGGAAAAAAATTAAATGGGTAAATTGTACTTTGAAAATAAATATTACGCCCTTTAAATTGCCAAGTTCTGCAATATGCTTGCCGCCTGGATCCTCTGAAATTTCCTCTTAGGTAATGGGTTTCAGTCTCGTGTCCCGTCTCATTAGACAGCGATATTTCTCATAGATATCATCTGATAAGCAGATAGCACCACTTTCCTATGTTACTGACTTCTGATTGACAGGTGGGTTCACTGTCTACTAAGAGTGGCCATCGTCCTTACATACCGTTTTTTTTTTATCTCGCGGCTCAGGTTACCTTGTCCCATTTAGCGCACTAGACTTTCTTCTGCACAATCTACTTTCTATACTTGACTATTGCTTTACTACTGCGCTTTACCTTACTATACTATACATTATTATACTATATGATACAATAATGAGATTATGTATTTATTAACTAGCAATACTCGAGTGTTAGCGCGCTCAACTGGGCGTACTGATGGTCACGAGTTCGAATCCGCGCAAAGGAGAGGATTTGTTCTCGGGGCCTGTCACCCAGCTCTGAATGGGTACCTAACTAAACATATTTTAGGCGGCTGGGTAATGCATGGAACCCTTATAGCCGTGGCCTGTGACCACTTCGTCACTTGCCAACAGATCATCTTTCATGGTCTGTGGACGCAATTATCTTCTGCATAGAAGGAGCGTCAGAAAAACTAAAGATTATTTTAAAAATTAAAAATTTCGTGTGTACTAAATGCAGAAGAGACTGCCACTCAAGGATTGGTCTCATCAGCCACACCAAGTGCTGAAAATAATATAGATACATCTAAAGTCTTTCTTTGACAATCGCAACAGGTAGGATACATTAATTTATCCTGCAGATAGCGCTTACATAATTTTTATTTAGCTCATATTAGCAAAAAAGTCCTTATGGGCCCCCGGCGCCCCTTTAGTGTTAAATGGAGAAAAAAATAGCCAGTTACCATTTCGGAAAAGTCTCAAAAATATTCATGACGATCGGATGAATGGTTTAGTAGCTCACACACACACACAAACACACACACAAACACACACACACACACACACGCATCCACGCACCAACGCACGCACCCTCGCACCCACCCACGCAGACACGCACGCACGCACACACACACACACACACATATATACATATATACACACATGCACACACAAACATACTTTATATTTTATATAGATAGATAGATAAACACTTTTAATTATGTACAATCGACAAAGTGTCTACAGACGATTCGAGGTAAGAAACAATTTAAATACATTTTTTTAAAAGACTAACATAATTTCCATAAATTTTTAAGGTAAACCAAGATTGTGTTATAACGATGACCTTGAACCCAAAGTCTTTGCTCACCTCAATAAAGACGTCAATTTGACATTTTGTTTTCTGATGGAATGGAGCCGGTATCGATACTTGAAAGCAAGCGTTGATGGGGAAGTCATTCATGATGGTCACAATAAATATAAATTGTATTTAACACCAAGTACACTTTCGGTATTTTACTTTAATTTAACGATACAGATTTCTAGAGTACAAACAGATGACTACGGACATTATAACATAAATGCAACATTAGACACAAACTATTGGATTGATTATGCTTTTGTTATCACATCATTACGTAAGTAACTCAATTATTGTATCAATAGAGTAAGGTTTTATTTATAAGACAGTTATAGTATTACCTTAAAGAAAAGAATGCATTTATCTTTTCTTGAAAGAAAATTGATAATTTTTACTATATTTTTTTTTTTAATTTAGAAAAATATTTTTTTTTTCTATAGGGATGAATTGCGAAAATAGTAACCCTTACAATAAACAAGTTGAGGTTCGATGTTTCACAGAATATCCCGGGGCTACTCTAACGCTTAAGGAGCATATGAATGTTGTTTCTAAAAAAGTTGTAAATTCTAGTGAAGTAATTTTAACTGGTGACGTATTTTTGATAATAAGAAATACAAAACGTAAAATTATATGTGAAATGAAAGAGAGCATAAACACACAAGTATTTCGATTTAAGATTGTAACACGGATTACTTGTCCTTATCTACATGAAAAAGGTAGGTACATATTTTGATAATTTATCTTTATTGAAATTAATCCTGTACCTCTTTGATGTCAGGTCCATTAGAATATACGCTTTATGAGAAGATTATGTACACTAATTACAATGTAAGTCCAGAAAACATGTGACTGTGGGTTATACAATATGAAGTTGATTGATGGACATTTAATGTCGCTAAGTCATAGCTGACTTTTATTACATGTTGGTGTCACACCTGATGAATTGGCAAAAAACATAGTATAAACAAAAAAATCATGTTAATACAATTTTATAAATTTTACTTTAGACAGTTATTGTGTTGATTATTCTTCATGGGCGCCTAATATTTTTTTTTACTTTATCTAATATTTAGTGATGAAAATGTGTTTGTTTGTTTGTTACCAATATAAATCCACACTATTGGACCCAGAATGCTGAAGTTTTGCATGGGAGCCAAATTAGATAAGACAAAGGTCATATTCTATATTACCATCCCTAGGGTAAAGGGGTCCAATATTTTGCAATATTTCTAATAGAGCAATAAAAATGAAACTCACTAATTCTCCTAATTCGCATGAAACTTAACATAGTTGTTAAATATACTTCCACAATGGTAACAGGTGAAAACAATATTCAAAATTATCACTTACCGGTGTCCGAGAGTCCAAATGTTTTCTTTTTATTCTTATGCGGAGTCATCATTAATTCCACAACTTTCTGTGTAGATAGAAGCATGAAATTTTGGTAAGTCGCTGAGTAGCCTCTCACAACGATTATTGGTGTAAACTTTTTTATTAGAATTAACACTCATTGGGCCCAAAAACGTTTTCTTAAATACTTAAGGTCACTACACAAACATGAAATTTTGTAAAGTTGTTGACTACACTGATTCGATGGAAACATGCAAAAAATATTTAAAATATAACTCACTGAGTGTGGGGACGATATTTGTATTTTTTATTCTTAGGCACAAACGGGATGTGGTGGTCGAGAGGTAGCGCGCTTGACTGTCATTCCGATGGTCACGAGTTCAAATTCACGCGAAGGCGAAGATTTGTTCCCGGGGCCTGAGGAGTCCCCGAGTCACCCAGCTCTGAATGGGTACCTAACTAGTTAGGCGGCTGGGGTAATGCGTGGAACCCCTATAGCTGTGGCCTGTGACCGCTGCATCACTTGCCAACAGATCATCTCTCATGGTCTGTTGACGCAATCATCTTCTGCATAGAAGGAGCGTCTGTATAACCAAGATAAGATAAGTACCCATCTCTAATTCTCCAATTTCCAATGTAGATAGAAGCAAGAAACTTTGCAGAGTTTTTGAATAGCCAATCTCAACTATAATTGGCGGGAAGTTATTTTAAAATTTACACTCTTAAGGGCACGTTGTGGGGGAGAAGTGTTTTTTTCTATTGTTGACTATATTAAATCTGATTATCACTAAGCTTCCTTATTCCCGTGTAGGCAGAAGCATGACACTTTTGGAAGTTATTGAGTACAAGCCCGTGATAGTAATTGTCGACAAAATATTTAAATTATCACTTCTTGTAGTCTGGAGATCCAAATAAGGTTTTGTTCATTTTATGAGCTATATTAAAACTGAAAATCACTAATTCCCCTATTCCACTTGTAGATAGAAGCACGAAATTTAGGGAAACTTTTGAGTACACTCCCACGCTGGTAATAGGCATTCGAAATATTTAAAGTCATAGTGGGCTGTTTGCCAACTAGTTTTTTACCTTATACTAGCTAAATTCAAAATTTTTGAAAAAAAAAAACGGTGCATACTGTGTATAAGTATTTTTATAAAAATTTGGAAGATAAAAACTTGATGGACTGTATTAAAAAATCGTTTGGGTATTAAGCAATTTTTTATTTCAATATTTTGTAGCCGAGGGCCCCTTATGACTTTTCTGTTGATATTTTTAACATTTTAACAATTCGATTTCACTCGAATTTTTTAAAATAAATTCTGATCAACAAATATATTTATTAACATCCAAATTGAAATAAGCTATTGTTTTGAACTAAACATAATGCAGTGATTTTACAATTCGAACCGGACAGTTCGACCCTGCCAGTATTACCCTTGATATTTAGACCCCGGTCGGTTCGACCAAGGACGGTTTGACAACGGACGGTTCGACAAAGGAACGTTTTGACCCTAGGGCGTTTCGACTTTGGACGTTTCGACCATTTGTTTCTAAACTGTATTTTTTTTTTTTAATTTATAATTTATTTTACTAATATTATTATTTTAATTAAGTTTTGGTGTATTATGAATTAAAAATAAAATTCGAATTTTAACTCCTATCCCAAACACATTTTAAAAAATCCCTACTTTATAATTGGGTTTTAAATATGTATATATTTAAGTGGTTCAAATGTTTTAACTGTGATAACAAAAATTAATGATTTTTTTTTTAAATATTTTTTTTTAATGTGAACAATGCACCTCGCGGGCGTTGGAACCATTAAAAACGCGTGCCCTTCCATTTACTTCTTGTGCTACTTAACACTTAAAGACTTTCCTTGCAGAAATACTGATTTTAATAAGATGTACAAAGTTTTCAGTATTTTTAAAGTTACAAAATTTCAATAGTTAATGCCACCGCGTATAATACAATAATAAATTGAAGCTGCTAGGACCGTATGACCTGTCTGAACGTTAAACTATTGTTATTTACATTTTTTCCGTGTCTTAAATGACATGTTACAAGGGCTAGTAGACTCAGTGACCACCACATCGCGTAGTGTGCCGTGTGATGGCGAAGGTTATTGGAAAGGTAAATAAAGTGACGAAGGGTTGCATCGATAATTTAGGCACATTTAGAAAGGACGATCTGACCACATTGCCTTTTTATTGCCCGATTACATCGGGTCGAGGTTGGGGTGAAGTTAAATCTAAGATAGGTTTCCTGAGAGGAATAGCACATGTATCATAATCATCAATGTACGTTGAATGTTGAATGGTTTTACGTGTATATACTTTTTCTAATCCTGGTGACTGAAACGTTACAAATAGCTATTTGGAAATGAATTTAATTTTTTAATCCATAATATTATTATGTTAAATTATTTATAAACCAAAAACTAATTTTTAAATTTATCTATTAAAAAAATAATCATAAATTTATACGGTAGAGATGCACAGGGGTCGATTGTCGGACCGACCGGGGTCGAAACGTATGGGGTCAAATCGTATGGGGACGAAGTGTCCGTAATTCACATATTAAACAAATATAGCCCCCAACCCTAATTTTAGTTTTAAAATGTGTTAATCTTAAATTATATTTATTATTCTTTCTTCGGACATTAAAATTTTGGAAATTTTTAGGTATGCTAAAGTGGATGTTTGTAGCATTAAAATAAAAGCTCAAAAAGCACCACCGTTTAGTGTTAAAGGCCCGTAAGTCAATTTAAAATTAGTTTTATGAAAGGTAATTTTCAAAGTTACCTAAGTGTAAATTGATAAATTATGGCCAAAATTTAATTTTATAAAATTATACTTATAAAATTTCCAATGGGGGTAATGAACTTTTAACATTTTTTCGTAAAGATGTAAAGCATTTTTACCTTTCCATAAAAAAAGAAAATAATAAATATAAACACGTATCATTATCATGACCTAGATTGAAATCCACAGTTTTTATGAGATATGCACATCGTGCATCCATTTTCTACCGGGCTGGTAATGTCATTTAGTAACCATTCGATAAGACACTAACTTGACAAATATTGACAAACATGTATATCCATCCTAATTCAGACTTAAATCAATTGGTGTTTTGAATTTGTGTGAAACTGGTTCTCAACGCTTACTAAAATTTAAACATCCGCAGCAGAATGCGGGTATTTGCAAGAGGGCCCATTATGTTGCTTTTTGCTTTTTTGAGCTATATAAAAATTAGTTTGAGCTTTAGCTACTGCATAAATACATGCTCCTTCACCAAACTTGGTATGTAATTACGGGAGAGCCTTAACTTAAAATACTGCAATGATGTGAACTCATATTGCCTATTTCTTCCGGGACGGGTGCATCAAATGTATTTTTCGCATAACGTTTAAGATTTTATCCCCCATTCCATTTTATTAGATCTTGAGAAAAAAATACAAGATGGTTAAAGTTATTGCTATAGTATATCCATCATGATTCAGATTGAAATCAAAGGATTTTTTAATTAGTGTTTACGGGTTCACAACGCTAAATGAATTCCAAAATTACTACTGCAAAGCGCTACTAATTAGCTAGTCTAAAATAAAAAGCTCAGTTGGTGCATGTTTGTTTGTCGTCGCTGTTTGTCCCGCTTTCGTTTATAAATTAATTAACCGATAATGATCACATTTTGACGGACGGTTCCTTCTAACCTGCAGATGGATTTATATGTATTTTGTCTAATAGCCCAATTTGCCCGAAGGCCTTTAATTAAAAAGACACAAAGAAAGTAAACAAAAATCTAATTTCCTTATACAAGCACTTGAGCGGACCTTGAAGACGATTTATTTTTAATGCACATTTTTAGCGCATTTTCTAGATGTCGAAATCGATATTGCACCCGTTTTGTCCGTCCGTCCGTCCGTCCGTCCGTCATCACCCTTGATCACAGCATCCATAAGTCCTAGACCCAAGATGTATATATGTTTTTTGTATGCCCTGACCTGCCATCAGTTACTCGATCCGTTTAAAAACCCCGTTAAAACTACCAAAAAATATTTCGAATCGCAGGGGACGGCCGCCATTGCAGGATGTCGAATGCATAATTTTTCAAGCATTGAAGAGTGGTGCGAAAGGGTTCAAAAGAATTAGTGTTTTTTTTTTAGTTGACGTCATTAGAATATGTGTAAAAGTTTAGAGAGTTTTAGGTCATTATTTGTGGTGACTTGTAGTTGGATTAAAGAGAAAATATTTTTTTTTAAATGTAAAGAAATGACTTTTAAATAAAAAAAATGTCAGGTATATTCATTACACTAGAAAATTCATAAAAATATGTCTAAAATCTAAACACAATTACTGATAAATACATAATTCTGATATCTAACATAAGTACTGATACATAATACGAAAATGCGCTAACCTGTCCTGAATTCCAATAGGTACCAGGCTTAACATGAATTTTTTCTTTTATTCTGAGCGGTGCGCATTAAATTTTTTTTTTTGAAAATCAAATTACGTTGGGCAACTTTTAGAGTTCGTTTCTTAAATTTAGCTGGGCTATGTTATTATAAATTATAATAACATTCATTATTTATTTTGGCTTATGCGGCACAGTATCTTTTTCGGAAAATTTATTTACTTTATGGACGACTTCAAACTATTTTATTACATTTGTTACACAATGTATGGTATTTGTTTTTAACAAGTGGGAATATTTGGATTTCATATTTACTTTTTGTTTTGTTCTCTTGTGCTCCTGGGTAAATCATCTTGTAATCTTTACACGATTTTAGCATGTTAAACAGCCTATGTGTTTAATTCCAAATACAATTCTTTGCTATGCCGGCTGTATAGCTATTAGTTATATTGATGTGCTCTTTTTTAAATAATATTTTTACCTTAATGAAAATTTTGTTTACTTCCCAAGTGCTTTTAATTGTACTTAAAAATGCTTCAATATTATATAATAATATTGTAATATTTATATAAACTATATGTTGAATAATAACTAGTATATTCAGGACTAATTTTTAAATTTTACAACCAGAAATCCTATCTAAAGTCAATGTACTCAGAGGTGAAATTTACAAACAATATGATATATAATATAAACTTTGTAATTGAATGTTTCAGTCGGAACTCTTCCGCGGCGAAGCACGGGTATATGTCTATTACACATACATTTAGTAATAGACTAGCAATTTACCCGCGCTTGGCTGCGGTGAATTAGGTTTTTAGTTGGCGTTGAAAACCTGCGTTATACGAATTCAAAACACAAATTGATTTTAAAATTTAATCTTGATCATGATAGATTTTCAAAATATATTAAATTCACCGTGTTTGTTGTCTGTCTTTGGTGGTCCTGTCAAAAAAATTAACTAACTGACAATTACACTGACAATTATAGTCATGATCAGTTAAAATATAATACATAAACTATATTTGGGCCTCCGGTCCCCAGTTACTTGTAAAATAAATGCATTTAAGCCTGTTAACATCACAAGAGTTTACTGAGAGATTTTAAAATAATACAATTTTCAAATGTCTTATTTAATGTACGACAAAAAAATAATTGTTCTTAATGTTGGTGAATTTAAACAGTTTTATTAACTTTTTCTTTGAAAAGACTATAGATTTGAAGATTTTAAAATGTAAACTTTTTTTTATTGATGAATCTTTTCTGTAGTAACATATTAATAAATATATATTTAAATATAAAACAATAATAAGTATTGGGCAGTTATAAAAGTCCTGTGGGAACATGATGTGTAAATTCATTAAAAGTAAGTTTTATGCTCCTGCCTACACCGGAAGTTAGAGAATTAGTGATGATTGATGAGAGAGTGAATTAAAAACTATACTTGGGCCCCAGGTCCCCACTAAGGGATATTTTAAATATGTTTTCACCTGCTACCATTGTGGTAGTGTATTTAACTACCCCCCCCCCAAAGTTGCACGCCTTTACTTTTCAGTAAGTAAAAGAATTATTTATTTTCAATTTTTATATAGATCACATAAGATAAAAATTGTTTTTGGGGCCCGAGCCCTCATGAGTGTGTAATTCAAAAATCTTTTACAAAAACTTTCGTTGTGAGAGGTTACATAACAATTTTGCAAAGTTTCATGATCCAACCTACTCGGAAAATTTGGTCAATGAGTCGATTTTTAATATAACAAAAATTATATTTCGGCCCTCGGACACCCATGAGAGGGGGTTTTACATTATTTTTTGCAAAATTACGTTGGGAGCGTGTACTCAATATTTTGTAAACAGTTTCAATCATCTACCTATACAGGAAAAAGAAGAATTAGTGATTTTCGATGTTGATATAGCTCATATTATATGCTATGAATGTTTCTTTTTAATTATATATGTATTGTTGTTTCCATGTAAAGCGCCGTGAGCCTGGCTCCTTGCTGGGATACAGCGCTATATAAATTATCATTTTATTATTATTATTATGTTAGGAAAAAAGATTTTTGGGGCCCCGGCCCCATGAGTGGGAAATTTTAAAAAAAATTTTTGTCCAAACAAACGTAGGAAACATGTACTCAAAAAATTTCCAAGGTTTCATGCTTCTACCTATACGGGAAATAAAAAAATTGTGGATTTTCCAATTTTTTTAAAGCCCATATTAGGAACAAAAATATTTGGGTCCCCGGCCCCACATATTCGAGATTTTAAAAACTCTTTTTCGCCAGTTTGCGTCGTGAGAGGGTTTCAAACAACTTCTCAAAATTCCATGCTCCTAACTACACCGAAAAGTTGAGAATTTGTAATGAGTCGCTTTTTAATGTAAGAGAAAATATATTTGGGTTGCCGGCCCCCCCATAAGAGTTAGTTTTAAAATTCGTTTTGGTCAATTTGCGCCGAGAGCGTGTACTTATCCATTTCCAAAGTTTCATATTTTTAAACGAACGGTATGTAGAACGATAATAGGCTTTATATATTAATTATAAGCAATATTTTCTACAGGCATCTATTCCATGGCTTTAAACAACAAGACAGTGCATCTCTATGAAATAATATTTGTACCCTATAATACAATGGTCACAATTGAATGCACAGCAACAAATGTCTTCAAAAATAGCAACCTTTCACTGATTTACAATGATGAGAAAATTTTAAGTAAATCAAGTGATCAGCTTATTAGTTATAAGATAAATCAAATCAATTGTAATAATATCGGTAAATACAGTTGTGAGACAACAGATGCTGGCAATATAATTTATGACAGATATACTACGTACTTGGATATACATATGTGTGAGTATATGTTACATTTTTTGCTCTTAACAGTTTTAATATTAAATAGCTCATCGTGGTCAAGTGGTATGCGCGCTCGACCAGCGTACAAATGTTCAAGGGTTCTAATGCATGTAAAATCAAAGATTTGGTCTCAGGGCATCGGCCTTTCTTAAGTCCACCAAACTCCGAATGAGTATTTACCATTAGTTAGGGAAACAAATGCGGCTGATTTATTTTTGTATCTTTCATTGCCAATCCTGTGAACACTGCTTCACTTTCCAAAAGACCAGAATGGTCTATGGACACAACAATCTTCTTCATAGAATTAGCTTCTATATAGATAAAACAATACAAATCCATCAGTACGGTTAGAGATATCTTAGAATTAATATTAGCAATACGTATCATTTTCATCTAAATTCGAGTCAACAAGGTAAAGCATCAATTAAATAAAATGAAATATTCATTGATGAGATATATGTAAACGAATCCAAAACATTTTAAATCACATGTATTTAACGCTGGAAGCCTGAATGATGTACTTTTTGCGAATTAGTCGGCCAATTTGCCTTTTGCTCGACATGTCTGACCAAAACTAGATGTACATTTGACAAATTATTATACATCGGGTAAGGCCGGTCAGTCTCAAATTTGGCTTGGTAAATGCCAAAAAGTTAGCATGTTGAGCTAAGTGTTAATTAAAACAAGCAGTATACTATAGTTTAAAAAGTTTCTTTTTTTCAACTTTTTATTATGTCTAACTGGTAATCAATCATAAGTATTAATTTAATTAAAACTTATTATTAACTTAAAATCTGCTGATGAATTCTTTCTTCGGTCTTTTCCATTCGACCCCCGCCATTTCGCGAACTGGCCGACCAAAGCCCAAATTTATGGTCTTTACTGGCGGATTCACAACAGATTTGCGAATTGCCAGCCAATAAACCTCTATTAATGTACATTTTTTTGTGTGATTATGGATACTGTTCAAACATATATAATGCATATGGGTAAATCCCGTATACATTCAGCAATGTTTTATTTAGAGTCTTTTTCACTTTATTTTAATATGGTATAGTATTTACAATTTTAACGTTTCAATTTTATAAAATATTATTTTCGTTCTCCCAACAGGTGCAAATGTCATGTTCATAAATAGTACTACACTGTCTCGCAATGAATTACTCTACGTGTCATTGAATTCATCGTCCACTGTTAAATGTCAGACAAACCATATATTCACACCAGGATACGTTACATTGGTGTACAATGATATGTGTGTACTAAATACAACTACGACACGTGAAATAAGCTTTAAGATTCAACATGCTCAGTGTAAAAATTTAGGAAAACACAGTTGTGAAATACAGGACTTGCAAATGATTCATATTGACAAAATTGATATCTTTATAGAAATTGAGGATTGTAAGTATATGTTCCTGCATTTTTAATAGGTTTTTTTAGCGCATTTTCGAGACGTCGAAATGCGCTATTGTATCCGTTTTGTCCGTCTGTCCGTCCGTCTGTCATCACCCTAGATCTCAGCATCCATAAGTCCTAGACCCATGATGTATATATGTTTTTTTGTATGTCCTGACCTGCCATTTGTGCATCAACACTCAGTTACTCGATCCGAACTCTTGTAGTGGCAGTAGCTCCTGGAAGTATGAAAGTCCTAGACCCATGATGTTTATCACAAGAGTTCTAACCACCTAACACACAAGAATTCCTACCACCACCAACACACAAGAGTTCCTGCCACCACCAACACAAAAGAGTTTTTACCACAACCAACACACAAGAGTTCCTACCACCACCAACACACAGGAGTGTCTAAATATGTCTAAAATCTAAACACAATTACTGATAATGCTGATATCTAACATAAATACTGATACATAATACGAAAATGCGCTAACACGTCCTGAGTCCAAAAAGGGACCAGGTTTAACATGATTTTTAAAATTGTTTTTCATGTAATAACTTTTATATTTTATGTTTTATTACTGTAATAAAAACAATACATTTAAAAAATAATATTATTTTTCTAAATACTGTAATGAATCTCGGTACACGTGTACACTCTTTGCTTTTAAGCGTGGTTACTTCTTGTCAAACTAGTTTTCTACTCTCGATCTCAAATATCAACTCTAATATTCCTTTACATTAATTAATTACAATAATGCTTCATTTCTAGCTACTTCTCACTTAACACTAATATGTATCGTTTAACTGCCTAAAATTCTACAATGCTCTTATTAGAGCGTATCGCAGAGTATCTTCCTCTAACATTCTGCGAAAGCCTAACTTATCGTGTTTTGTGCCACAGATATCACACGTGCGTCGCCTCTGATACACTTCAGTTTCGGTCGCATCCAATTGCAATGTCTGAAATTTTCCGTCAATCATCTGAAACCATCCCTAAATTATGACGGAGTGGTCTGGTTTTATATAATTATGCATATTGAAACCCCCACCTTGCCTTCTACCACCCAATGGCAGGTCACGTAAACATGTGGTCACCATCTATCTACCCCGGAGCATTTCACACCTTGACACATTCTCTTAGTCATGGATGGCTACTCTTATCTTCTCACTTACTGACCGACGCAGTTTACACAAAAACGGCACTTGTAACGCCCCTGGACAGTTGTCTTTGTTCAACATTACACGACCATGCTGGTTTCTGATGTCAATGCTTTGAATTCAACTAAATTTATTTTCATAGCAATACGTTATTTTCCCCAAAAATATATAAATAATTTCCTCTGTAACTAATTACGTAGGATTAAAAAACAATAATT
>MUZC01001352.1:1122861-1145924 GCA_002072015.1 Radix auricularia
TTTTTTTTTTTGTTTTTTTTCTTTTAATGTCCTTTATACTCTATATTGATAATTGTGTATTATATTGACATAAAAACTAGAGCGCTACTAGGCAAATATCAAAATGTATTTTAAAAGGAAAATCATAATTCGTTGACATGCCACTGTTTTTTTAATTTTAGTAATTCAAAATATTATCATCTGGTTTAATTTTCTGCGATTTTATACACGCCATGTTGATAAATGTTGGCAATTAGAATTTTAAAAAAAAATATTTTTTTATTTTTTTTAAAAACACTTCCTTTAAACATATAATAGAACTGTACATATCTCTAGCCAATGAACTAAATAGCTTCATAAGGTATAACTACTATAAATTTGTAATATCATATAGTCGTAAAATTTCATACTCAGAAGCTAATTTTCTTCTTTGTCAATCTTTGAAGACGTTTGCCTAAAAAGACTTCTGGTTTGTTGCCTCGTTGTTATATTGACCTTAACCTCGTTGAATGAATTTACTTCTACCAGACCGAATTACATCCTTCAAAATGTCGTATCATTTAGGAAACGTATTACATTGGCACATCATACCGCTTCACACTTTAACTTGTTTGTGTTGTGTGCTAGTTATGTAGTTCGTACTACTAAACTGTCTTGAGCAATGATTTTGTTTTCAAATTTATATATAATTTAATCATGTAATGTAAACTATTTCAGCTTAATTATTTTGATTATGATTGCCTTAAATCATTTGCGCTCTAACAAAAAAACCATATACATTAATTAAACTGTAATTAGCCTCAAAGCTACCTACGACACATATTTCACCAATTACACTTATTTTTTTCACTTGACATATTGTCATTTCATTGTTTACATTTACTTAATAAATGCTTTTATGTGGATACAATAAATATCTTATTGTCCAGTGTTAAAAGACTTTAACTCATTTATTTTAAACACACATGAAATTTAATTTCTTTCTTAGTAAATTCTACATAATCTTTTTTTACTTAACGTGTACAGTCTGAGAATAACTAGACCCAATGATACCTAGATTTTCATTATGTTCAATAGTTATGGTGTGTCACATTTTTAATACATAGAACTTTAATGAAAATGAGAGAGTGATAGAGAAAAAAGTGAAGAGTTAGCACCAGAAGATATAAAGTTGCATTCACTAAAACAGTTCAAATAAAAAATAAAACAAATGGTAAAAAGCATACAGAAAAACATTTTATTTGTAAAAATATTAGTATTGTTAAAATGTAGGCTAAAAAACTCAAAATATTATAAATATGTAAGTATGTAGCGTGGGGCGCGGTGGTCTATGCTGTAGCGAGCCGGACTACCAACCCGCAGCAAGAACCCGTGTCGCGGGTTCGAAACCACGGATCTGCCAAGGCCCCTGGGCATTGTGCCAACCACACAATCCCATGCTCGTTAGTGGTCAATGTAACTTGTGAACGCTACTTCACTTGCTCCGGTGGACCTTCGTGGTCTCTAAGGGATATTTATTTTTTATTATTTTAAGTATGTAGCACCAACAATTTATTACATTTTGCTACGGACTTTCAATTACATTTTTAAGCTCTTGTTACATAACGTTTAAATTATTATTTTTAGGGTGGTTAACGATACATTTTAATTTTATCTAACAATTAATACTTAATTTCGCTTACAGTAATAAATTGAAATAAATAATGTCATAATTAATATTTATTAAGGTAGCGGATATCGCCTCGTAAGGACGACGCAATATGCGGCTCATAGCTTTTAGGGTTTGGGTTAGGTTTAGTGATAGTTTATAGGGTTTGGGTTAGGTTTTGTGATAGTTTTTAGGGTTTTTGGTTAGGTTTAGGGATAGATTTAAGAGATTGTTTGAATGCACATATAGAATCGGAGGTTCAATGAAAAGCGCAGTGAATACTTGTAACTCTTCAATTACATAAACATCATTTTATAAACAATGTTACCAATTATAGCAATAACCGGAAGTGGACGAGCGAGTATACAGCCGCATATTGGGTCGTCTTGACGAGGCAATAATCACTACCATTTATTAAAAGTACTTGTGGCAAATCGAAAAAACACTTGGATGTCTTCTGTATATGAAATCTTTTAACCAACTACGCTAACTGACCAGTGTAGTAACATTATTTGGTTAATGAGATGTGTTGATCTGTGTGACAATATAAGCAACCAAGCTGAACAATCGATAACATAGCTTTACATTGTCTCAAACGAAGTTTCTGATACTATAGTAGATGTTTAGTGTGCAGGTGATATGCAAGAGAAGTATTAATAATCATGGTAGCAAATTTACTTTTAAGTATCGCTGCTGTGACCGACGCTACTTAGGAGTTAAGAATCAACGCATAAAAAATTGTGTACAATATTTATTTTTAAAAAATGGGTGTTGTGCAAAATTGCACACAAGGTGTTGCTGTTTTATTTATTTATTTTTTAACATTTTTTTTTTACATTTTCCACGAAAAAACAAAAAATAGACTTAGAGGGAAAATTGCGTTGTAGGCAAACGTCTCCTTTCAATGAACTCATAGCCCTTTTCTACATTTTGATCAGCCACGTCAGTAAGTAATTTAAAAACCAAAATATTCGTGTGATCGTTAAGAAATTTGGGATTAATAGAAAAAAATTACCATTCATTTCCCAGCCTTAATTTTTTAATATGATATAAATANTATATATATAAACAAAGTCATAGTCATTACTACGAAATGATCACCCGAAATCACCACTGAAATTTTTAAATAACCTAATTTTTAAAAATAGAATTTACCATCACCACGTGGGTATCTGGCTTTTTATATTTGTTGAAGTAAATTCAAATAAAAAATAAATAATATTTACTTATTCATATGGACGCTTTTTTCATAAATATTATGATAACGTTATTATTTTGTTGTGATTGGAAATCGTGTAATATCAAAACCTTAAATTGAACTAACGTTTCAAATTTGTACTTATAATCTATAGGAAAAGTTACAATATTTGATAGGATGAACAAATCATTTGCGTAGTAATAAAAAATTAATAATATAGTTTACATAAAAGAAGTGTATTGTATAATTATGAACATGATAAAATAACCCATGGGATGCATTTAAAAATGAAGTAAGAAATATTTTTATAAACACACAACATCTACTATAAACCAATACCATATTCCAAAATAAAAGTCAATACTAATAGGAACAGCTACATAAAGAGTTATTACTATATTAAATGTTAGAAATTTACAAAGAAACAAAACAAACAATTTGTATCTTAAATTACATATTCTTTTACAATGCATCTGGATAATATATAGACGTCAATCGCGTTTAATTTTGTTTTAACATAATAAAGTTCTATAATCTAATTTTGATAGTTTGATTTAATCTTTGTGTACAGTTTGCAAAACATTATGCTTTTTTTTTAAATATTTTTTTTGAATAATTTGAAAAAAAAATTTTTTTTTGTTTTTTTGTTAGTGTATTGATGTTGTTTTTTTTCAGTAAAATGTATGAATCTATTTAAGAATTTATTTTAAGTAATTAAAACACTACATTAGCCAATGCGCGGATACAACTCGGTATGTTCTATGTCTAAAAGCCACATTAATCTTTTTCAATTGCAACTAAGATGCAAACACTAAGCAGAGTTTTTACATATGAGTCAGTTAATGCATTGTATGGCTTCAACATCATTTTTATTTAACTTGTCCTGGGTAAGGTTTCCTGCACTCACTTTAAAGACAGTAATAAGCGAACAAACGATTGTTATAAACTAGGAATATAATACTTTTTAAAAAAATCATGTTTTTGGACACTAGACGTGTTAGCGCATTTTCGTATTATGTATCAGTACTTAGGTTAGATATCAGCATTATGTAGTTATCAGTAATTGTGTTTAGATTTTAGACATATTTTTATGAATTTTCTTGTGTAATGAACATACTTGAATTTTCTTAAATTTAAAAGTCAATTCTTTACATTTTAATTTTTTTTTATTTTCTCTTTAATCTATGTACAAGTGATTTGTGGTCACTGAAATAGGACTCATAAATGAAATATTCTAAATTGTAATCAGCTAATCGCCCAAATACTCCATCAATTGTTGTTTAATATTTCTTGGTTGCCAATCTTGTTGAAAGTAGTTGAATGTTGAAGCTTGCTTCGAAAAAGTTTTCAATTTCTGTCCCTGGGCCGCTAAAATCTTGATTGAAGTCACCACAAAAGATGATGTAAACCTGTCTAAACTTTTACACATATTCTAATGACGTCAACAAAAAAAACTAATTCTTTTGCACGCTTTCGCACCACTAAACAATAATTTTAACTCTTCAATGCTTGAAAAACGATGTATTCGACTTCCGTCAATGGCGGCCGTTGCCTGCGCCAGTGTTATCTCTCGATTCGCAATGTTTTTTGGTAGTTTTAACGAGCTTTTTTTACGGATCGAGTAACTGAGTCTTGATGCACAAATGGCAGGTCAGGACATAGAAAAAAATATGTACATCATGGGTCTAGGACTTATGGTTGCTAATATCATGGTGATGACAGAAGGACAAAACGGGTGCAATAGCGCATTCGACTTCTCGAAAATGCGCTAAAAATGATTTTAAACATTGAAAAAAAAATATTAATGATTTTTAACCTAATGTAAAAAAAATAATATAAATAATAAAAATAATATTTGATAGAAGATCGCATATAAACGAAAAACATTACTTCAATTAAGTGTAATTGTAAGTTTGAAGTTGGATATAGCATTTGTGGAATCTTTTTGAAAACAAAATATGTTTATTTAAACTAATTAAAATATAGTCTTATATAAAATATTGTAAATAATTATGAAATAAATATAGAGTCAGAGTAGTGTTTATTATAAGACATATCTTGCTTAATAAGTTTTTTTTTAAAAATGATTTGATCAAATGGCTTACAGTCAATTATCCATCCATGAAATATTTTTTTTTAAAAAGCCCTTTTTCAAATATGTAAATGAAAGGCTAAAGATAGTGAGTAATAATGTTTTTGAATCTTAAAATTAGGCTTAGATTGAAGAAAACAAATTGATAACTTTTCTCTAATTCTTTTCAATCCAAGTGGTATTTTGAATTTATTTGATTTGTTCTTCTTTGTAACTCTTAGAAGTTGAAATTTTTCTTGGTGGAAGGACATACTCCAGTTGTTTTCCAATTTTATTAATTCATCTAAGCCTATTTGTAAAATTTTTCTATTTTGTGACTTTATTGTTCTATAGATTATATAATCATCGGCAAATAACTTACCTTTAGTTCCTGATGAGATATTGTTGGATAAGTCATTTAGATCAATTAAACATAGCAAGGGACCTAGTACAGTTCCTTGTGGAACTCCTGAGTTAACCTTCATTGGTGTAGATTTAGATCCATTAATTTTTTCAGTTTGCTCCCTACCCAATAGAAAATCGTGGATCCAGTGATTTAAGGGATCTGAGATTCCAAAGTATTTAAGTTTTTTTAAGTAAACTAAGGTGGTGAACTTTGTCAAATGCTTTTAAGAAGTCTAGTAATATTGTATTTATTTGATCATTGTTATCTAAGTCTTTTGATAGATCATCTTTTAGACCTATACATTGTGTTTTACATGATCTGTTCTGTCTAAAGCCATGTTGGTGTGGGCATAGGGTATTATATTTGTCAAGGTGGTTAACTATTCTGCTATATATTATGTGTTCCAGTAATTCTCATATGATACTACTAAGTGATACAGGTCTGTAATTACCAGGGTCTGACTTATCACCTTTTTTAAAGAGTTGTTTTACATTGGCTAATTTCCAATACTGGGGAACTTTACTCTGGTTTTGAGAGCCTTGAAAAAGAACTACAAGGTTTGGTGACAGTTCATTGCTAAATTATTTTAATAACATGTCAGGCAATTCATCTTGGCCAGTAGCTTTGTTTATTTTTAAGTTTTTTAGGATTGAATGTATACCTATCTCATCTATTGTTATTTTACCTATTTCTTCAATTTTATTTAAATTTATTGAAATTTCCTTGTCGCCTGAGGCAGAAAATGATGATGCAAAATATGTGTTAAGGATATTATCATTATAGGTTTTATTTTTTTAGCCTTTTAATGTGGCTATACATGAAGGCTCCATTTTTTTTTAATTTTATGAAGGACCATAAGTTTTTATTATTATCTATAGTTATCACATCGTTTATATAATTATTTTGGAGGTTACGGCTAAGTTTTTGTGTCAAGTGTTTAATTGTTATGCATCATTTGTGTATTCTTTCTAAATTGGTAGCCTTAAATTTCTTAAATAAATTATCCTTTAGTTTGCAATACTTTTTTTTTTAATTTAAGATTGAACCAGCATTTATTAATTCTTTTTGAATTATTTTTGTTGGAACATTCTGAACCATTTTGCTTTTTAGATTTGTTTTTATTTCCTTCCATATTTCTTCTATGGAGCTATCTATGCTGAATTTACTTAGGAATATTTGTTGGAAATTAGAATCTGATTGGTGTAATTTTGTTAAGTTGCATTTATTCCAAAGATATATTGTTCTTCTAGGCTTCCAATTTATTTTAATATATTTTTTTGTGTTAATTACCCTAACAATATCATTGTCACACAGCCCAGGAATTTATAGGGAAGTAACAAAACAGAAATTAAAATTTTGCAATTGTTAATAAAGTTAAACACGGTTTAGTTTTTTATATCATTTTTCTTGCAAAAAAATAGCTTATTTTAAATTTTACACATTTTAAAAATCCTTTTTTTCAAAAAGGTTAAGATTGTATGTAAAAAAGCAAACTGTTATTAATTATTAATTAAAAATTGGTACAGCTATTTAAGGTATGTAACTTAGTTAAAATCGTTATTATATCGCTTAAAATAATTTCTCTCCGCTTAATAGAGAGATAAATCGATAATTTCCACAGCCTTGAAGGAAAAAAAAAAACATACGATTTGGTTACTTAAAGCATAAGTTTTGTGAATTTTTATTTGGAGGAATTATTCATATATGTTTGTATGTAATTATCTTAAATTAAAATTGTTTATGAGCTATATTTGTGTTTAATTTATATTCAATTTAATTAGAGATTTTAAAACATACTTTATCAGATCTGGGTCCAAAAATTAATTTTAAAAACAATAATTTTGAATCCAAGGCACAAACTAAATGTAAATTTCTCTTATGCTAGCACATGTGTTGTTGAATTTCTATATAAAGCAAAATAAATATATATTACCTCTAACATTATCAAAATTGAAATTCAATTTTTATCGCTAGTGCATTCTTTTCGCAACATTTTTTTTGAGAAAACCAGGTGTATAAAGTAAACTTTTATGTACTTGACCATTGTTACTCTTAGTTCTATATTTAAATGCAGTTTTTTTTTTCAAAATATATTATTTATTTTTATTTGTTTAAAGAAGAAACACACATTGCTACCTTGAAAAAAAAGCTTTTGTGAGTTAGTTATAAATTAAAGGAAAACTAATAAAGCAGTTGTTGAATGAATTTAGCAGAAATGGAACATATTATAGTCTTCTAAAAAAATTCATGCAGTTGTATCTAATTTTAAACTTTAAGACGTTACACAAAGAATTGTAATATTTTTCTATTAAAAATTAATAATTCATCTTGGTTGTTGATAAAAAATATGTTATAAGATTTATATGTAGTCACATTTAAAAAAGGACACATACACACGCACAAGTATACGAAAACATACATGATAAAATATCATAACAATTATTTTATTTTTCTACAATGTACCTATTGGAAGTAAAGATGCCTTATGATTTCTGGTGTCATTGCACTGCCGATTCAGAATGTTCTCGTTGAAAAAGTTCCTATTGACGTGCAAAAAAGTTATTGTACACATTTTATTGTTTATTTGTTTCTTTGTATATGCTTATATTAACTAATTTATATAATTAAATTTGCATAAAAAGTAAATAAAAAGCTATTTACATTGCTTACATAAGTCTGTTATACTATTAAAAAACAAACAAATCTAAAGACTGTTAATATGAAAAAAAAAATATTTAAAGAATATAGAAGGCTTTTGAAAGTAAAGAAATCTATACTAATAAAAGTGAAAGCCCTGACTGACTGACTCACTAATTCTTCCATAATTCTCCAAATTCCCGTGTAGGAAGAACCAAGAAACTTTGTGAACTTGTTGGGTACCGTATTACGACGAAAATTGGCGAAAAATAATTTAAAAATCTAGATCAAAAACAATTTTCCCTATATATGCTTTATAAACATTGAAAATCAACAATTTTCCCAATTCCCGTATAGGTAGAATAATACAACGTTGGTTAATTTTTTTTAGTGCACACTCCCGACAAAAACTCGCAAAAAAATGTTAAAGATCCCTCTTATTGGGGACAAGAGCTCAAATATATTTTTTTTCCTATATTAAAAATCGAATCATCACTAATTCTCCAACTACACGTGTAGGTAGGAGCATGAAATTTTGAAAAGTTGTTTGGTACCCTTTAACGACGAAAATTGGCGAGAAAGAATGTTACAAATCTCGCTTATGTGGGGCGAGGGGCCCACAATATATTTTTTTATATAGGCTCTAAAAAAATAAAATCACATATGTTCCTACTTCCATTGTAGGTAGAAGCATGAAACTTTGGAAATTTGTTGAGTACGTTTTCTAGACAATAATTAGAAAAAAAAATTAATTTCCCACACATGGGGGCCGGTGTCCCCCAGAGGTTTTTTGTTCCTTATATGAGCTATTTAAAAAATGAAAATCACTAATTTTCCTATTTCCCGTATAGTTAGAAGCATAAAACTTAGGGATATTTTAGAGTAAACTCAGCCGGCGACAATGGATAAAAAAATGTTTTAAACTCTCTCTCTCATGAGGAGACGTGGGGCCAAACTGTAGTTTTTCTTATATTATAAATGACTCATCACTAATCCTCATATTTAACGTGTAGGTAAGAGCATGAATTTTTGGGAAGTTGTTGGGTACCCTCTCACAAAAAAAATTGGTGAAAAATCTCGCTCATGAGGGTCGGGGGCCAATTTTTTTCCCCTTATATTGGCTCTATAAAAATTTTAAATCACCAATTTTGTATTTGCCATGTAGGTAGGAGCATGAAATTTTGGGACGTTTTTGGGTACTTTCTTATGATGAAAATTGGTGAAAAAGAATTTTGAAATTCACACTCATGTGTGCTGGACTATTTACAAATTGCAAATTATTAATTCTCCTATTTCCCGTATAGGTAGAAGCATGAAATTTTGTAAATTTTTTAAGAACATGCTTCCGACGATAATTATCAAAAGTGATTTTTAAATTTCCAACTAATGGGTGCCATGGCCCAAAAAACTTTTTCCCTTATATGAACTATATAAAGATTGAAAATCCCTAATTTTTCTATTTCCCGATGAGGTAGACTAATGAAACGTAAGGGAATTGATCATTACATTTTAACGATTGTTGCAGTTGAAAAATATTTTAAATATCCCTTAGTGGGGCCGGCGGAAAAAAATGTATTTTTTTCCTAAAATAAACTAAGTAAAAACTGAATATCACTAATTTTCCCTTTCCCCATGTAGGTAGAAGTAATAAACTTTGATAAGTTGTTGAATTTCAATCTCCCAATGAAATTTGGCGAAAGAGAATGGTAAATTCCAACTAATAGGCGGCTGGTGGCCCAAATATAATTTTTTCTTATATTATAAACGTACTCATAACAAAGTCCACATTCATCGTGTATTTAAAAACATAAATCTTTTGGAAGTTATTGGGTAACCTCTCACGACGGAAATTGGCGTACACTAATTTTTAAATGCACACTTATGAGGACCCCGGCCTGTGGCGAAATTTTGTGAGCCCACGGTTATTTGCACCAAAACGAATCAAAACAAAAGGGGAATCACTCTCCAAGATGTCAAGGAGCAGAGATCAATAATTATATGTGCAATGAACTGGCTGGAAATGAGGCTATCAAGACCGGTATATTAACCCTACAATCAGAAAAATCTGTTTTTTTTCTCTTCCGTCCAACATTGATGGAGTAAGTTATCGATTTGACTGTTCAACCTACTGGACCAAATCTCTTACCATCCGCTGATCGAGAAAAGCCAACGCAAATTATTCGTGGCCAGAATCTATGTAAGTTTTACTCTAACTTATTCCCCTGATATTTGTGAGCATATTTCACACCGATATTTAAATATTAAGATTCGTACAATGTCATATTGAAACTGTAGACGTGTTGACCCAGTTAGCCATAAGCCGGCTGCACGCCGGGTTACATGTATCTCATTTCATAAATAAATATGATAACCCGTGAACCATCCGATGGATGGATTATATTGTATTAGTATAACTAATACTATTATTAACTTTAATATAACTGTAATTATATTTATTTCATTCACGTGATGGTAATGTATTGTGGGACGTGGTGGTCGAGAGGTAGCGCTTTCGACTGTCATACCGATGGTCACGGGTTCGCATCCACAAATAAGGATTTGTTCTCGCGGCCTGAGGAGTCCCCAAGTCACCCAGCTCCGAATGGGTACCTAACTAGACAATAGTTAGGCGGCTGGGGTAATGCGTGGAACCCCTATAGCCGTGGCCTGTGACCGCTACATCACTTGCCAACAGATCATCTCTCATGGTCTGTGGACGCAATTATCTTCTGAATAGAAGGAGCGTCTGTATATCTAAGATATATAAGATATATATAAGATATGTATTATTATTTCCGTATTAGATTATAGAACATATTAAATAGCCGTCAGGCAGATGGCCCTAATTATATTGGTGTAACCAATAATAGCATTGAATTTATTTTACCATCCGCTCACTGGATGAATTATCATTTTGGTGTTATATTATAGAATGTATTAATTAACCATCAGACAGATGGATGGAATTATATTGGTGTAACCAATTATATCATTGTGCTTATTCCACCATCCGATTACACAATTAATAATGAAATATTATTCTCAACTCATGTTATATTTATATATATATATATGTGTGTGTATGTATTTGATGAAAATGTATTCATAAAAATGTATTTGATCACCATTTGGCCCCTGGCTCTGAAGTCTCGGCTGCCCAAAAGGTGGATCAAAACAGACGAGAATAGAAACCATCCTCATATATATTATTTCTATCTCAGTCTGGTTTCTAGGCACCCGACTGCGCTGCGAGATAACCTGAACTCCAGGCAGCAACCGTCCTAACGAAGTGTCGTCAAACACGGATAAGGAGCTGGACTCACCGCTATCCACGCGACTTGCATCCGAACCACAGCCAACGATTGGACAAGGAGCTGGACTCACCGCTATCCACGCGACCTGCATCCAACCCCTACCTCACCCTGCACTGATCGACAGGACCAGAGGAGGACAAATCATCAGTACCAGCTTACTCCAAGTGTAACGCTGAAGCTAACCACTCAGGTTGTTGTTTACACCTTAGAGTGGTTGGAACCGGTTATTTACACCATCCGTGATCACCGAAGTCACCTGGAACCATAGGTGAAGCAGCCAACAAGAAGCCAACTACATTAGTTGATGCCTACACATCACCTGTGTAGAAGCCGGTTATTCACACCATCCGTGATTACCGAAGTCACCTGGAACCATAGGTGAAGCAGTCCATAGGACAGGATTGCAGAACCAACCGTTCACGGAGCGGGGCAGTCATTCCTATAAAATTTAAGTATAACCTTATAATTATAATATTGATTGGCACAAGCCTTATGATGAATTTTGGCAATAACGGAACTTGTTTCCGCTCACTGTAAATATTGTAAAATAAATCATTATTACAATTTCACCTAATTGTTTGTTGATCATCGTATTGTGAGAGATCACTAAAGTATGCTCGTGTGGGCAGAGAGAAAATAAATTAAATAATATATCCCTAGACAACTTGTCAAAACTATATCAACATCTTTCACGCCACAAAACGTGCTTTTTCCTTATATGTGCTGTATTAAAATTGAACATAACTAATTCTCCTATTTTCAGAAAAGGCAAATGCATGAAACTTTTGGGGTTCATTAAATACACTTCTACGATGGTAGGACGTTAACAATTATTTAAAATATCTCTTACTTGGGGCCAGGGGGCTAAAGTGTAGTTTTTTTCTTATATTAACTATATAAAAAATAAAAAAAATATATCACTTATTCTGCCATTCCCATGTAGGTAGAAGCATAAAAATGTTTGAAGTTGTTAGGGCGCTAATATAGTTTTTTATACGCTCACTAACTCACTCACTCATCACTAATTCTCCAATTTCCCGCAACTAGGCGCGGGTAAATTGCTAGTTATAAAATATATCGTTATTTTGAAAAGTCATTTTACATTAATTAAATCATCTTATAAATATTTTAAGTGAATCATTCAGCAAATGGACTATAATTTAAGCAGAAAATTACAAATTTAAAAAGAATGAATTGATGTGTAAATATAAAGAGCTTAGAAAAGCAATATTTCGATATTCGTGTATGTGCTTTAAATGTATGTTATTATTCATATTTGTGCTAGCTGATTGATCTTGCTTTGCAAATTTAGAAAAACTTCTCACAAAGAAGGTAATTATTGTGGACATATATTATTTAAGATCTAGAATAATTACATGGTACTTTAAAGTCTTTATCTACCCTTACAAAACAATGTGAAATACAGAAAGAAAGAGTTGACTGAGTAAACATTGGAAACCGTTTATATCAAAGAATGTGCTTAGTGCACTTTCAAAAACACTTTCATAACTTATGTCACATGCACAAATTAATGGCAGTACAACTGCTATAAGTTTATAAGAAAATACTACATGAAGGGCCCCTGAGCCGATTCGATCTAAGACGTTAATTCTTAAAATTAAAACAAAGTAGATTTTGTTAATCATGATAAATAATGTATAAATATGTATCAAATTAAAATATTGTGAAAGTAGTTTTAAAAATAATAATAACAGATAATTCAACGCGGTGGTCAAGTGGCAGCGCACTCGACTTGCTTACCGATGGTCACAAGCTCAAATCCACACGAAGGCGAGGATTTGTTCCCGGGGCCTAAGGATTCCCCGAGTCACCCAGCTCTGAATAGGTACCTAACTAACAAAAGTTAGGTGGTTGGGTAATTCGTGGAACCCGTATAGCCGTTTCATCACTTGCCAACAGATCATATGTCATAGTTTGTGGACGCAATTTTTTTCTGCATAGAAGGAGCGTCTGTATATCTAAGATCCGATAAGATAAGCAAGTGTTTTAGCAGGTGCTTTTATCAGTACAAAGATTTTTACGCAATGTTAAAACTCAATTACACTATGTAATATAATTAATGTTTCTAGTAGTCGATTAAGCCATCAACATTGTAAAAAGTCCCATGCATTTATTGTATGTTTTACGAAAAAATAAAATATTGTGGAAGCCCTGAGGTTAGTTTTTCGGCGCTCAAAGAGGCGGTGTCCTTTGAAGCAGAATGGGAGACGAGTCCAGAGGGTCAGTAGAGCATAAGTGCGGATTGTTGACGTTGTGGCTCGAAATGTATCTCGGGGAAAACAAGGGGTGCGGACGAGGAACGGAGACCACACCTGTAGGGCCTTTGATATAGACGACACTGACCACGGATAATACATCTAGCCAAGGGATTGGACGGAGGTGTATCCTCGCGCCGAATAATACGGGCCATCTGGTCTGAGGGTAGGGGTCTCACCAGAGATCGGTTACGTCAACGAGCCCTTCCTTTTCTTAAATGGGGTTATCGAAATGAATGACTGTTGACTTTCGGAAAATGGGAATGTTGGGGCGGAGACTGACGGGTATTAGACAGTATGCTCTGATGAGAACATACACACACACGGACATACGTAGATAGGAATACTGACTGAGATAGGGAAACACACTGAGAGAAGGACGAGAGTAAGTAAAAAAAATTGAAAAATTAAGGAATTAAACATAATTTACTTGTACATCAGTCCTATACTTTGTGTTGGAAAAAGGAGTAACCAAGAGTGTGTGCAGTGTGAAGATAAGAGTGAAAGAAGTAGAGATACTAACCACGAGAACACATAGGTTCTCTACAATATTTTAGTGTCTTACATTGAATGTACCTAGGACCCGTTGCCATCTTATTACCCGGGTAGTAAAATTCCGCTCGTGAAAATGTAACTTTAATGTCTATATTTACTGAGGCCAAAATTCGGCTCCCATTCGGCATTTTTAATTGCTTTTTTTTCTTTTTCGAAAAAATGTTTCAAATGAAAATGTTTGTTTGAAATAAATGCAATAAATTACATCTAAGGATAACTATCTTTAAACGGGAAATGTATATTGATACTTTTTTCCCTCTAAACGTGAAACAGAAATTGCAAACACAAAAAGGTTTTTGCGCTTTAAAAGAATCATATAGATAAGGAAAGTAAGAGTTATTTTGCCAAAAAATATGATGTTAAAGATAAAAGCGGCTGTTTGTTAGTAAAAAATAATCACTTCTGTGACAGTAACTTCGCTTTGTAATAAGCCGATTGATACTAGCTAACATTGTTTATCTACCCTCTCTCCTCCCTTCATATAATTCACATCCCTTGCATTCGCTTGTGGTTCTTGTGATCATTAACACGTGTTGACCTAGAAAAACTGATGTACAACATTGTTAGTATTTAAAGTTAATAAATTAATCAGTTACTAACAGTTTCAAATGGGTAAGTCGTCGGCCGTGGGGCGGGACTGCATATAGATGAATGAGGCCGTGTTTGGTATTGTTAATAGAAAGATCACTGCTTTAAACATTAAAGTTACTTTGAAATACGCCGACATAGGATTTCCAATTGTAGGCGTTGTTTATCTACCCCCTCTCCTACCCCAATTCGATTGTGTTTTGCGTGTGGTATACCACGTGTGCCTCGTTTTTTTAAAAAAAATAATACACCAAAATTAGTTTTTTTTTAAATTCAATAAATTAGTTACTAACATTCTAATAGATGGGTAAGAGACGATCCATAAATGACGTTTTGCACCTACGGAGGTGGCGATCATACACTTGTGACGAAAGGGGTGTGTGTTTTAGAAATGTTACGTCACATCAAAACGTGCAACCTAAAATAAAAGTTCCTCTCAAAAACTTGAACCCTTACAATTTATTTATTGACAATTTACACGTGTATCGATTTAATAGAGTTCAACTTCACGTGAAATACAAACTTAAGTGACAATAAAGTTATTTCGTAAATGCTCATTTTCGAAAAGGAGGTACGGCTTTTATTGGGGTGGGGGAGGGGGCGTCTGCAACTCTTTGTTCCAATATGTGAGAAATAAGGTGCGTGGAAGGGGGCTAGGTTGGCTAGCATAGCTGTATTGCGGGAAAAATTATGCGATGTTTTGAACGAGTAACCCGAGTACCCGTTCGAAATTTGGAAGTGTACCCGCACAGCATTTTTCAACAAATTGACAGCCTTAATTGGGACCCCGGTAGGCCTGTCAACAGGTACCCGGGAGCTATAGCCGTTGCCTTGCAATTACCCGGGTAATACAAATGGGCTCGGGTACCCGAGAAAATGTTACTGCAATATTTTTACCAACGTGTTTTGGACTGCAGCTATTCTATGATTACATTTCGGCTCGCAAATAATTTATCAAAAGTGAAACTTTTCGTTTGAAATATATACTTTAAAATATGTTTAACATGGACACGCTTTAAAAAGTATAACTTTCAGGCGGAAAAAAAAACACGGCCCCGAATAACTATAATGTATTTTGATACGGTTTTTTTTCACTTGAACATAAAACAAAAATTATTTAATACAAAAAGGTTTTAGTTCTTTGAATTCTTCAATAAAGGAATATAGAACACCTCTCCATAAACTACTATTAACTGGAAAGGGCTAGAAAAGACATTGGCTTTGTAATGCGCCGCACATCTTTCTTACTGATTTAGCGATCAATATGTTTATCTAAACCCCCTACCCCCACTCACACGTGTTTCCACTCCTAACCCCACCATACTTTATTTATTATTTTTAATCAACACTTGTTATGTTGTTTTTTGTTTTGTGTTTTTTTTAAATTAATATTTTGATTGCTGGTGTTTAAAAAAGTAAACGCCGTTTGAAATATCCGTCAATTCAGTAAGACACAAATGAGAACACAAGACCGCTATCTAGGAAGGGCTAGATGACCTTGGTTTGACTTGTGTTAAAAATATCCTATTTTAATCATTGAACGACCTTCACTATATTACAAAAACAAATGATGGGGGATGGGTCCACAAAGTAGGTATAAGTCCTTAAAAGTTTGAAAATTACAGCAGATGTGAGCAAGGAAATAGTAACAGATTGTAATACCATCATATGATTAACGCCCTTTACATTTTTAATACTGTTTAGCCCCCTCCCACACCCCTACTAAAAAACACTTTAGCATCCTTCTACTCATTGTTTTTACACCGATGCACTATAATAAATTTTAATGTCATCATTTTACATCACCGAGTCGTTTCATCAACATTTTCTTTTTGATAATAAACAAAGAAGTAAGAGGGTAATAGTAATTGCGGGCATAATTGCGAACATTTTGAGGCATTTTGAACGGGTAAACCAGCTACCGTCAAATTTTGGGTGGGTATACCAGCTACAGTCAAATTTTGGGTGGGTATACCAGCTACCGTCAAATTTTGGGTGGGTATACCAGCAACCGTCAAATTTTGGGTGGGTATACCAGCTACCGTCAAATTTTGGGTGGGTATACCAGCTACCGTCAAATTTTGGGTGGGTATACCAGCTACAGTCAAATTTTGGGTGGGTAAACCAGCTACCTTCAAATTTTGGGCGGGTTTACCAGCTACCGTCAATATTTTTGGGTGGGTATACCAGCTACCGTAAAATTTTGGGTGGGTATACCAGCTACCGTCAAATTTTGGGTGGGTATACCAGCTACCGTCAAATTTTGGGTGGGTAAACCAGCTACCGTCAAATTTTGGGTGGGTATACCAGCTACCGTAAAATTTTGGGTGGGTATACCAGCTACCGTCAAATTTTGGGTGGGTAAACCAGCTACAGTCAAATTTTGGGTGGGTATACCAGCTACCGTCAAATTTTGGGTGGGTATACCAGCTACAGTAAAATTTTGGGTGGGTATACCAGCTACCGTCAATATTTTTGGGTGGGTATACCAGCTACCGTAAAATTTTGGGTGGGTATACCAGCTACCGTCAAATTTTGGGTGGGTATACCAGCTACAGTCAATTTTTTTTTTTTTTGGGGGGGTATACCAGCTACCGTCAAATTTTGGGTGTGTATACCAGCTACCGTCAAATTTTGGGTGGGTATACCAGCAACCGTCAATATTTTTGTGTGGGTATACCAGCTACCGTAAAATTTTGGGTGGGTGTACCAGCTACCGTCAAATTTTGGGTGGGTATACAAGCTACAGTCAAATTTTTTTGTTTTTTTTTGGGGGGGGGGGTATACCAGCTACCGTCAAATTTTGGGTGGGTATACCAGCTACCGTCAAATTTTTGGCGGGTACTCGGGAAGCTTTTTTCAACTTTATAGACAAAACTAGACCTAAGTTCCCCATTTTACTTATACACATTTATATCCTTAATCCTCATGTATTCAACTTTAGTTAACATCTACAATAACCATTTTATAAGGTTTTAATGTGATCGGATTTATTAGTTTGATATAAAATTGTAAATAATTATCACACGCTTACAAGACTTGTTTTAAATTTACAGATATAACATTTTAAAAAATTTAAAAAATAAAAACTCTCGAAAGATAAAAAATGAAAATTTTGTAATGAACTTATTTCCAATCTCTTAAGTGCGATTACTTTGTTTCTTTTAACAATTACATTTATAATTACTTCCTCTTATATTAAACGATGAACTTTTAACTGTTTATTAAACAGGAAAAATGATCTTACGTCGTATGATTCATTTTAGAGACTTAGCTCTGATTAAACAGAATAATACAGTAAGACCCCGTTTATCACGCTGGAGCTAACTTCCTATAAAGTAGAGGGTAATGCGAAACAGCACTAAACGAGGATTTCCTAACATGTAAATAACAGAGTTAGAAGAAGATGGATAAAATTATGGTTATGTATTATTATAATTTATTAATATTTTCGTTGTAGTTTCTTTAAAAAAAAAAAAAAAAAAAGGAAAAGATTTATTTCCTACAAATATATATATATAAATGAATATACTTTAACAATAATAAAATTTTATCTCAGTTAGATAATTTAGTCTATTCTCTGTTTCCAATTTATGCCCGTCCCGTTCACTTTTATCTACAATCCACATGGACAGATTTTTTATTTATATATCATTATAATGTATTTGCTACGACGGGTGGTTATATGGGTAGAGTTTGACGTAGCTGCAGTTTCCAATGACATAATTTTCTTTTTCATTCTAAAGATTTGGTCTTTTTGTTGAAGTTGCAAAATTCAATGAAGCAGTAATTTAAGATTGACATGCACAAGAATATAATTTTTAAATCACTTGTATTTTAGCGTGCCCATAATCTGAATTCAAAATGATAAACTACCAGAGAGACTCTTCAATGGCGACTTCTAGCATGGCCAACGGTCCCATGGTGGACAAAAGAAACGCTTTAAAGACACATTGAAAGCGACTCTAAAAGTGTTTGCAATAAACCCAGACACATGGGAGCAAGCTGCATTTGACCGGTCCACCTGTCGCCAATCCATCCATGAAGGTGCCAGTACATGCGAGGAAAACAGGATCAACGCCGTAGAAAAGAAGAGGCAAGCCCGAAAGGCCCGAACTGTCAAACCTCCAGGAGACAACCCACTCATCCCATGTCCCTTCTGTTCTCGAACTTTCCGGGCCAGGATCGGTCTTGACAGCCATCTGCGCACACATAAGCGAAACCAGTCTCAGTCGGGAATATCCGGGTTAAAATAATATAGCTTTTAATTGAAACAGCGCTAAACGAAGTAAGCCGGGTCTTACTGTAAATTTGATCTTAAACATAATTCTTTTGATGAGAGATGCTGCACTAAATGATCGAAGTTTAAAATTTTTTTTTGGATAGTTTGGAAAACGGATGTCATTTTAAAAATGCTCTAACAAACAAAATTCAGACCTTGATCACCGTATGTCTGATTAAATCTATATAAAATAATTATATAAGTCGATAAGTTAGAAAACACTAAGTTGTGGAAGAAGTGTCAAGAAAAAACAATGGATTAAAAAACATAATGATATCAAGAAAATTGAGATTGATAGAACATAGGATATTGAAAGAAAACCATAAATACTGCCACACAATATAACAGCTCCCAACATAACAAATAACTACAAAGATCTAAGAGGGCATGTATGCGTGTGGGTTGGATAAGACCGAGAGAAAAGAAACAGCTGGAAATACTGACAAGAGATCGATCAAAAGGGAAGAACTTGATTGTAGACCATATTTCTACAAACATTATATTATAAAGGAAGGTTTATGCTAGCATTATCTGGTACAATTTATTAGTTGCATCTTTAAGATAGAGTTGATGATAGCTTTACAATATGATATTATACAAAAATTATTAAATATCGAATATAGAAATACATTTTTATTATATCTTTAGCACAATAATACTTTGCATATGATTTTCTAATGCTTTATTGTAACATGTGTCTTCAAATTTAAAATGTGTTTTTAAACTTCAAATTACCAAATGTCTTCAAAAGGTGACGATAAAATTATATACATTTAAAATGTATTAATGTATAAAAAACGTTTTTTCCATAAATTAATACCTTTAATACTTGGTGTAAATTCGAGTGTAACTTGAATTTGTTTTGCTTTTAAAAGAATGCATTAACAAATAATGGCAACCAAGCAAATTTAAAAAAAAATTGATTGAATAAAAGGTGACTTGTTCTTTTTAGTTCAAGCATCCAACGGCAATCCTAAATGTATTAATTTTAAAAACGCCTCATATAAAAATGGTAAATTACACATACAAATTTCTGCTCTAACAAGAGGCCAAAGCTTCTTACACGTTTTGATCATACGTTCATTGAAACTGTCCATGTAATTCGGTGTGTGTTGAATATTGAATTATACTTTTGTTCATACACTTTACTAATTAACATTGAATTCAAGCCCCTCTTTACATTGATAAATCTTCTTGCAAAGAACTCTGTATACATATTCAAGTGAGATTAAAAAATAACATGGGTCTTTTTAAAGTGAACTTGATTCAAAGAGTTTCATTATGTGTCACATTTAATTTCGAACTAATTAAGAAAATTCCACTTGAGTCATTTGAGAGGAATTAATCACCATATTAGTCAGTCCTATCAGCTCACACAATTAACAATATTTTATTTTAATAATTAACAGTGGTTAAAATTTAATGAATGTATTTCAACAATCCTCTGAAATGTCTACCCTTCAGGTTAAAGCAGTTGCATGCATATTTATTTCGTGTGCAATAACTTTCACAAAACTTGTTCACTCACAAAGTGGTAAATATTTCATGTAATATTATTTATTGTTTATTGTAATAATACGGTAAGGCAATAAAAACATATTTGTTTAACAAAAGAAGTTGAGACCGCAAAAAATCGTATACATTAGTAAATGGCAGACAATTAAACAGGATATCGGTTAGCCTGACAGAACGTATTAAAACAGCAAACGTTTTCGCGAAGAGCATTCCTCAAAGAGTAAACGTTTACTTTTTTGTTACGTCCTGTCAGGCATCCTACGCCCGTTTCACATGTGTTCCATTTACTAATAATCTAATTTGCCAGTCACATTTTTTTTCAATCCATTAGGCCTAATATAGTTTTCATATATATTTTTAATTGGAAAAAAAGGATTGTATAATTAAGGAAACTAAAGAAACATAGATTATCAACAAATTAAAAAAGTAACCATCATTTTTTATCAATATTTTTTATGTTTCCAGTTAATTGTTTAAATCAGAAAAATTGAAATTTTCACTTCACATGTTTTATTCCTATAAAGACGGTACGAAATACTATTTATAAGGTTGCTTTGGTGTTTCAATTTGAAAATGATATTTTTTTTAAATATTATTTTACAAATATAAATACATTAAATGAACATACTTAATAAACGCTTTGAATGAGATTTCAAAAATTAAATAAATTTTAAAAAATATTGTTAATTTGCGAAATCTAAAATAAATTTAAACACACAATTATTTAAAATATAAATTTTATAATGAATAAATACACACACACCACATAACAATTACTTAGAAATATATGATAATATTAAACAAAAAACATCATATTTCTACTATGACAAAATAAATATGATAACCTCCTTTCAGACCATGACCATAAGACAAGCTTTTACAAGTTTTCTTTTGCTCCCACTAACAACCTTAGCTTGCGTTGCTAGTACAATGCCGGAGGGCATTGCAGGCACCGAGGCTCGATACCGTGACTTTCTGTATTCTTGTTTCGATAGTGCAGCGCGCTACCGCTAGATCATCGCACCCCTTAATACTATTATATATTTAAAATTCACAGCTTTATTTCTGAGAGTCTAACTGAATGTAAATGCGCTGAATTTAACATATAACGTTAAAATACAAAAGATCAATTTTAAATTCTTATATCAAAATATGAGAATCGTAAAATGATAATTTATTATTATTTTTTTTTTACTGAGGGTTCTTAAATAGCTATTGTGAAGTAACTATGGACGTCAGAGTTTTTTCCACTTAAAAAAACAAAAAATAGTTCTCTACAACACTGAACTTTATACCATTGTGTCGTTAACGATAATTATGTTTTGTAGCAATGATATTGGGGGGTCGCTTTGACATATATCTTTTAACATGCAATATTGAAAGCGCTTCATTTTCAATTGATTTTTCCTCTTTACTATATTATTTCCAAATGTCACATCAATATTGCATTCTACATGTTTACCTTGCAACTTATAACTCGAATCATAATTTGTACGATACTATTTTTTTTAAGTTCGTAAAAAGTTATTTATAAAATAAAGCATATACAACGTTCAAGCTTATAAATAGAAAGACTAACTTGATTAATATTTCTTTTTTTTCTTTTGGTTTGGACAATTTAGATAATGAGATACTGTTAAATTGACGCTTAAGTTATAGAAAAAAGACGCTGTTAAGATAGTTGTTTATTATCTAAAGAAAGTAAGATAATAATATTTTAATTTATTTTGAAGTGAAAAACAGTCCAATAACTATTTACGTCTTTAATGTGTTGTTTATAAAAGTTGATAATAAAAAAATATATTTGATAATTTTATGAAGCTTCCGCAGAGGACACAATATTTGATCATTTCAACATCAGTGTCATCACAAGTAATGGAAAATTAAAACAACACTATACAAGTGCTGGAGACAATAATACTTTGTTTAAATGTGAATTTTGGACTACCGAATGTAATGTCTGTTTTAGGCCGTACTGTTATCTTGAGTGTAGAGCTATTTTACTCAGCTTCAAAGGAAACACACACAGCTATTTGAGCTTGAAAAAAATAATTGGAGATAGATTTTACAAGCCATGCAGATGTACAACCTCTACACCATCTTGGGATCAACCTCAAAGTGTCTTTGCCTACTTAGAAGTTGAGTGTCGTAAGTAAATGTTTTTTGTTAGGAAATGTATTATCATTAGTTTAAAGTAATTTTATTAGTACATTTGTTACAATGATACATTAAGTCTCAAAGCTATTTAGACTTGGTCGTTTCAGACTCTAACAAAACCAGATTTATAATGCATTTATCGCCTTAGAAAAAGTTATAGTCGAAAAAGTACCCACAAATTTTTAAAATATAAATGTTGTTTAATTTCTATTTTAGAAACTAATATAAAAATATTTTAACCCCCAATATGTCTAGTGTTGGTTTTTCCTTTCTGTTGGGAGAGCAGTTTTTAAAGGAAAATGTTACTTTTGTAAAAATTAAAAAAAAAACTTATTTGCATAAACAAGTTATCTCAAATGGAGTGTTTCTAAAACTTACCAAAATATAAAAATTTACCTTTTAAGGATATATGTACATACATATAATATATATATATA
>MUZC01001352.1:1145955-1165295 GCA_002072015.1 Radix auricularia
TCTGCCGCACACTTTTTTTTCAGCTGTTTCCGCCCTGGTTTGTTCCTCGACTCTCTTAATGATCCTTCTTTCATCGTAGCTCGAGACGTAGATGGCTTGTTTTCCTAGTTTCACATTTCAACTATGGCTGCTTTAATGTCTCTTCAAGATGTGTCCTTGAATATGAGACATGGCTTACCAACCGACCTGTTTCCTGTCACTGTGTACCACATATTTGGTTGTGCAACAAGTTTGTATTTTCGTGACGTGACCAAACCAACTCATACATCTCTTGTTGTTGAGCCTTCTCGTCCATGAGGGACATCTACCGATCATTGCCGGCGTCTGCACTTCCTCCTAGGACATAGGCCACCTACAAGAGCTCTCCAGGCATATCTATCCTGGGCCATTTTCTCCAGGATCTTCCATTCATGGCCAATCCTCTTGATGTCTGCCTCCAATTCTCGGCGCCAGGTGTTTCTTGGGCGGCCTCTTTTCCGTTTACCCTGTGGGTTCCATTTCAGGGCTTGCCTTGTTGTATTAGAAGCAGGTTTCCTTAGTGTATGACCGATCCACCTCCACCGCTTTTGAAGAATCTCTTCCTCAATGGGCTTCTGTTTAGTCCGCTGCCACAGTTCCTGGTTGCTGATTTTGTCCGGCCAGTGAATTCTGAGAATCCTTCTTAGACAATTGTTAATGAAGGTCTGGATTCTGGTCAGGTTTACAGCCGTTGTTCTCCATGTCTCAGCTCCATATAGCAGCACTGGTTTCACCATAGCGTTAAAAATCCTTACTTTTAACTTGCTGCCTAAGTTGTTGGCGACCCAAACATTCTTGAGTTGCTGGAAGGCTGCTCTTGCTTTTCCGATCCTTATTTTGACGTCAGCATCTGTACCACCTTGTTTATCCACCATGCTGCCAAGGTAAACAAAACTCTCCACCTCCTGAAGGGCTTCTGTTTCAAGCATGATGGGTGATGTACTGGTGGCATTAACCTTGAGGATTTTACTCTTCCCTTTGTGTATGTTGAGACCTATGCTAGCAGAAGTGGCTGCAAAAATGTTTGTTTTCTCCTGCATCTGTTGTTGGGTATGTGCAAGAAGGGCAAGGTCATCAGCAAAGTCTAGATCATCAAGTTGATCCCACAAGGTCCATTGGATGCCATTTCTTTTCTGCTGTGTAGATGTTTTCATCACCCAGTCAATGGCTAATAGAAACAGAAAGGGGGACAGCAAGCAACCTTGTTTCACACCAGTCTTCAACTGGAAAGCATATGTCACCTGCTGACCATGGACAACTCGGCAGTTTATCCCTTCATACATGTTTCTGATTATATCCGTAATCTTCTGTGGCACCCCATAGTGCCTTAGCAATCTCCATATGGTTTGCCTGTCAACACTGTCGAAGGCTTTTTCGTAGTCAACAAAGTTGATGTAGAGTGGTGAGTTCCACTCTAGTGACTGCTCGAGAATGATACGCAGTGTCGCTATTTGGTCAGTGTAGGATCTGTTGTTGCGAAAACCAGCTTGTTGGTCCCGCAGTAGAGGGTCTACTGCGTTTTTCATCCTGTTAAGCTATACACGGTTGAAAACTTTTCCTGGGATGGACAGTAGAGTAATCCCTCTGTAGTTCGAGCAGGAGCTTAAATCTCCCTTCTTTGGAATCTTGATAAGGTATCCCTCTTTCCAATCAGAAGGCACTTGTTCCTCTTCCCATATCTTCATAAACAAAGGGTGTAGCATTTCCACACTGGTTTCCAAGTCCGCCTTCAGTGCCTCTGCTGGGATGCCATCAGGTCCTGCAGCCTTTCCATTTCTGAGTTGTTTAATGGCCCTGCTAATCTCTTCTTTTGTGGGACTATTACAGTCAATTTGTAGGTCATTATCAGCTGGTTGGATATCTGGTGGATTCCTTGGTTCTGGTCTGTTTAAGAGCTCTTCAAAATGCTCCTTCCATCTACCTCTCTGCTGCACATCACTTGCAATGTTGTTTCCCATTTTATCCTTCACTGGTCTCTCAATCTTGCTAAATTTCCCAGATAGCATCTTAATTGTATCAAACAGTTCTCTCATGTTCCCCTGGTAAGCTGCGTCTTCTGCTTCTTTAGCAAGTTTGTCCACAAATTCTTTCTTGTCCCTCTTGATGCTTTTCTTAACTTCCTTATTTGCATCTGCATACTCTTTCTGGGACTTGTGTTTCTGGGCTCGTGTCCGGCTGTTGTTTATTTCTGTTTTCTTTCTTTTCCTTTGTTCTATTTTATTCAGTGTACCTGCTGTTTCCATTCTTTAGGTGCCTGCTTCTTCTTTCCTAGCACTTCTTGGCATGTTGACTGAACTGTTTCCTTCACGCTTTGCCACTTTCCTTCAGTGGACTCGTCTTCAAATAGTTGGCGTACGGCTTGGAACCTATTTGACAGTGAGAGCTTGAATTCCTCCTTTTTGGCTTGGTCCTTCAGGAGGGAGGTATTATACCGAGACCTACATGCTGGTTGTTCGGTATAGTGTCTCTTTAGCTTCAATTTTATCCTGGCCACAAGGAGATGATGGTCTGAGGCAACATCAGCTCGCCTCTTTACACGAACGTCCTGGAGAGATCGCCTGAATTGTTTACTAATGCATACATGGTCTATTTGGTTAATCGTTCTCATGTCCGGTGAGACCCATGTAGCTTTATGTATTCTCTTGTGCTGGAAAAAACTCCCTCCTATTACTAGGTCTGCTGTGGCACATAGGTCTGCAAACCTTTCACCGTTGTCGTTCATTTCACCTATCCCTTGTTGTCCCATAACCTCTTCATACCCTGTGTTGTTATTGCCGATCTTTGCATTGAAGTCTCCCATGAGGATGACGATGTTCCTCCGTGGGCGACCCTGGACTATGGTTATCACTCTATTGTAGAATTCTTCTTTGTCTCTTTCTTCGCTTTCGTTAGTTGGTGCATAGCATTGGATGACATCTAGGTTGATGCTACGCTTCTTTGTCCGAACGGTTGTTAAAAGAATTCTAGGTCCATGGGCCTCCCATCCAACGAGTGCTCCTTGTGCTGCCTTTGATAGCATCATGGCAACACCCAGGGTATGGGGGGCATCCTCTTCTTCGTGTCCCGAATATATCACCATCTCTCCCGAGATTAATCTCTTCTGCCCCAGTTCAGTCCATCTTACTTCACTAATTCCTAGAATGGTGAGCTTATAGTTCTTCATCTCCGTGGCTATCTGTGCAGCCTTTCCCGCTTCATACATCGTGCGGACATTCCACGCTCCGATGGTGGTGGTGTTCCTGGTAGAGATGATGGTTGTCGGTCTAACAGCTTCCAGATTTTGGCTTTCACTATTAGGCGTCATATTTCCCTCCTCAGAGGATCCATCTTCTCCCAGGACTGAAATGGCTTTTGTTGCTCTTTTCGGTGTTTTTGTAACTTTGATTTTTTTAACGGCAGGGTTGTTGGCCTTGCGCGCAACCACTTGGGGGGTTGCCCCTCACAGCTCAATGGGTAGCTGCCTTTGTTCGGGTTGTGTCCCTAGCCTTTGTGGATCATTCCACTTCCTACAAGGCAGTAGGGCTGATTTTGGTCAACCCCGGGTATTTTATTTCCCCGGTACCCTCCATATCTGGTGGGATTTCCCTATCCGCCGGCTGGGGAGGCGCTCGATAGAAGATCAGCAACTCCCACGAGCATATATCTCTTGCTTAATATCATTGCGGGAATGCTGCTGATGGTTTTTTGAGACAGCGCCTCGTGTTCCTGATTTTCTCTTGATATTTGATCTTAGGGTGTGGCGATGGCATCTAAGGGAAAGATATTGGGCCTCCTTTCTTTTCTGGTGTATGTGGTATAAAACTCGAATCCATAGAGTTGTGTGCTCAGTACACAGGACTGGTGTACCTGCGGCTTATTTGTTGCTGTGAGTTTGACATATGAATATACTCTTTTGTACATTCTAGCAACTACATTTGCGTCCGTACATATCCTACAACGTAACTTATCTTCCATTGATAGAATGCTCGAGATTATCGATCCCATGTATGTAAATATGTCAACAACTTTCAAGTTGCAGTCATCAATTTTTATATTTGGAAGTTAAGAAGCACAAAAATGTTGGTTTCTTTTTTTCTAATATGCATAAACTGTTTTCAGTCAGCCGAGAGGCGGAATAAAAGTTCTTTAGTCCGTCTGCTGTGTGGGATACTAAAATGACTTCGTTTGGAAATAAGAGCTGGCGCAGCAAAATCTTCTCTTTTTTTGGTATTTGCTCTAAGTCACGTACTATTTCTCAGTTGTGTATGCATCTTCCATCACTATTGTTCACGAAGCCATTCTGGAGAAAGAAGAAGCACAATATTAAACAAAGAATAGGTGTGAGAACACTGGCTTGCTTTATTCCATTAATTATGGGAACGCATCTTAAGATGCTTGTTTATAGCATAAATCTGCCCTGCATGTTGTCATGATAAAAATACAGTAACATTCTGAATTTATGCGCAATTGAAATCCCAGAAAATTAACGAAGTGTTAGCAAAATTTTAACTAACCGCATAAACTCGTTTTATTGCCCGTTTGAAGTTTAGCAAGACCCCTGCCTTCTTTTAGAAGAGAAAAGTATTAAAAGTGTGTAGCTCGCTCACAAGGAGACGCCCCCCCCCCCACACACACACACATTATTAATAACAATCACAGAAAATCTTTTTATAAAAAATGTACACATATTACAAAAAAGCTTTAAGCTAAATCGCTTATTACATTTTTCTTTGTATTGCCTATATCGGTGGCTGGATAGCGAAGTTTATAGTGCTAAAGCCCTACATTGTGATGGGTGTGAGATTTAGATCAGGTTATAGCTACAATAAAAATGTCGATGACAGACTATCGCTGGAAAGTCCTCCAATGACCAGGAGAGGAGATGAGTGTCGCAAGGTCTATATTATAGTTTACATTAAAACTGCCGAGTCACGTAGGAAAAGAAAATATACTTTCATGATCTACAAACAAAATATACTAATATTCGATAGGCATGGAAAAAATCACAACTAAAGCGCTCATAAAATTACTCCAAGATTTACTCCAAAAATGGTCAGATTTAGAACGAGTGAATACGGTACATCCTATTGTAGAAAATCAAAGAAAAAAAAACAATGCAAATATAAATACAGACTTGCAGAACAGAAATGCCAACAAAATTTGACTTGTTTTTTTATCGTACACACTGTGGGTGGTTCAACGTAGTGACGTTGGGTCCATTCGTAAAACATTTTTCTAGAGTTTAATGGTTGAGCTAATTTCTGTGAATAATATATAGAGATATACAAGATTTCCTATCACTAAAGCTATAAAGTATTTTTCGTCTTATAGATCTTTATAGAATGAGTTTTAAATTGTTCCATGAGAAAATTTGTCAATTTTTCTTTCTTAAAAAATAACTTGAAATGAAATTAAAAAGGAGAAAGAATGTGAATTTCTTGTTTAATATTACGAAACTTCTTTATTTCTTATATTAACTTGTTTTTTTTTATTTTCAGGGTTTTACACAACAGAGATTTCAGCTGAAACAGAAAAAATAAAAAGTGACAACAATTCATTGTTAGCATCTCTTAATGAAGACATTACATTTGTATGTAAACAGAATGTCACATGTAACAAAACAACACATGTTTATGATTTTGATATAGACAAAAATACAGAAGTTACTTTTCAAGAAAAGCTACAGTTCATAATCTTCAAAGTCGGATGTGAAAACATTGGAGAATTTTATTGTGACAATTTCTTGGAAGATAGAAACAACAAAGAAAAACGTCAACATCTTTACTTGTTTGTTAAGGATTGTAAGTAATTTTTATCGCTATGAGGCGTTCATTTTAAAAATAATTAATTATAATAATTTTTATTTTCGTCTTTACCAATTTCTTCTTAATGAAAATTCAAATGCAAATGACGTAAGCCCAACTTTAAAAAAAAAATCACAACTTCAGTGACATATCGATGTCGGGATTCGTTGTCTAGGGGTTCTGATCGTTACTTTACCGCGAACTTGTGCACACAGACCAAACACAGAGTCCTTGTACTAACAGCAATCTGTATTAATCGTAGTACAACTCCATGCGTCTTAACATCACATGTAACAACTCTCAATCCAACAGACGAACACTGGGCAACGCTAAAACTCGTGTATCTCTTGTGTACTGCAGGTCGAAGGTTCCTCCATATTTAACCGGCCTCTATCTCTCGCTCACAACAACTGCCTTCCCACTACGCAACGTTTACACAATTACGTCATACTCTTTCCTACCGTGCGCACCGCACCAAACGCAAGTAACAACATTGACATGTAAGGGAAAACCCAATAACTCTATAATATTTCCCTGATAATCGAGAATCATAACTATCCGGCGCAATCTAGTAAATAATATAATAGTCCAAGTCACTGGATCTGGAACGCTGAGGAACGATGTACGACAGGCTACAGCAGTTTGTTTAGTTGAAAAATCGTGTGTTGATGAGCGCTGTACAAATATTTAATATGATGACGTCATTGTTTGGTGTGCATCGGTGCGCAAAAGAGAACCCCTATTATTATTAAATACTTTGCGTGCATTTCAGAAAGTTTAATATTTCGTATTTATCAAAAAAGGACAAGTTAGTTGGGCTTCTGAAAAAAGGTGGGTGCCATAGGCGCCCTAAAAGAGCCGGCGCCGCCTGCGCCACGGCGCCCCGGCACATTCTACTTGTCACATAATACTAGTAGGCTAAACCCAAACTATTAAGTGGTAGTTTTAATCTAAAACACTTGAAAACTTATACATAATGACACGTAACATGTTTGTATATAATGGAAAGATTAATTTAATTACATACATTTACATACAAAATGAAATATTTGCAAACTATGTATGTTCATAAACAAAAAATATTCGGTACAAGAAAAAAAAAATAAAATGGGTGAATTGTACTTTAAACAAAAAAAATCACGCCCGTTAATTTGCCAAGCTCTGCAATATGCCTGCCGCCAGGATTCTCTGAAATGTCATTTTAGGCCATGGGTTTCAGTCTCGTGTTCCGTCTCATTAGTCAGCGGTATTTCCAATAGATATCATCAGATAGGCAGTTAACACCACTTGCCTCTGTTACTGACTTCTGATTGACAGGTGGGTTCACTGTCTACTAAGAGTGGCCATTGTCCTTCCATTTCCTTTCTATATCTCGCGACTCAGGTTACCTTGTCCCATTTAGCCTAATAGGCTTTTTCTTGCATACTTTCTATACTTGAATATAGCTATACTACTGTGCTTTACCTTACTATAATATACTTTACTATACTAGCTAAAACAATAATGAGATTATGTATTTATTAACTAGCAATACTCGAGTGATAGCGCGCTCGACTTGCGTACCGATGGTCACGAGTTCGATTCCACGCCAAGGAGAGGATTTGTTTTCGGGTCCTGAGGAGTACCCGAGTCACCTAGCACCGAATGGGTACCTAACTAAACAATAGTTTAATGCGTAGACCTTTATGGCCGTGGCATGTGACCGCTTCGTCACTTGCCAAAAGATCATCTCTCATGGTCTGTGGACGCAATTATCTTCTGCATAGAAGAGACGTCTGCATAAATAAAGATTTTTTTAAAAATCATGTGTGTAAAATGCAAAAGAGACTGCCACTCAAGGATTGGTCTCATCAGCCACACCAAGAGACTGCCACTTAAGGATTGGTCTCATTAGCCAAACCAAGAGCTGAAAATATAAAGATAAATCTATCGTCTTTCTTTGACAATCGAACCAGGTCAGATTACCAGCAAGGCTCTCCTTAGTCTATAAATTTGATCTGACATCTGGAAGGAATACTTCTAATATTTTTTAACTAGCCTATTAGCACTGCTGACCCAGTTCTGACATAAATTTATATTGAACGTAACGTTGATTTAAGGTTAGCGCATGTGCTGTCTAGATCTTCATTTGTCTAACTACAACTTATAATTTTCTAGCAGCAATGTGCGCGACCACACACCTACACAACTTTCCGAATCAGGGTCTAATTAAAATAATTCTCTTTAACAGCCTTTGTTGACAGCTGCTATATCCAATTTTCAAACATTGATTGACCAAAGTTCAGCTTACCGTTACTTGTTTGTTAAGTAGATTGGGTGTAACCCTTGCCTCCAACGGTTTGAATATCATTCTCAAAATTATACAGAGGCACTTAACACTTAGAGGGTTCAACGATTTACTATATAAAAATTTTACTTATACATGGTAATTTACAGAATTCGTGTAGATCTAGCTAGTTATGCCAGAAAAAATTGATTTTTTAAAAATACTTACTAAAGATAAATAAAAATTGACATTTCTCCCCAACAATTTCACTAACATAGTAAAATATTTTTTTTGAAAAGCACAAAAGATGAAAGCATTGTGTAACATCTACCCCTAACTATAAAACCAGGTCCAATTTAATAGACGAAATGATGCAAATATATTATTATAACCGCTTTTGATTATGTTTATTATATACAAAGTTTTTACAGACTATTCGTTGTAAGAAACAATATAAATACATTTTTAAAAAAATAAGGCTAACATCCTTTCCATCAATTTATAAGGTAAACCAAGATTGTGTTATATGGATGACCTTGAACCCAAAGTCTTTGCTCACCTCAATAAGGACATCAATGTGACATTTTGTTTTCTGATGGAACGCAGCCGGTATCAATACTTGAAAGCCAGCGTTAATGGGGAAGTCATTCATGATGTTCACAGCAAATATAAATTGTATTTAACACCAAGTACAAGTTCATTATTTCACTTTAATTTAACGATACAGATTTCTAGAATACAACCAGACGACTACGGATATTACAAAATAAATGCAACATTTGACACAAACTATGGGATTGATTATGCTTTTGTTATCACACCATTACGTAAGTAAAACAAATATTGTATCAGTAGAGTAATGTTTGATTATGTTATAATCATCGCATTACCTTAGGGGCCGTCCATAAATGACGTCAAGCGATTTTGGCCTATTTTTACCCCTCCCCCCTACGTCAAGCGTCGTAACAAAATCGTTAACCCCCCCCCTTAAAAAATACGTCACAAAACGTTGACCCCACCCCCTTAATAAATAATTTATATTTGAATATAAGAATGTTTCAAATCATTTTTTTTTGTTATTTAAGTATTTATTTAGTGTAGGTCTACATTGTATTATCGTAACATGAGTGAAGCTACGTAAAAGATATTCAATAAATTGTAAGCCAGTGATCCTCAAACTTCTTCGTATCAGACGCCCTGCAAGAATTTTTCCATTTCACCAGGTACCATTGCATTTTTTTCCCGTTTTGACATTATTTTCTCTGTACTTAATTGATACCATAATGAGCCTGTTTTATATATTACATTTTTTAAAAAAATGTTTAGTTGCTATGGCATAGCAAGACAGCTAACGAACAATGCAGTGGTAATGTAAAAAACCATTGATGTGATTAACCTTAGTGATTAAGTTTGCGAATGTGACTATTGATATAACAAGAAACATTGCATTGTTTATATAGACCTAGAATACATAGATACAAAGACAATTCCTCAAATTTATTTCGATCTTCTAACGAGAGTGTCCCTCCTAAGTAAATGCACATCAAAGGCATTTGATCTCATGTTTTCTAAAAATTATTAGGTATGTGCTGGAAGAGGAAAATGGCACATTCCGTATGAACCCCACATTTGTGCAGGAAAGTAGGGTGTCATCTTGTGTGTGGCAAAAAAAAAGTAATGCCTGCAAGTAGAGGACTTAAATAATATGATATTATTAAAATATCCAACATTATCATAACTTTTTACTCCGACGCTCACAAGTTTGTTTGTTTTATGTTGTTTTTTTTTTCAATTCTTTCTTCTTCAGGATTTCACGTACGTCACACAACAGTTGTAGATAGAATTTCACCAATAAATTATCTCATTTGGGGTAAATAGGTAACTCTTGGGGGTAATGCTCAATCATTGTGGGCATAGAAAATTTGCTAGAATCTGCTACTTTTGGGTTAAAAGTAATGTTAATATAAACTTTTATCATTTTAATACTTATGTATCATATTAAAACGGTTCCGTATTTTTTCAAACCGTTTAACTTTTTAAACCGGCCTTTAATTTTTTTTTTTTAAATAAAATTAAAATTTTTTTTTTTTTTTAAAATTTAGCATTACTTGTAACCTTTTTGTTTATAAAAAAGATTTTTTTTTAAAATTATACTTTTTTAAAGTTAACTTTTGGGGTCAAAGGGGACTTTTGGGGGGTAATGCAGACTTATTTGGGACTTATAACATCCAATTCACCCCACTAGATAAATTCAAATACGTCATGTATAGGTAAAAGCTTGGTAACTATTGAACCGGTTCCTTCCAGAAAATGCATTTGTTAAATTTGTTATCTATGTAGATCTCTTATTTACGTACTACACGAAGACATCTAAATCCAAACTACTTTTATTTATATTGACAAAAGTGACAATAATCTTAATCAACATGACTTGACTGTATGAAGTTTCCTTTCTGTCAAATTCAAAAGAAATGCGTTAAAAACTGAGTTTTAAAAAAAAGTGGTTTTGTGCTGTTCTTGAATTGCGATGTCGAGAATTTGATGCATTCATTAAAGTTAGTGAATACTTTTGACTAATTTTAAATTGACACTTTTATTACTATAAGATTTAGAATGGCCAGAGGCATTTGAAAAAAAACCAATCGAGAAACTATAGCACAATTAAAACTTTAATTATTGTATCAAATATATTCCCCTCCCCTAACCCACCCCCCAAATTGATATTCAATGACGGTTTGACTTAAAATGCCAACATATAGTCCTATTCAGATCTTTTTAGACCCTTTTCCCCTTTGTAAAACTCACCAGTAGCAGTTTCGGGGAAGGGGGGGGGGGATGACGAAAAAAAAAAGTTCTCAGACTCCTGCCGCAACTGAACGAAACTGTGGCTACATCACAAAATCTTTGATGTCAACGCAGAGTTACTATTTCCTATGTTCTCTTGTGAATTTTAAAACTTAAGATTTAGAATAATATTTAATTTTCCTGTCTTTTTAACTAACGCAAACCGGCGTCTCCTAGCCTATCGACCGGCACTTTGAGAAGCATTGAATTAAAATAAGTCATTAAATAAATTTCAGTGGATGTTTTATTTAAAGTTACCCTTTCGATGTGACGTCACATTTCTTCAACTTCTCCCTCCCCCACGTCACGCATCGTCACAAAAGGTGGAACCCCTTCCCCGCTAGGTGCGTGATGTCATTTATGGACGGCCCCTTACGGACAAAAAATTAATGTATTCTTTTTTGAAAGAAAATGTATAATTGTTATTTTTTAAAATTGATTTAGAAATTTTTTTTCTATCTATAGAGATGAGATGCGAAGATATTTACTCCTACTTAGGACCAGATGAGCTTCGATGTTTTACAGAAGTTTCCGGTGCTACTCTAACGCTTAAGGATAACATGAATGTAGTTTTACAAAAAGTTGTAAATTCTAGTGAAGTATATTTAACTGGTGACGCCATTTTTAAGATAAGACGAGAAGGACGTAAAATTATATGTGAAATGGAAGAGAGCTTAAACACTCAAGTATATCGATTAAAGAATGTAACACGTATTACTTGTCCTTTTTCATATGAAATAGGTAAGTACATATTTTTATAATTTACCTTCATTGAAATTAACTCTTTTCCGCTTTGATGTCAGGCCAATTAGAATATAAACTTTATGAGAAGATTATGTACACTAATTAAAATGTAACTCCTGAAAACATGTGACTGGGGGTTTATATAATAACGTGTTGATTTATTAATATTTATTCCCGCTATGTCATAGCCGACATTTTTTACACGTTGGTGTCACACCTGATAAATTATCTATAAAAACAATATCTAAAACAAAACACCATTTTAAATCAAATTTTTTGACTCCACTTTACGTAGGTTATTGTGTTGTTTGCACAATAAGTGCGTTTCTAAACTTTATACTTAGTCTAATGTATAGAGAACACAATGTGTTTCTTTGTTTTGTTACCAATCTAATTCCACACTATTGGACACAGTGTGTTGAAAATTTGCTTGGAACCTTAATTAGATCCACGTAATGTTATAGGCTGGGCTGCAACCTTTGGGTTGGGGGAGGCATTAATTTGCTTTTTTCCTATATGAGCTTTAAAAATATTTAAAATGGATAATTCTCCTATTCTTCGTTGGAGTCCACGAATTAAATATATCAAATATATTTTCATTTACATTACTAAGCCTTTATTTACACAAATTGTTCAACATAAATCCATTTACCAGGTAGCTTGTGTTTTAAATATATCTTTTATTATGAAAAAATAGTTCATTTTGTCTCCAGATGCTAAAAGTGTTGGTTTTGTGAGTTGAATTTCTATAACGTTTAAAGTTAATGTTTGTTTAGACATTGCTGTTCTAGTGATAAGAACTGTGTTTATGCTACAATTTTCTAAGTAACAATGTTATTGTTATTTAGAAAATTTTAGAATACCATTAAATAAATCTTTTTTGCACTCAACGCGAAATAATGTAAAATGGAATACATAATATACTTCAATCAAGATGATTATAAACCTATGTGAATTTTACGAATTTATTATAAGGAAATTTCAAGAAAATATTGAGTGATAAATTATTTTAAAAATTTTACGTAAACCTTTGCAGACGCTATTAAAAGACTATTCAAAGTTTCAAAAGAATATATATATATATATATATATATGTATATATATATACACATATATTAATATTACAATATTACAATAGTCAACATAAGATATGCAACTTTAAAAGTTAAGGTTTAAACTTTTTAAAAGGAACATTTGTTTTGCTCCCGAACTTAAAACGGTGTAAGACTTAAGGCTTAAAATAGCGCAAAATATTTTAACCTAGAGAATTATTAAATATTGGTTAATATCATTAACAAATGTATTTTCGAATTGGCATAAAATGTTATGAATTCATAAAATTCATTCATGCATAGACAAATTTGTTTTTGAGTTTGTGATTTTATTCTTATTTTGTTCTTACATAGATTGTTTAAAAAATATTTATCAAATTACTGTGACACTTTTCGAAGTTGTTGAGTAACTCCACAAAAGTTTTCGGCATTAAAAAAAAACAACGCCGCAGCCAAACATGTCAATTTTTTCAATTACATTGTTTTGTTTTTAAAAAGAAATGATTGAGATCCAAAACTATTTTAAATACAACATGTAATTGATGGAAAGTTACATCTTAAAACAATTTATTAGATGTGTAAAACAGTTTGGAATGAGAGTATTCAAACATATAGTCTAATTGAATTTCATTCATATATTTAATCGTCTTTAATAATGTTTTTCTTTCTTCTGTGTAGGTGAAGAAAGGAAATACATTCTTGCAAACGTCATTGGATATACTGGAAACTTTTATATCGCAAATTATGGCAGCATTGTACAGCATTTTGGATTGGATTTGCACCATTACCTATATCATGCTCAGTTATTTCATTTTTCTGTACACATGGAGAGCAACATTTATTTTTGTAGAAAAAAAATTCAAGTTGGAGATTTAGATAGCAACATTTTTTTGAGAATTGACAAATGTTAGTATTTTAATAATATATATTATCAGGTTCATTTAAGGAATGATTTTTTATATGAATTCTTAAAGATATCATTTATTTTTGTATTTGTTTATTGAAAAACATATTTACATTAAAACTTTACCAAAAAATTAATTAGTATAAGAATACTATTATATCTTATATTTAACAGAACTTCTTCACTACAGAAGATTAATGTGTCCTAAGTAAATCTATGGTTTGTTTTTAGTAATGTATTCTTGTTTGGGTTTTTAAATGATGATAAAGTGTTTGCCTTACCGGTTTCTCAGGCCCCACATGAGTGAGATTTAAAATTTCTTTTTCTCCAATTTTCGTAGTAAGAGGGTACCCATCAACTTCCCAAAGTTTCACGGAAAATTTGTTATTTTCAATTTTTATAGAGCCCACAAAAGGAAAATAATTTTTTGGGAAACTCAGACCCACATGAGTGAGATTTTAAAATTTCTTTTCCGCTAATTTTTTCCGTTTCTACCCAAAGTTTCATGCTTCTACATACACGGAAGTTTGAAGAGTGAGTGGTGTATAAAAACAGTTTTTGGGCCCTCGGCCCAACATGAGCGAGATTTGCATTTTAATACAATAAAAATTCCCCACGGGAATACTGTAAAAATTTAAAAACGACAACCATTTTCTCTTCATTTCAATTTTTTGTTTTTTAACCTAAACAAAGATATACAATCACGTTGTCTGATTTAGCGTGTTTTTCTTTTAAATATGTAAAAAAAAATAATAATGCCATATTTTTCTTTGAGGTTGCCATACTATCGGGCCACATATATATTTAACTATTCTCTACAATTAAAATGGAGGCCTGTCTTTAGACAAACCAGCTGTACATATTAATTATATGCAATATATTCTACAGGCATCTATTCCATGGCAGTAAACAATAAGACAGTGAATCTTTATCAGATAATATTTGTACCCTCTAATACTATGGTCACAATAGAATGCACAGCAACAAATGTTTTCAAATCAATCAACATTTCATTAATTTACAACGATGAGAAAGTTTTAAGTAAATCGAGTGATCAGTTAATTAGTTATAAGATAAATCATATCAATTGCAATAATATCGGTAATTACAGTTGTGAGACAACAGATGCAGGCAATACAATTTATGACAGATATACTATGTACTTGGACTTAAATATTTGTGAGTATATGTTACATATTTTGCTCTTAACAGCTAAATATCAAATAGTTCATTGTAATCAAGTGGTATGCACCCTCGTCCAGCGTACCAATTGTTAAGAGTTCTAATCCATGTGAAATCAAATATGTGGTCTCCGAGCATCGGCCTTTCTTAAGTCCACCAAACCCCGAATGGGTACTTTCCACTAGTTAAAGAAAAAAATGCAGCTAGTTTATTTTTGGATCTTTCATGGCCAATGCCTGGGAACACTGCATCATTTGCCAACAAAGCAACATGGTCCGTAACTAATTAAGTAGGAATAAAGACAATAATTAAATATTACAACAGTAAACGTCGTGAAAGATAATTAGTCAAAATAAAATCATACGCCAGTGTATAATTTTATTTTAGTTTTAATTTTTTCTCCAGGTTTGCCAATGTTTTGTGAAAACGATGTTTTTCTCAAGGATCACATAGTCACATATAGTAACAATGTTACATTCAGTGTCTGCTTAGTTATGGACTCTAAAAGACACAAACTGATGTCAGTCTCAATAGCTCAATATGCCAACTCACGTATCATTTCTGATAACAATTACACATACGTGTTAAGCCAAAAGACAATAAAACCTACAATGTATACTTTAACTATCAACATGTTCAATATACACACAGACTATTATACAGATTTTAATTTGACGCTAGAATTCAGTAACAAAAAGAGGATAAACAAGTCTTTAAGGATATTACAATTCAGTAAGTGTATTTTCCTCATAAACAGCCTGTAAACAATTCTAAAATTAATAGTCAATATGGAAATAGCTAATTTTATGACAATGGTCATTGGTTTCATAATTTTCTTAAATATTTTATTTTTTAAAAAAAATATTAGGAAGAAAAAAGAAGCCTTACAGAAATTTCTCATTCTTATCCAAAACGTTATCTAACGATACCTTATCTTCAAAATATATTTTTTTTCTTTTTAAAATGTACTTATTATTTTATTCCTCTTCTGACGTGGCTGTCTATTTCAAATGCTTTTTTAAAAATACGTTTTCCCTTGCAAACATTATACTATTTTTTTCCTATATTTAAAATTATCTGATCAAACACGACTAGATGAGATTGAAAGTGGACTTTCCTCACCAATTAGTATTTAACATTAAGTAGCCTATGTTAAAGACATTCCTCATTCTCTTCCAGAAAGGTTTTCTAGGGATACCACATCTTCTAAAAGAATATATATTTTCCGTTTAATTTGTATTATATTATTTCATTGCTTTTCTGAACCGACTGTTTATTTTTAATGCTTTAAAAAAAATACATTTTCCCTTGCAAAAATTATAGATTCTAATAGGTTCTTCCCATTTTTTAAAATTTTCAGATCAAACACGACTAGATGAGATCGAAAGTCAACTTTCCTCCCCAATTGGTATGTAATTTTAAGTAGCATCTGTATCTAAAATTTACGAAATGTATTACTCCTCCTGCTCATGTGTCACGAATGAGCAAGTTGTAATCGTTATATGTGACCTCCACACGTCAGTGTGTTGTTCGGTCCGGGAAGGTTATTGTTTACTCAGCGTTATATCATGCTAAAGGGGGGCTGTGTTGATGGACGTAAAAGAAATGTGTGAGTTAATTGGGCAGTGATGAAGGAGGTGATTATATCGATATGTTGAAAATCAAATGTTTTGTTGTTAGCAGTTACTTTATTTCGTGTGGGATGCAAATGGTATGAATCGTGGAACGAGCATTTCAAATACAATTATAATTAGGATGCTTTAGACATTTTAGGGGCCCAGTCCGGGATTATACAGAATACATAGATACTGCTGAAACAAGGAGAACGCCAGTCAATACTCTGGAGGAGATAAGGAGAGAGTACATAGAGAGGGAGGTACAACGATTAAGAAAGGCGAAGACAGAGTTTGCGGATAGGGCAGCCGAGAGAGAGAAATGTGGTGGAAAGGGCAGCAAACAGAGAGAAAAAGATTAGAGGCTAAAGGATTAGACGCTGTAAATGGAGGACATACAAAGGGATTGATGAAAGCCTTAGGCAGCCCAAGCTTCAACCCTTTATAGATTGTGTCGACCAACTAGATGGGTACTTAAAAAGTTTTGGAAAAATTTCGCTAGGTCCAGCATACAGCCGGAAAGCGACTGAGGGCTGTCACTGAGTGCGCTTCTGTCGGATCGAGCCTTGAAGGTGTACTCTAGGATGCCTTACGAAGACGCATTGATGAATGAAAAGGTGAAGGAAGACCGTATAAAAGATATTTTCTCAAAGAGTAGGAGTACAGAAACCTTGTTCTAGAGAGCAAGCCGCAAATTAATGATCGCCCGGGACTATATATCAGATAAAACAGAGACAAAAAAATGACAAAATAAACTAAATGAGTTATCAAATGAGTTGTAGTCATTGTTTGAACTGTTTTTTAGGTGCCATCATGCTAAATATTATTTTAAAAAATAAATTAAAATGAATAGACATAATTGAAGTTAATCCATGAAATAATATGTAAATATCTACGCAACGGCTTATAATAATAATAATTATTATTATTACATTAATTTCATAATGTGTATATTTCATTATCCCAGCAAGCAATTGTTCACAATTGCCCTCTGGCCCCATAAGGGACGTAAAACCTGAGATGCTCCCCCCCCCGGAGCGGTCGCAGCTACAAGCGGCCGCCTGAGTGTCCAGGACACTAGGTCGGAAACGCCTCCCACTAAGTGTGCCTACCGAGAGAGGTGTGGAATGTTCTACTATGACTTGCTATCAACATAGTATCACTCTGGCGCCACCACGGTTCATCACTGACCTGCCTAGAGTTTAACCCCCACCGGAAGCTTTCATCAGAGCTGGCGACCAAAAGCGTTTCCTAGCGGTACCTTTTGCTATTCCTTGCTGGCGCTCCTAGCCCTAAGCCGGCACCGCTCAATAGTGTTGCTAGTTAATTGAGGGGATCAAAACGGTCACTTCGGAGTAACCCAACCCTCAACGGATACTTGGGTTTCAATCATCGGCATTGCATCTAAATGCTCTGCCTAAGATCCGTACAGCGACTGTCATCATATATGACTAGCACCTAACACCTAACATTGGTCTTCGGCTGTTCAGGCCAGGGTTTTGTCGTTTTCAGGACGTGATCTGCTCCACAACCCTATTCGTCTGTGGAACCACGTAGAGGTCATCCCTTCTCGACAGTATCTCTATCCAAGGATTGTATTTAGTTTTCTTTGTGTTGTATTTCTAAAATATAAATTAATTACTATATAGATTTTTCTCTTTTACTGTTGGTTCTTCTAGCATCTGGCGTTTTAAGATTGAAGGTCTTAACCAATCATGTTGTTCTTCTCAGTTTTAAATTTTCTCATGTAATGAATCTGGTATCTACAGTTTATCAATGTCTTCAATGCTTTATGTTTATATAAAATAGTGAAACTTAGGTATAAGTTCATTAAATACAAAACGTTCATAACTATAAATAAATATAACAAACGTATATGGTCTTTATAGTTGATTTATGCTAAATTTATGATTGAACTAGATGTTATAATGTTGTTTAATTATGTACATACTTGAATTAAATGAGTTGTGTTCTATATGTTGTTCACATTTAGTTTCGATTGCATAGATCACTGAGAGATTAATGAATATTTAAAGATATTCACAAGCAAATACAGTTAACTTTTTAAACTAAAAATATATCTCTAATTACCGTATTTTTACTCAGGTAAAACAAGTGATGTAGAAAATCTGCCTAACACTTATCATATAATTATTGGACTGGTTCTGACCATAGTCGTACTTTTAATTTGTCTCCTTACACTCACAGGTAAAGAATATTCAGATGTTTTTTTTTTTTTAAATTAAAAAAAACAACAAACAAACAAACAAACAAACAAACAAATCAAACAATAAAAACAAAAAAACAAAAATAAAACATGTAAGATACAAATTAATTGTTTTCTTTATTTCATTTGCTTAAATAACATTATGAACATGTTTATTGACTTACGTCTATTTGAAAATAAAAGTTTATACTTTCAAAACAAAATATATAAAACACAGCAACAATAAGTTTTATTTATAAAGATTTAGTCAAATTTACTGTCACGAAATCGTAAGACAATACGTTTTCGTCCAAGAAATTTTTTGGCAGTTCTGTAAACTTTTCTAGTAAATATTTTTATTCGAGATAGATTTAGTTTTGAAACATATTCGTATTATCCAATGTAATAAAGATGTAATATTAATTGTTAATTAGATCATCGAGCTTAAAATTAAAATTAACATACTTATCATATTAAAATAATCACGTTAATTACCCAAGCATAATATATAGTCTACCTGTAATTATGCTTTGAAGATGTGCTAAAAATATGCGCCCCATTACAATTATTTAGTTTTCTTGAAATAATCAAAGTAAAATGTAAACATAATGAAAACTGAGTAATATAAAACAAAACTAAAATAATTGGTTAGTATACTTACATATTTAAATTATCTACTATATATCTAAATATATATCTAACTAATTATATTTCTATATATTTATCTA
>MUZC01001352.1:1168147-1204977 GCA_002072015.1 Radix auricularia
TATATATATAAATATGTAGTTTAGTTTAAAAAGAAAAAAAAAGAATTTAAAGTCCAAATAATTCATACAAGAATTTTCAAAATTCTATAAAAGCGACTTGCATTAGATTTTACTTGGTTGTCAATGAACATCAGAACACCAACGACTTAACCAGTTATATACCAGTCGTTACAACGCCAATAGTTTGACAAAGTCAGACGGGTGAGGTACGACACGTAGCGACTTAAAGAGATAGTTACAGCATACTAGCGCATACGTAAGTTGAGCATGGCTTCTTTAATTTAATTTACATTTTAAGGAAAAGTGAGAGTGAAAAAATTGTTAAAATTAACTTAAATACTTAAGAGAAAATGTATGATAGGCAAATTGCGAGGTTTTTTTTTTGTTGTTTTTTTTGTTGTTTTTTTTGTTTTTTTTCTTTTAATGTCCTTTATACTCTATATTGATAATTGTGTATTATATTGACATAAAAACTAGAGCGCTACTAGGCAAATATCAAAATGTATTTTAAAAGGAAAATCATAATTCGTTGACATGCCACTGTTTTTTTAATTTTAGTAATTCAAAATCATTATCATCTGGTTTAATTTTCTGCGATTTTATACACGCCATGTTGATAAATGTTGGCAATTAGAATTTTAAAAAAAAATATTTTTTTATTTTTTTTAAAAACACTTCCTTTAAACATATAATAGAACTGTACATATCTCTAGCCAATGAACTAAATAGCTTCATAAGGTATAACTACTATAAATTTGTAATATCATATAGTCGTAAAATTTCATACTCAGAAGCTAATTTTCTTCTTTGTCAATCTTTGAAGACGTTTGCCTAAAAAGACTTCTGGTTTGTTGCCTCGTTGTTATATTGACCTTAACCTCGTTGAATGAATTCACTTCTACCAGACCGAATTACATCCTTCATAATGTCGTATCATTTAGTAAACGTATTACATTGGCGTATCATACCGCTTCACATTTTAACTGGTGTGTGTTGTGTGCTAGTTATGTAGTACGTACTACTAAACTGTCTTGAGAAATGATTTTGTTTTCAAATTTATATATAATGTAATCATGTAATGGTCACTATTTCAGCTTAAATATTTTGATTATGATTGCCTTAAATCATTTGCGCTTTAACATAAAACCATATACATTAATTGAGCTGTAATTAGCCTCAAAGCTACCTATGACACACACTTCACCAATTACACTTATTTTTTCCCTTGACATATTGTCATTTCATTGTTTACATTTACTTAATAAAGGATTTTATGTTGATACAATAAATATCTTATTGTCCAGTGTTAAAAGACTTTAACTTATTTATTTTAAACGCACATGAAATTTATTTTCTTTCTTAGTAAATTCTACATAATCTTTTTCTTTCAATGCATATCATCTGAGAATAAGTAGACCCAAAGGTACCTAGATTTTCATTATGTTCAATAGTAATGTTGTGTCACATTTTTAATACATAGAACTTTAATGAAAATGAGAGAGTAAGAGAACAAAGTGCAGAGTTAGCACCAAAAGAAATAAAGGTGCATTAAATAAAAAATATTCAAATAACAAAATAAGACAAATGGTAAAAAAGCATCAAGAAAAACATTTTATTTGTAAAAAACATTAGTATTGTCAAAATGTATACTAAAAACTGAAAATATTTTCAATATGTAAGTATGTAGCACCAACAATTTATTACATTTTGCTACGGACTGTCAATTACATTTTAAGCTCTTATTACATAACATTTAGATTATTATTTTTAGGGTGGTTAACGATACATTTTATTTTTATCTAACAATTAATCCTTAATTTCGCTTACAGTAAAAAATTTGAAATAAATGATGTCATAAGTAATATTTATTAAGGTAGTGGATATCGCCTCGTAAGGACGACCCAATATGCGGCTGATAGCTTTTAGGGTTTGGGTTAGGTTTAGTGATAGTTTTTAGGGTTTGGGTTAGGTTTAGTGATAGTTTTTAAGGTTAGGGTTAGGTTTAGTGATAGTTTTTAGGGTTTTGGGTTAGGTTTAGTGATAGATTAAAGAGATTGTTTGAATGCACATATACAATCGGAGGTTCAATGAAAAGCGCAGTGAATACTTGTAACTCTCCAATTTTATAAACATCATTTTATAAACAATGTTACCAAGAATAGCAATAACCGGAAGTGGACGAGCGAGTATACAGCCGCATATTGGGTCGTCTTGACGAGGCAATAATCACTACCATTTATTAAACGTACTTGTGGAAAATCGATAAAACACTGGGATGTCTACTGTAAATGAAATCTTTTAACCAACTACGCTAACTGACCAGTGTAGTAACATCATTTGGTTAATGTGATGTGTGGATCTGTGTCAAAATATAACCAACCTAGCTGAACAATCGATAACATAACTTTAGATTGTCTCAAACGAAGTTTCTGATACTAACGTAGATGATTAGTGTGCAGGTGATATGCAAGACAAGTGTTAATAATCATGGTAGCAAAGTTACTTTTAAGCAGCACGGCTGCGACCGACGCCACTTAGCAGTTCAGAATCACCGCATAAAAAATTTCCAAAAAAAACGAACGTTGAGCAAAAGTGCACACAAGATGATGCTGTTTAATTTTTAAAAAAAAAAATTAGTTGTTTTTTTTTTTACTTTTTCCACGAAAAAACGAAAAATAGACTTAGAGGGAAAATTGCGTTGTAGGCAAACGTCTCCTTTCAATGTACGCATTGCCCTTTTCTACATTTTGAACAGCCACGTCAGTAAGTAATTTAAAAACCAAAATATTCGTGTGATCGTTAAGAAATTTGGGATTAATAGAAAAAAATTACCGTTCATTTCCCAGCCTTAATTATTTAATATGATATAAATATATATATATATATATATAAACAAAGTCATAGTCATTACTACGAAATGATCACCCGAAATCACCACTGAAATTTTTAAATAACCTAATTTTTAAAATTAGAATTTCCCATCACCACGTGGGTATCTGGCTTTCTATATTTGTTGAAGTAAATTCAAATAAAAAATAAATAATATTTACTTATTCATATGGACGCTTTTTTCATAAATATTATGATAACGTAATTATTTTGTTGTGATTGGAAATCGTGTAATATCAAAACCTTAAATTGAACTAACGTTTCAAATTTGTACATATAGTCTATAGGAAAAGTTACAATATTTGATAGGATGAACAAATCATTTGCGTAGTAATAAAAAATTAATAATATAGTTTAGTTAAAAGAAGTGTATTGTATAATTATGAACATGATAAAATAACCCATGGGATGCATTTAAAAATGAAGTAAGAAATATTTTTATAAACACACAACATCTACTATAAACCAATAACATATTCCAAAATAAAAGTCAATACTAATAGGAACAGCTACATTAATAGTTATTACCATATCAAATGTTAAAAATTTACGAAGAAACAAAACGAACAATTTGTATCTTAAATTACATATTATTTTACAATGCATCTGGATAATTTATAGACGTCAATTGCGTTTAATTTTGTTTTAACATAATAAATTTCTATAATCTAATTTAGATAGTTTGATTTTATCTTTGCGTGCAGATTGCAAAACATTATGCTTTTTTTTTTTTTTTTNTTCTTGTTTTTTTGGCTGAAACAGTAAAATGTATAAATCTATTTAAGAATTTATTTTAAGTAATTAAAACACTACAATAGCCAATGCGCAGATACAACTCGGTATGTTCTATGTCTAAAAGCCACATTTACCTTTTTCAATTGAAACTAAGATGCAAACAATAAGCAAAGTTTTTTTACAGATGAGTCACTTAATGCATTGTAGGGCTTCAACATAATAGCTACATAACTTGTCCTGGGTAAGGTTTCCTGCACTCACTTTAAAAACAGTTATCAGCGAACAACAGATTGTTATAAACTAGGAATTTAATACTTTAAAAAAAATAATTTTAAACATTGAAAAAAAATGGTAATGATTTTTTACCTAATTTATGCAAAAATAATATAAATAATAAAAATAATATTTGATAGATGATCGTATATAAACGAAAAACATTACTTCAGTTAATGGTAATAGTACGTTTGAAGTTGGATATAAAATTTGTGTAGTCTTTTTGAAAAAAAAATGTTTATTTAAACTAATTAAAATACAGTCTAATATAAAAATATTATAAATAATAATGAAATAAATATAGAATCAGAATATTGTTTATTCTATGACATTTCTAGCAAAGTAAATTTTAAAAAAAAAGATTTGATCAAATGGCTTACAGTCGATTATCCATCAATGAAATATTTTTTAAAAGCGCTTTTTTAATATGTAAATGAAAGGCTAAAGATAGTGAGTCATAATGTTCTTTAAATCTTAACATTAGGCTTAGATTTAAGAAAACAAATTGATAACATTTCTCTAATTCTTTTCCATTCAAGAAGTACCTTGAAATTATGTGTTTCTTTTTCTTTTCAACTCTTAGCAGTTGCAATTTTTCTGGGTGGAAGGACATACTCCAGTTAGTTTCCAATTTTATAAATTCATCTGAGCCTATTTGTAAAATGTTGCTATTTTGTTATGACTTGATTGTTCTATAGATTATACAATCATCAGCAAAAACCTAACTTTAGTTCCTGTTGAGATATTGTTGGATAAGTCATTTAGATAAATTAGAAATAGAAAGGGACCTAGTACAGTTCCTTGTGGAACTCCTGAGTTAACCTTAATTAGTGTAGATTTAGATCCATTAATTATTACAGTTTGCTCGCTACCCAATAGGAAATCGTGGATCCATTGATGTAAGGGATATGAGATTCCAAAGCATTTAAGTTTTTTAAGTAAACTAAGGTGGTGAACTTTGTGAAATGCTTTTGAGAAGTCTAGTAATATTGTATTTTTGTATCATTATTATCTAAGTCTTTTCATAGATCATCTATTAGACCAATGAATTGTGTTTCACGTGATATGTTCTTTCTTAAGCCATGTAGGTGTGGGCATAGGGCATTATATTTGTCAAGGTGACTAACTATTCTGCTATATATTATGTGTTCAAGTAATTTACAGGTGATACTACTAAGTGATACAGGTCTGTAATTACCAGGGTTGGACTTATCACCATTCTTAAAGAGTGCTGTTACATTGGCTAATTTCCAATCCTGGGGCACTTTACCCTGGTTTAGAGAGGCTTGAAAGAGAACTACAAGGTTTGGTGACAGTTCATTGCTTAATTATTTTAATAACCTGGCAGTTAATTCATCTGGGCCAGTAGCTTTGTTTATTTTAAAGTTTTTTAGGATTGAATGTATACCTATCTCATCTATAGTTATTTTACCTATTTCTTCAATTTTATTTAAATTTAATGAAATTTCCTTGTCGCCTGAGGCAGAAAATGATGATACAAAATATGTTTTAAGGATTTTATCCTTATATGTTTTATTTTTTGAGCCTTTTAATGTGGCTATACATGAAGGCTCCGTTTTTTAAATATATTTTATAAAGGACCATAAGTTTTTATTATTATCTATAGTTATCCAATGGTTTATATAATTATTTTGGAGGTTACAGCTAAGTTTTGTGTCAAGTGTTTAAGTTTTATGTATTATTTGTGTATCCTTTCTAAATTGGTAGCCTTAAATTTCTTAAATAAATTCTTCTTTAGATTGCAATACTTTTTTAATTTAAGATTGAACCAGCATTTATTAATTCTATTTGAATTTTTTGTTGTTTTATTTTTGTTGGATCATTCTTATCCATTATGGTTTAGAGATTTGCTTTTATTTACTTCCACATTTCGTCTATGGAGCTATCTGTGCTGAATTTACTTAGGACATTTTGTTGGAAATTAGAAGCTGATTGGTGTAATTTTATTAAGTTGCATTTATTCCAAAGATATATTGTTCTTCTAGGCACTCTATTTATTTTAGTTTTTATTGTGTTGGTTACCCTAACACTATCATTGTCAGACAGCCCAGGAATTTATAGGGAAGTAACAAAACAGGCGATTGCCATATTTTGATTTAAATATAAGTAGTTCAATATAATGTCAATGAAATTAAATTTTGCAATTGTTAATAAAGTTAAACACTGTTTAGTTGTGTATATCATTTTCCTAACAAAAAATAGCTTATTTTAAATTTCAGACATTTTAAAAATCTTTTTTTTTTTAAAAAAAGGTGAAGAATGTATGTAAAAAAGCAACTTGTTATTAATTATTAATTAAAAATTGGTACAGCTATTTAAGGTATGTAACTTAGTTAAAATCGTTATTTTATCGATTAAAATAATTTCTCACCGCTTAATGGAGAGATTAATCGATAATTTCCGCAGCCCTGAAAGAAAAAACAACATAGGATATGGTTACTTAAAGCATAAGTTTTGTAAATTTTTATTTGGAGGAATTATTCATATATGTTTGTATGTAGTTATCTTAAATTAAATTTGTTTATGAGGTATATTTGGGTTTCATTTATATTCAATTTAATTAGAGATTTTAAAATATAATTTATCAGATCTGGGTCCTAAAAGTAACTTTAAAAACAATAATTTTGAATCCAAGGCACAAACTATATGTAAATTCCTCGTATGCTAGCACATGTGTTGTTTGATCTCTTTATAAAGCAAAATAAATATATATTACCTCTAACATTATCAAAATTGAAATTCAAATTTTATCGCTAGTGCATTCATTTCGCCACATTTTTTTCGCGAAAACCTGGTGTATAAAGTAAACTTGTATGTACTTGACCATTGTTACTCTTAAATCTATCTTTAAAAGCAGTTTTTATTTTAAAATATATTATATATTTTTATTTGTTTAAAGAAGAAACACACATTGCTACCTTTAAAATAAACTTTGTAAAGTTATTAATAAATTCAGGAAAATAAATAGAGAAGTTGTTGACTGAATTTAGCAGAAATGGAACATATTATAGTCTGCTCAAACAATTCATGCAGTGGTATCTAATTTTAAACTTTAAGAGGTTACACAAGGAATTGTAATATTTTTCTATTAAAATTAATAATTCATCTTGGTTGTTGATAAAAAATATGTTATAAGATTTATATGTAGTCACATATAAAAAGGACACATACACACGCACAAGGAACCGAAAACATACACGATAAAATATCAAAACAATTATTTTATTTTTCTACCAAGTACCTATTGGAAATAAAGATGCCTTATGATTTCTGGTCTCATAGCACATCCGTATCGACGTCATCCCGTTGAAAAACATCATATTGACGTGCAAAAAAGTTATTGTAAAAATTTAATTTTTTATTTGTTTCTATAAACATGTTTATATAAACTAATTTATATAATAAAATTTTCATATGAAGTATATAAAAAGCTTTGTACATTGCTTACATAAATCTGTTATACAATTTAAAAACAAACAAATCTAAAGACAGTTGAATATGTAAAAAAAAAATATTTAAAGAATATAGAAGGCTTTTGAAAGTAAAAAAATCTATACTAATAAAAAGGAAGCCCTGAATGACTGACTCACTGATTCTTCCATAATTCTCCATATTCCCTTGTAGGAAGAAGCATGAAACTTTGGGATGTTGTTGGGTACCGTATTACGACGAAAATTGGCGAAAAATAATTTTAAAATCTCGATCAAAAACATTTTTTTCCCTATGTATGCTTAATAAACATTAAAAATTACCAATTTTCCTATTTCCGTATAGGTAGAATCATGAACCTTTGGTTAATTATTTCTTGAGTACACGATCCCGACAAAAACTCGCAAAAAAGAATGTTAAAGATCCCTCTTATTGGGGACCAGTGGCTCAAATATATACTTCTTTCTATATTAAAAAATCGACTCATCACTAATTCTCCAACTTCACGTGAAGTTAGGAGCACGAAATTTTGAAAAGTTGTTGGGTACCCTCTAACGACGAAAATTGGCGAGAAAGAATTTTACAAATCTCGCTTATGTGAGGCCGGCGGCCCACACATTTTTTTGTATATAGGCTTTATAAAAAATAAAATCACCAATTTTCCTATTTCCAGTGTAAGTAGAAGCATGAAACTTTGGAAATTTGTTGAGTACGTTTTCTCGACAATAATTGGGGGAAAAAAATCCCACTGATGGGGGCCGGTGTCCCCAAAACGTTTTTTAGCGCATTTTCGAGAAGTCGAATGCGCTATTGCACCCGCTTTGTCCGTCCGTCCGTCCGTCCGTCTGTCATCACCCTTGATCTCAGCATCCATAAGTTCTAGACCCATGAGGTATATATGTTTTTTGTATGTCCTGACCTGCCATTTGTGCATCAAAACTCAGTTACTCGATCCGTTAAAAAACCCCGTTAAAACTACCAAAAAATATTTCGAATCGAGAAGTAACACTAGCGCAGGGAACGGCCGCCAATGCCGGAAGTTGAATACATAGCTTTTCAAGCATTGAAGAGTGGTGTGAAAGCGTGCAAAAGAATTAATGTTTTTTTTTAGTTGACGTCATTAGAATATGTGTAAAATTTTAGAGAGTTTTACGTCATCATTTGTGGTGACTTGTAGTTAGATTAAAGAGAAAAATTTATTTTTTTTAAATGTAAAGAAATGACTTTTAAATAAAAAATTGTCAGGTATATTCATTACACAGGAAAATTCATAAAAGTATGTCTAAAATCTAAACACAATTACTGACAACTACATAATGCTGATATGTAACATAAGTACTGATACATAATACGAAAATGCGCTAACACGTCCTGAGTTCCAATAGGGACCAGGCTTAACATGATTTTTGTTCCTTATATGAGCTATTTAAAAAATGAAAATCAATAATTTTCTTATTTCCCGTATAGTTAGAAGCATGAAAGTTAGGGAATTTTTAGAGTAAACGCAGCCGGCGACAATTGATTAAACAAATGTTTTAAACTCCCTCTCATGAGGAGACGTGGGGCCAAAATGTAGTTTTTCTTATATTATAAATGACTCATCACTAATCCTCCTATTTAACGTGTAGATAAGAGCATGAATTTTTGGGAAGTTGTTGGTTACCCTCTCACAACAAAAATGGGTGAAAAATCTCGCTCATGTGGGGCGTGGGCAAGTTTTTTCCCCTTATATTGGCTAAATAAAATTTTAAAATCACCAATTTGGTATTTGCCTTGTAGATAGGAGCATGACATTTTGGGAAGTTTTTGTGTACTTTCTTATGATGAAAATTGGTGAAAAAGAATTTTGAAATTCACACTCATGGATGCTGGACTATTTACAAATTGCAAAACATAAATTCTCCTATTTCCCGTATAGGTAGAAGCATAAAACTTTGTAAATTTTTATGGACATGCTTCCGACGATAATTAGCAAAAGAGAATTTTCAATTTCCAACCAATGGGTGCCGAGGCCCCAAAAAATTTTCTTCTCTTATATGAACTATATAAAAATTTAAAATCCCTAATTCTTCTATTTCTTGATGAGGTAGACTAATAAAACGTAGTGGAATTGATAATTACACTTTAACGATTGTTGCAGTTGAAAAATATTTTAAATATCCCTTACTGGGGGCCGCGGGAAAAAAATGTATTTTTTTCCTAAAATAAACTAAGTAAAAACTGAACATCAATAATTCTCCCTTCCCCATGTAGGTAGAAGTATGAAACTTTGGGAAGTTGTTGAATTATAATCTCCCGATGAAATATGCCGAAAGAGAATGGTAAATTCCAACTAATAGGTGGCTGGGGGCCCAAATATAATTTTTCTTTTATTATAAACTGACTCACAACAAAGTCCACATTCATCGTGAATTTAAAAACATAAAACTTTTGTTTGTTATTGGGTAACCTCTCACGACAGATATTGGCGTACACTAATTTTTAAATGCAAACTTATGAGGACCGACCGGACCAGAAACCGCACTGAGATTCTGGATAGACGCGGGATGCTGGGCTCTGTAAACGTGGTAATATAACGCGGGCAAATGTCGTTCCTACAATACTAAGGAGTGAAATGCCGCGATAATTATTGCATTCACTCCTATCACCTTTGTTTTTATATAGTGTCACTATATTTGCATCCTTTAGGTCTTGGGGGATGTAGCCCTGTTCCCAGCAGAGGGACATAATCTTGTGCAATGGTTGAAGTAAAGCTATCTTGACACTCTTTAGAACCTCTGGTGGTATTCCATCATTCCCAGGCGCTTTTCCACAAGCTAGGCTGTCAATTGCTTTGCTCAGCTCTTCCTGTGTGGGCACGACATCAAGTTCTTCATATGAGCGGCATATCTGGGATGTCATCTAGAGCGATGCTGGAGACTGTGGTTACTGTTGAATACAATTCCAGATAATGCTCAACCCATCGTATTAGCTGTGATTCATGGTCTTGAATAATTTCTCCATTTTTGGACTTTAGGGGAGCAGCTTTTGACGTCAAGGGGCCCGTTGCCTTTTTGATGTTTTCGTACATGACTTTTGCATTGCCCATGTCTGCAACTGATTGTATACTGGAACAGAGCTTAAGCCAGTAGGTATCGACACATTTACGTGAAACCTTTTAAGCAAGTGACAAGCTGTTTTTTAGGCATGCAACTTTTCGGGTGTAGGCTTTTCCTAGTAAGCCATAAGAGCTTTCCCTTTTGCTTCAGTGCTAGGTTTTATCTCGTCCCAATGTTCTTCAAACCAGTCAGTGTTTTTGTGAGATTTTTAGCCAAAGTCTTGTATTGCGGATGTATAGATTGTGTCTCTCAGATGCGTCCATTTTAAATCAATGGTAACGCATGGGGAGATCTTTGAGATGCTTTCCTTCACCTTGTCTTTGAAAAGCTGCGCTATCGCAGGGTTTTTCATGCAGGCGGTAAGTATGCGCGGACTTCCCTTTTTATTTGTGTGGTACGATTTTTTCCCGTTATTTGTACTTTGCTGGCGACCATAGAGTGATCCGTGTCACAGTCTGTACTGTGATAGGTGCGAGTGAGTAGGATGCTAGCTAGTTGTGCACACCTGGTGATAATGATGTCCAACTGGTGCCATTGTTGGGATCGAGGGTGTCTCCAAGATACTTGATGTATATCCTTGCACTTGAAGAAAGTGTTGGTCACACACAAGCCTCGTGAGCAGCACAATTCCAGAAGCCGTTGTCCATTTTCATTTAACTTTCCTCTTCCAAAGAGTCAAAGGCAGTTGAGCCAGGCTTCGTGGTCGCTCCCCACTCTAGCATTGAAAGCTCCTAGGAGATAGTTTGCCTCGTCTTTTTGGATGCTGGCTCTTGCCTGGTCTAACGCTCCATAGAACTGGTCATTCTCTTCCGGAGTTGAATAGAGTGTTGGGGCATACACACTAAGAATGTTTGCTGGGCCTGCAGTTGTTCTGAGTCTTAGAGTGAGGATCCTCTCCGTGCCTGATGACGGGTGTTCAATGGATGGTAGAAGAGCGTTTTTAACAGCGAAACCCACACCATGTTGTCTCGGTTCGTCTATTGGTCTGTCTTGCCAGAAGAAGGTGTAATTGGCTTCTTTGAGTGAACCGTTTTCTGGGAGCCTGGTGATGCTTACAATTTATTTATTGACAATTTACATGGATCTATTTAATAGAGTTCAACTTCACATTAAAGACAAGCTTAAGTGACAATAAAGTTATTTCGTTAATGCTCATTTTCGAAAAGGAGGTACGGCTTTTATAGGGGTTAGGGGGGGGGGGTTGGAAATCTTTATTCCAATCTGTGAGAAATAAGGTGCGTGAAAGGTGGCTAGGTTGCATAGTATAGCTGTATGACGGGGAAAATTATGCGATGTTTTGAATGGGTAATCCGGGTACCCGTTCGAAATTTGGACGGGTACCCGAGCAGCATTTTTCAAATTAATTGACAGCCCTAATTGGGACCCCAGTAGCCCTGTCAACAGGTACCCGGGAGCTTTGTATCCGCTGCAGAGCATAAACCCGGGTAATAAAATTGGGCTCGGGTACCCGAGAAAATGTTTCTGCAATATTTTTAACAACGTGATTTGGACTGCGGCTATTCTATGATTTCATTTCGGCTCGCAAATAATTTATCAAAAGTGTAATTTTCGTTTTGAAATATATACTTTGAAATATGTTTAGCATGAACATGCTTAAAAAAGTATAACTTTCAAACGGAAACAAAACATGGCCCCGAACACCTATAATCTATTTTGATACAGTTTTTTCACTGAAACATAAAACAAAAATCATTTAATACAAAATGATTTTAGTTCTTTAAATTCTTCAATAAAGGAAAATATCACACCTTGCCAAAAACTACTATTAACTGAATAGGGCTAGAAATGACATTGGCTTTGAAATACGCCGCACATCTTTCTCACTGATTTAGCGATCTATATGTTTATCTAAACCCCCTCCCCACATTCACACGTGTTTCATTTCCTATCCCCACCATACTTTATTTATTATTTTTAATCAACACTTGTTATGTTTGTTTTTTTTTAAATTCACATTTTGATTGCTGATGATTTTTATTATAGTAACAAAAGTAAACGCCGTTTGAAATATCCGCCAATTCATTAAGACACAAATAAGAACACAAGACCGATATCTAGGAAGGGCTAGATGACCATTGTTTGACTTGTGTTAAAGAATATCCTATTTTAATCATTGAACGACCTTCACTATATTACAAAAACAAATGATGGGGGATGTGTCCACTAACTTGAGGGAAGTCCTAAAAAATTTGGATAATTACAGCAGATGTCAGCTAAAAATAGTAACAGATTGTCATACCATCATATGATTAACGCCCTTTAGCTTTTTAATACTGTTTAGCCCCCTACCCCTACCCCTACTAAAAAAAACCACTTCAACATCCCTCTACTCATTGTTTTTACACCGATGTACTATAATAAATTTTAATGTCACCATTTTTACATCGATCGCCGAGTCGTTACATCAAAATTTTCTATTTGATAATAAACAAAGAAGTAAGAGGGTAATAGTAATTGCGGGCATAATGACGAACATTTTGAGAAAGTTTGAACGGGTATACCAACTACCGCTTAAATTTTGGGCGTGTAGTCAGGTACCGTTCAAATTGTGGGCGGGTACTCGGGAAGCTTTTTTCAACTTTATAGACAAAACTAGACCTAAGTTCCCCATTTTACTTAAACACATTTCTATCCTTAATCTTCATGTATTAAACTCTAGTTACCATCTACAATAACCATTTTATACGGTTTTATGTTGATCGGATTTATTAGTTTGATATAAAATTGTAAATAATTATCACACGCTTACAAGACTTGTTTTAAATTTACAGATATAACATTAAAAAGAATTTAAATTAAAAAAACTCTCGAAAGATAAAAAAGGAAAATTTTGTAATGAACTTATTTTTTATCTCTTAAGTGCGATTACTTTGTTTCTTTTGAAAATTAAATTTATAATTACTTCCTCTTAAATTCAACGATGAACTTTTAACTGCATTTTAAACAGGAAAAATGATCTTACGTCGTATGATTCATTTTAGAGACTTGGCTCTAATTAAACATAATAATACAGTAAGACCCCGTTTAACACGCTGGAGATAACTTCCTTTCAAGTAGAGGGTACTGCGAAACAGCACTAAACGAGGCTTTCCTAACATGTAAATAACATAGTTAGAAGAAGATGGATAAAATTATGGTTATGTATTAAATTTATTAATATTTTTTTTGTTGTTTTGAAAAAAAATAAAAATAAGAGAAAACATTTATTTCTTACAAACATATATATANAGAGAGAGAGAGAGAGAGAGAGAGAGAGATAAACGAATATACCTATAATAATAATAAAATTTTATCTCAGTTAGTTCATTTAGTCTATTCTGTGTTTCCATTCCAAATTATGCCCATCCGTTCACTTTTATCTACAATCCACATGGACAGTTTTTTTAATTTCCATTTCATTATAATGTTCTTGCTACGACGGCTGATTCTAGTTGTAGAGTTTGACGTAGCTGCGGTTTCCGATGACAATATTTTCTTCTTCATTCTAAAGATTTGGTCTTATTGTTGAAGCTGCAAAATTCAATGAAACAGTAATTTAAGATTGACATGCACCAGAATATAATCTTCAAATCCCTTGTATTTTAGTTTGAACCTAACCTGAATGCAAAATGATAAACTATCAGAGAGACTCTTCAATGGCGAGTTCTAGCATGGCCAACGGTCCCATGGTGGACAAAAGAAACGCTTTAAAGACACATTTAAAGCGACTCTAAAAGCGTGTGCAATTAACCCAGACACGTGGGAGCAAGCTGCATTGGACCGGTCCACCTGGCTTCAATCCATCCACAAAGGTGCCATACATGCGAGGAAAACAGGATTAACACTGCAAAAAATGAAGAGGCAAGCCCGAAATGCCCGACCTGTCAACCCTCCAGGAGACAACCCACTCATCCCATGTCCCTTCTGTTCTCGAACTTTCCGGGCCAGGATCGGTCTTGTCAGCCATCTGCGCACACATAAGCGAAACCAGTCTCAGTCGGGAATATCCGGGTTAGAATATTAGAGCGTTTAATCGAAACAGCGCTAAACGAAGTAAGCCGGGTCTTACTGTAAATTTGATCTTAAACCTAATTCTTTTAATGAGAGATGCTGCACAAAAAGATCGAAGTTTAAAAATTTTTTTTGATTGTTGGAAAAACGGATGTACATTTAAAAATGCTCTTACAAACAAAATTAAGACCTTGATCACCGGATGTCTGACTAAATCTATTTAAAATAATTAAATAGGTCGATAAGCAAGAAAACACAAAGTTGTAGAAGAAATGTTAAGAAAAAACAATGGATAAAAAAACAATGATATCAAGAAAATTGAGATTGATAAACATAGGATATTGAAAGAAAACCATAAATAAAGCCAAACAATATAACAGCTCCCAACATAACAAATAACTACAAAGATCTAAGAGGGCATGTATGCGTGTGGGTTATATAATGCCGAGAGAAAAGAAACAGCTGGAAATACTGACAAGAGACCGATCAAAAGGGAACACCTTGACTGTAGACCACATTTCTACAAACATTATAAAGGAAGGTTTATGTTAGTATTATCTGGTACAATTTATTAGTTGCATCTTTAAGATAGAGTTGATGATAGCTTTACAATATGATATTGTACAAACATTATTAAATATTGAATATAGAAATACATTTTTATTAATCTTTAACACAATAATACTTTTCATACGATTTCCTAATGCGTTATTGTAACATGTGTCTTCAAATTTATGACGATAAAAATTATATACATTTAAAATGTATTATTGTATAAAAAAACGTTTTTTTCCCATAATTTAATACATTTAATACTTGATGTAAATTCGAGTGTAACTTGTTTTGATTTGTTATTAAAAGAATGCATTAACAAACAATGGCAACCAAGCAACTTTTTTAAATAGATTTTTTGAGTAAAAGGTGACTTGTTCTTTTTAGTTCAAGCATCCAACAGCAATCCGAAATGTATTAATTTTTAAAATGCCTCATATTAAATGGGTAAATTACACATACAAATTTCTGCTCTAACAAGAGGCCAAATCTTCTTACACGTTTTGATAATACGTTCATTGAAACTGTCCATGTAATTCGGGGTGTGGTTAATATTGAATTATACATTTGTTTATAGACTTCACTAATTGACATTGAATTCGAGCCCCTCTTTACATTGATAAATCTCCTGGCAAAGAACTCTCTATAAATATCATAGTGAGATTAAAAAATAGCATGGATTTTTTTTTAATTTTAACTTGATTCAAAGAGCTGCATTATATGTCACATTTAAATTCGAGCTAATTAAGATATTTCCGCTTGAGTCCGTTGAGAGGAAATAATCACCATATTAGTCACTACTATCAGCTCACTCAACTAACGATATTTTATTGTAATATTTGGTTAAAATTTAATGAATGTATTTCAACAATCCGCTGAAATGTCTATCCTTCAGGTTAAAGCAGTTGCACGCATATTTTTTTTGTGTGCAATAACTTTTACAAATCTTGTTCACTCACAAAGTGGTAAATATTTAATGTAATATTATTCATTTTTTATAGTAATATTAGGGTAAGGATACATAATCATATTTGTTTAGCAAAAGAAGTTGAGACCGCAAAAAATCGTATACATGAGTAAATGGCAGAAAATTATCAGAACTTATCAAAACAGCAATAGTTTTCGCGAAGAGCATTCCTCAAAGAGTGAACGTTCACTTTTTTGATACGTCTTGTCAGGCATCCCACGCCCTTTTCACATGTTTTCCATTTACTAATAATCTAATTTTCGTGTCTATATTGTTTTTAAAATTCCATTAATATCATATATTTTTTAATTGGAAAAAGGATTGTATAATTAATGAAACTAAAGAAACATAGATTACCAACAAATTAAGACGGTAACAATATTTTTAAAAAAATATTTTTATGTTTCCATTTAAGTGTTTCAATCAGAAAATTTGAAATTTTCACTTCACATGTTTTATTCCTATTAGTTAGTACGAAATAATTTTTTTAAGGTTAACTTTGGGGTTTCAATTTAAAAATGTAATTATTTTTTTTATTATTTCACTCGATTTAAATATAAATACATTAAAAATACATAGTTAATATACGCATTTGAATGTGATTCCAAAAATACAATAAATATCACTAAAAATTGTTTAATTGCGAAATCTAAATTAAAGTTAAACAAAGTATGAACATTTTTTTTTTAAAAATTATAATAAATAATCACACACATCATATATGCCTAACAATCCAACTATAAATATAATGATAATAATATACAAAAAACTTCATATTTCTACTATGACAATAGAAATATGATAACCTGCTTTCAGACCAAGACCTAATGGTAAATAATAGCTTTTACAAGTTTTCTTTGGTCGCCACTAACAACAAAGGGATTGCGTTGCTAGTACAATTCCGGAGGGCCTTGCAGAAACAGACCGACTAATCCATGACTCTCTATAGCCTTGGTTCGTTAGTCCGGCGCGCTATCGCTAGATCATCGCACCCCCTTTTATTACCACTGAATGTAACATATAATATCAAAATACTAAAGAACCATTTTAAATTGTTATATCAAAGTATGAGAATCGTTATATAATCGTTATAATATATATATATATATATATATATATATATATATATATTTACTGAGGTCTCTTAGATGAGCAATTGTGAAGTAACTATGGACGTCAGAATTTTGCCCATTTAAAAAACAAAATAGTTCTCTACAACACTGAACTTCTTACCATTGTGTCATTAACGATAATTCTGTTTTGCAGTAATGATATTGGGGATCGCTTTGACATAAATCTTTTAACATGCAATATTGAAAGCGCTTCATTTTCAATTGATTTTTTATCTTTAACTACATTCTTTACCGATGTTACATCAATATTGCCTTTTAAATTTTTACCTTTCAAATTCTAACTTGAATCTTACTTTGCGCGATACTATTTTTGTCTTTTTCTTAAAGTTCGTAAAACGTAATTTATTAAATGAAGCATATACAACATTCAAGTTTATAAATAGAAAGACTGACTTGATTAAAATTTCTTTTTTTTTATTTTGGCTTAGGCAATCCAGATAATGAAGTAGACCTTTTAAATTGACGCTTAAGTTATAGAAAAAAAGCGCTGTTAAGATAGTTGATTAATATCTTAAGAAAGTAAGATATTAATATTTTAATTTATTTATAAGTAAAATATTATCCAATAAGTATTTACGTCTTTGAAGTGTTGTTTATAAAAGTTGATAATAAAACAATATATTTGATAATTTTTTCAAGCTTCCGATGAGGACACAACTTTTGATTATTTCAACTTCAGTGTCATCACAAGTAATGGGACATTAAAACAACACTACACAAGTGCTGGAGACAATATCACTTTGTTCAAATGTGAATGTGGGCCTACCGATTGCAATGCCTGTTTTAGCCAGTGCTTGTATTTTGCGTGTAGAGCTATTGTACTCAGCTTCCAAGGAAACAAACACTACTATTTGAGCATGAAAAAAATTACTGGCAAGAACGTTTACAAACCATGCAGATGTACGGCCTCGACACCATCTTGGGATCAACCTCAAAGTGTCTTAGCTAATTTAAAGGCTGAGTGTAGTAAGTAAATGTTTTATGTTAGGATATGTATTATCATTAGTTTAAAGTAATTTTATTAGTACATTTGTTACAATGATACATTAAGTCTCAAAGCTATTTGGACTTAGTCGTTTCAGACTCTAACAAAACCAGAAATATAATGCATTTGTTGCCTTAGAAAATGTTATAGTAGAAAATTCACAATTTTTAAAATATAGATGTTGTTTAATTTCTATTTTAGAAGCTAATATAAATATATTTTAACCCCCAATATGTCTAAGTTGGTTTTTCCTTTCTGTTGGGAGAGCAGTTTTTAAAGGAAACTATTACTTTTGTAAAAAATAAAAAAAAACTTATTTGCATAAACAAGTTATCTCAAATGGAGTGTTTCTAAGACTTACCAAAATATAACAATTTACCTTTTAAGGATATATATATATATATATNCGCATTTGTTGTCCGTGTGTCTGTCTGTCTAACTGTTCCCTAATAACTTAAGATCCAGACAACCCAGTGAAGTGAAATTTAGTAAACGTACACACAATTATATGGGGAAGGTTCTTAAATAGGTTTCGCTCCATAAATTCACACTCAGGGGCACCGGGGTGCCAACAACATTTTTTTCCTAATTTGAGCTATATAAAAAATGAAAAATCAACAATTTTTCTATTTCTCGAGGATGCAGAGGCATGACATTTTAGGAAATTGTTTAGTACACTTCTGCAATAGTAACAGGCAAAAATATATTTAAATTACCTCTTTCTGGGGGCTTGGGGCACAAATTTAGTTTTTTCCCTTATATGAACTATATATAAAAACTGAAAATTACTAATTATCCTATTTTACGGATAGGTAGAAGCATGAAACTTTTGCAAGTTGTTAAATATGCTAACCTGACGATATTTTGAAATAAAGAATTTTTAAACTCCACACTCATGGGAAGCCAGGGGCCCAAATGTAGTGTTTTTTAAAAATAATATACACTATATAAATACTGAAAATCACCCATTCTACTATTTCCCGTGAAGGTAGAAAAATGAAAATTTAGTAAGTTGTTAAGTACACTCTCCTAACGCTAATTTGCGAATTAGAATTTCAAACTTCCCACTCATTGGGGGCCGGGGGCCCAAATGCTGTTTTTTCATATATTAGAAACAAACTCATCACTAACTCTCCAATGTACCATGTCGTAAAAACATGAAACTTTTTGAAATTACTCTCCTGGCAATAATTGCAATAATCGGGGAAAATTTTTTTTTTTAAAATTCACACTTATGTGGTGCCGGGGGCCCAAATGTACTTTTTCTTAAGTGCGCTATATTGACAAAACGTGGACAACGAAATACAATCACGTCTCAAAAAAGATCAGATTTTTTATTATGGGGAAGGTTCTTAAATAGGTTTCGTTCCATAAATTCACACTCATGGGCACCGGGGGCCCAAAAACATTTTTTTCCTTATTTAAGCTATATGAAAATCAACAAAATTTATTTCTCGAGGAGGCAGAAGCATGAAATTTTAGGAAATTGTTCAGTACACTTCCGCAGTGGTAACAGGTTAAACAAATATTTAAATTATCACTTACTGGGAGCCGGGGGCCAAATGTATTTTTCCCCTAATATGAACTATATATAAAAACTGAAAATCACTAATTATATTATTATATGGATAGGTAGAAGAATTAAATTTTGGCAAGTTGTTAAGTATGCTTTCCCGACGATATTTTGCAAGAAAGAATTTTTAAGCTGCACTATCATGGGGAGCCAGGGGCCCATATGTAGTTTTTTTTTTTTGGTACTAATAATACGCTATATAAATACTGAAAATCCCCCAATGACTATTTCCCGTGTAGCTAGAAGAATGAAACTTTGGGAAATTGTTAAGTTCACACACCTAACGCTAATTTGGAAATATGAATTTTAAACTTCCAACTAAATTCTGGGCCGGCCCAAATAACGTTTTTTCTTATATTAAAAACTCACTCATCACTAATTCTCAAATTTATTGTGTAGGTAGAACCATGAAACTTTTTGAAATTCTTTAGCATACTCTCCCGACAATAATGGCAATCGTTCTATAAATTCCCACGCATGCAGTTTTAAAAAAAATATAAGCTATATAAAACTCAAAATTACCCATTCGACTTGTTCCCGTGTAGGTAGAAGAATGAAAGTTTGGGAAATTGTTTAGTACACTCACCTTTAGCTACTTTGCAAAAAACATTTTAGAATCCCCATTCTTTGGGGCTAAGAGACCAAATGTAGTTTTTTCTTATGTTAAATCCGTATTATCACTAATTCTAAAATTTACCGTATACGTAAAGACTTGGAACTTTTGGGAGTTTTTAAACACTCTCTCCGAACAAAAATTGATAAAAAGTCTTTTAAAATTCTCACTCAGGGTGGGGCTGGTAACCCCAATTGTATTTTTTTCATTAAATGAGCTGTATTTCACATTTCCAATGGTAACAGGTGAAAACATATTCAAATTATCCCTCTAAGGGGCTAGGGCTCAATGTAGTTTTCTTTTTTATATGAGTGATATAAAAAGTGAAAATTAATAATTCTCCTATTTCCCGTTTAGGTAGAAGCATGATACTTTTTGAAGATGAGCAATACATATCCGCAATGGTAAGAGGCGAAAAAGAAATCACTCCCCTGGGGGCCGGGGCCCAAATGTATTTGTTATGATATAAAAACAGACTCATCACGTATTCTCTAATTTTCGGTGACGGTAGAAGCATACCAGTCAGGAAATTTGTTAAGGAGGCATTAACAAAGAAAATGTTAAAACTCCTGCTCATATGGGGCCGGCGGCCGAAATAGGTTTTTTCCTTACATGGTCTTTATAAAATTTAAAAACCACTAATTCTCCTATGTCCGAGTAGGTAGAAGCATGAAATTTCCGGAAGTTGTTGAGTACACTTCTGCGATTGTAACAGGCAAAAAATTTAATAAATTATAGCACTTATTTGGAGCCTGGTGCCAAAATATTGTGTTGTTGTTTTTTTTTTTTTACTCATATAAGCTTTATAAAAATTTAAAATCTTTAATTCTACTATTTGGAATAATGGGAATTCGGAAAGTGTTAATTACACTACCACGACTGTGCAGTCTTAACTGTGTGCCAGAGTCTGGGATTGCTGGTATAGAATTGCTGACACTATGCTTTTCTGATAGGCAATTGTATTTGACCTGCTTTAAGATAAATGTTCCATTTTACTTTTATGTAAATAAACAGTATAGTACGCTTCTACAGAAAACCCCATTTAAAACCCGTGAGAAGCCGGGTACTTGCCTCTAGTATATATATATAAGACGCATTTGTTGTGTGTGTGTGTGTCTGTCTGTCTGTCTGTTCCCTAATAACTCAAGATCCAGACAACCCAGTCAAGTGAAATTTAGTAAACGTACACACAATTATATGGGGAAGGTTCTTAAATAGGTTTCGTTCCATAAATTTACACTCAGGGGCGCCGGGGGGGGCAACAACTTTTTTCCTTATTTGAGCTGTATAAAAAATGAAAATCGACAATTTATCTATTTCTCGAGGAAGCAGAAGCTTGAAATTTTAGGAAATTGTTTAGTACACTTCTGCAATGGTAACGGACAAAAATATATTTTAATTACCTCTTTCTGGGGGCTTGGGCCCCAAATTTAGTTTTTTCCCTTATATGAACTATATATAAAGACTGAAAATCACTAATTATCCTATTTTACGGATAGGTAGAAGCATGAAACTTTGGCAAGCTGTTAAGTAAGCTAACCCGACGATATTTTGAAATAAACAATTTTAAACTCTCCACTCATGAGGAGCCAGGGGCCCAAATGTACTGTTTTTTTTAACTTATATACACTATATAAATAGTGAAAATAATCCATTCTACAAATTCCCATGTAGGTAGAAGAATGAAACTTTGGGAAGTTGTTAAGTGCACTCTCCTAACGCTAATTTGCAAAAAAGAATTTCAAACTTCCTACTCATTTGGTGCCGGGGGCACAAATGCTGTTTTTTCTTATATTAGAAACAAACTCATCCCTAACTCTCCAATGTACCGTGTCGTAAAAACATGAAACTTTTGGAAATTACTCTCCTGGCAGTAATGGGGGGAAAAAATTCACACTTATGTGGTGCCGGGGGCCCAAATGTACTTTTTCTTAAGTGGGCTATATTAACAAAATGTAGACAACGAAATACAATCATGTCTCATGAAAGATCAGGGTTCTGATTATGTGGAAGCATGTATTCCTCCAAAAATGGATGAGTGCAAGCCCGCAGTGGTAACAGGTGATATAAATATTTAAGTTATCACTCACTGGAAGCCGGGGGCCCAAATGCAGTTCTTTTAAAAGAAAAAATAATAATATATGCTATATAAATACCGAAAAATCCCCTATTCGACTATTTCCCGTGAAGGTAGAAGAATGAAGCTTTGGGAAGTTGCTAAGTACACTCTCCTAACGCTAATTTGCAAAATAGAATTTTAAACGTCCCACTCATTGGGAGCCGGGGGCCCAAAGATAGTTTTTTCTAATATTAAAATCTCACTCATCATTAATTCTCAAATTTACCGTGTAGGTGAAATCATGAAACTTTTGGAAATTCTTGAGCATACTCTCCCGACAATAATGGCAATCGTTTCATAAATTCCAAATCTAGGGGCCGGGGGCCCAAAAACGTTTTTCATCCGTTATTTGAGGTATATAAAATTGAAAATAACTAATTATCCTATTTCCCGAGTAGGCAGAAGCATGACATTTTAGGATATTGTTTAGTTCATTACCAAAATTATAACAGGCGAAAATATATTTTTATTATTACTTTCTGGGGTCCAGGGGTCCAAATGTTTTTTCCCTATATGAGCTATATACAAATTGAAAATTACCAATTCTCCTATTTCCCGTGTATGTAGAAGCATGAAAGTTTTGCAAGTTGTTAAGCACATTCTACCAACGCTTTTTTGCAAAAAAGAATTTTAAAATCCCACTCTTGGGGGCAAGGGGACAAAATGCAGTTTTTTCTTATATGAAAAGCCGCCTTATCTCTAATTCTCAAATTAACCGTTTACGTAAAAAATTAAATTTTTGGAAGTTATTGAGCACACACCCTCCAAACAAAAAAATTCTTCTTCAGGGTGGGACTGTTTTTCCCACATGTATTTTTTTCCTTAAATGAGCTGTGTTTCACATCACCAATGGTAACAAGTGAAAACATATTTAATTTATCTCTCTAAGGGGGCCGGTGCCCAGTGTAGGTTTGTTCGTTCTATGAGCGATACAAAAAGTGAAAATTACTAATTCTCCTTTTACCCGTTTAGGTAGAAGCTTTATACTTTGGGAAGTTGAGAAATACATAACTGCCTTGATAATATAGTGCTGTTTTTTTTACTCATATAAGCTATATAAAAATTGAAAATCTGTAATTCTACTATTTGGAATAATGGGAATTCGGAAAGTTGTTAATTAGACTACCACGATGTTGCAGTCTTAGCTGGTGTGCCTGAGTCTTGGGATATCTGGTATAGAATTGCAGACACTATGCTTTTCTGAAAGGCAATTGTATTTGACCTGCTTTAAGATAAATGTACCCTTTTACTTCATGAAAATAAACAGTATATTACGCTTCAACAGAAAACCTCATTTAAAACCAGTTCGAAGCCGGGTACTTGCCTCTAGTATATATATATCTGCCTCACTCTTTTTTTCAGCTGTTTTCGCCCTGGTTTGTTCCTCGACTCTCTTAATGATCCCTCTTTCATCTTAGCTCGAGACGTAGATGGCTTGTTTTCCTATTTTCACATTTCAACTATGGCTGCTTCAATGTCTCTTCTAGCTATGTCCTTGAATATGAGTCATGGCTGACCAATCGTTATGTTTCCTGTCACTGTATACCACATATTTGGTTACGTGACGTGACCAAACCAACTCATACATTGCGGGAATGCTGCTGATGGTTTCTTGAGACAGCGCCTCATGTTCATGATTTTCTCTTGATATTTGATGTTAGGATGTGGCGATTGCATCTAAGGGGAAGATATTGGGCATCCTTTCTTGTCTGGTGTATGTGGTATTAAACTCGAAACCATAGAGTTGTGTGCTCAGTACACATGATTGGTGTATCTGCGGCTTATTTGTTGCTGTGAGTTTGAAATATGAAATACTCTTTTGTACATTCTAGCAACTACATTTGCGTCCTTCCATATCCTACAACGTATCTTATCTTCCATTGATAGAATGCTCGAGATGATCGATCCCAGGTATGTAAATATCTCAAGAACGTTCAAGTTGCAGTTATCAATTATTATAGCTGAAAGTGAAGAAGCACAAAAATGTTGGTTTCTTTTATGCTAACAGTCAGGCATAAACTATTTTTAGTCCGCCGAGTGGCTGGATAAAGGTTCTTTAGTCCATCCGCTGTGTGGGATATTAAGAGGCCTTCTTTTGGAAATAAGAGATGGCGCAGCAAAATCAACTCCCCTTTTTTATATTGGTTCTATGTCACGTAATATTTTTCATTTGTGTATGCATATTCCTTCGCTATTAATCATGAAGCCATTCTGGAGAAAGAAGAAGCAGAATATTAAACATAGTATAGGTGTGAGATCACAGGCTTGCTTTACTCCATTAATGATGGGAACGTATCTAAGGATGATTGTTTATAGAACAATCTGACCTGCCTGTTGTCATGATAAAAATACAGTAAAATATTGATTTATGCCCAATTGAAATCCCAGAAAAATAACAAAATATTAGCAACATTTTTACTAACCGCATCTACTCATTTTATAGCCCGTTTGCTCTTTAGCAAAATCGAACCTTCTTTTAGAAGAGAAAAGTATTACAAGTGTGTAGCTCGCTCACAAGGAGAACCTCCCACACACACACACATACATTATTAATAATAATCTCGAGCATCTTTTTATTAAAAATGTAGACATATCACAAACAAACTTTTTAAGCTAAATCATTTATTACATGTTTCTTTGTACTACCTATATTGGTGGCTGGATAGCGAAGTTTATAGTGCTCAAGCCTTACATTGTGATGGGTGTGAGATTTAGCTCAGGTTATAGCAACAATAAAAATGTCGATGACAGACTATTGCTAAAAAGTCCTCCGATGACCTGGAGAGGAGATGAGTGTCGCAAGGTCTATATTATAACTTACATTACCACTGCCGAGTCACGTACGAGGAGAAAATGATCTTTGATGATCTATAAATAAAAACACTAATATTCGATATGCATGGAAAAAGTCCCATCTAAAGCGCTCATAAAATGACTCCAAGATTTACTCCAAAAATGGTCAGATTTAGAACGAGTGAATACGGTACATAATATTGTAGAAAATCAAGGAAATAAAATAATGAACATATAAATACAGTCTTGCACAACAGAAATGCCAAAAAAATTTGACTTGTATTTTGTATCTTCTACACGGTGAGTGGTTCAACGAAGTGATCTTGGGGCCATTCGTAAAGCTTTTTTCTAGAGTTTCATGGTTGAGCTAATTTCTGTGAATAACATATAGATATATACAAGATTGCCTATCACTAAAGCTATAAAGTATTTTTCGTCTTATGATTTATCTTTATGGAATGAGTTTTAAATTGTTCCATGAGAAAATTGTCAATTTTTTTTTCTTAAAAAAATAACTTGAAATTAAATTAAAACGGAGAAAGAATGTTTATATCTTGCTTTATATTACGAAACTTTTTTATGTCTTATATTAACGTTTTTTTTATGATTTTCAGGGTTTTACACACCAGAGATTTCCGCTAAAACAGAAAAAATAAAAAGTGACAACAATTCATTGTTAGCAGCTGTTAATGAAGACATCACATTTGTATGTAAACAGAATATCACATGTGACAAAACTACACATGTTTATGGTTTTGAAAAAGACAAAAAAAAACAGAAGTTTCTTTTCAAGAAAAGCTTAAGTTCATAATCTTTAAAGTGGGATGTGAAAACATTGGAGACTTTTATTGTGACAACTACTTGAAACATAGAGAACACTTAAAAATAAGTCAACATCTTTACCTGTTTGTTAAGGATTGTAAGTAATTTTTATTGCTATGAGGCGTCCATTTTTTAAAAAATAAATAATTATAATTTTTACTTTCTTCTTTACCAATTTTTTCTTAATTAAAATTAAAAAGCAAATAACTTAAGCCCATTAAAAAAAACAACACACAACTAAAGTGAAATATCGAGAAACATTATTATCCTAATTAGTATTATGTGACAATAAATTTTCTGTGTAATAATAAAATAATAAAATTATGTGTCATTATGTATAAGTGTTTAAGTATTTTAGTCTAAATTAAAACTAACACTTAATAGTTGGGGCCTAGCCTATTAGTATTATGTGACAATAGGCTAGGCCCCAACTATTAAGTGTTAGTTTTAATTTAGACTAAAATACTTAAACACTTATACATAATGACACATAACACCTTTGTACACAAAAGAAAGATAAATTTAATTACATACATATATATTTACATATACAAAGTGAAATATTTGCAAACTATAGTCTATATGTGAATAAACAAGCACTATTCGCTACAAGTAAAAAAAAAAAATGGGTAAATTTTACTTTAAAAATAAATATTACGCCCGTTAATTTGCCAATCTCTTCAATATGCCTGCCGCCAGGAACTTCTGAAATTTCCTCTTAGGCCATGGGTTTGAGTCTCGTGTCCCGTCTCATTAGTCAGCGATATTTCCAATAGATATCATCTGATAGGCCGTTAACACCACATTCCTCTGCTACTGACTTCTGATTGACAGGTGGGTTCACTGTCTACTAAGAGTGGCCATCGTCCTTACATACCGTATCTATATCTCGCTTCTCAGGTTACCTTGTCCCACTTATGCCACTAGACTTTCTTCTGCATAATCTACTTTCTATACTTGGCTACGGCTTTACTAATTTACTTTACCTTGCTATACTATACTTTATTATACTAGATAAAACAATAATGAGATTATGACTTTATTGACTAGCAATGCTCAAGTGATAGCGTGCCGACAGTCACAAATTTGAATCCACGCGAAGGAGAGGATTTGTTCTCGGGGCCTGAGGAGTCCCCGAGTCACCCATCTCTGAATGGGCACCCAATTAGGCAATAGTTAGGCGGCTGGGGTAATACATGGAACCCTTATAGCCGTGGCCTGTGACCGCTTCGTCACTTGCCAACAGATCATCTCTCATGATCTGTGGAATAATTATCTTATGCATAGAAGGAGCCTCTGTATATTTAAAGATTTAAAAAAGTATATTAAAAATTCGTGTGTGCAAAATGCTGAAGAGACTGCCACTCAAGGATTGGTCTCATCAGCCAGACCAAGACCTGCAAATAATAAAGATACATATATCATCTTTCTTTGACAATCAAGCCAGGTCAGATTACCAGCTAGGCTCACCTTAGTCTATAACTTTGATCTGACATCTGGAAGAGAAAACTTCTAATATTTCCTCCCTAGCCTATAAGCTCTGTTGATCCATTTCTGACACAAATTTCTTTTGGACTTAACGTTGGTTCACGGTAAACGCATGGGCTGTTTACATATTCATTTGTCAAACTACAACTTACAATTTTCTAGCAGCCATGTCGTGCGCGACCACACAACTATTAAAGGTGTCGAATCAGGGTCGAAATAAAATAGTTCGCTTTAATAGCCTTGGTTGACAGCTGCGATATCAAATTTTTAAACCTTGAATGACTTAAGTTCAACTTATTTTTTAAGTTGATTATTTGTAACCATTGACTCTAATGGTTCGAATGCAATTCTCAGAATTATATAGAGGGACTTAACACTTCGAATGGTCAATAGTTTATTATCAGAACATTTCACTTTTACATGGTAATCTACAGAAAAATCGTCTAGATCTAGTTATGTCAGAAAAATTATTTTTTTTTAAATTTCATACTTACTAAAGCTAAATGAACATTGAAAATTCTCCCCCAAAATTTCTCTAGCATGTTAAATTATTTATTGAAGAACACAAGACATGAATACAATATGTAACATATTTTGCAGAATAACAAACTCGGGTCCAATGTATTAGGCGAAAATGATGTTAATATATAATCTGTAAACACCATTAATTATGTAAATTTGACAACATTTTTATAGACGATTTTAAGTAAGAAACACTTTCGTTACTTTTTAAAAATAAGACTAACATAATTTCCATCAATTTTTAAGGTAAACCAAGATTGTGTTATAACGATGACCTTGAACCCAAAGTCTTTGCTCATCTCAATAAAGACGTCAATGTGACATTTTGTTTTCTTATGGAATTTAGTCGGTATCGATACTTGAAAGGCAGAGTAAATGAGCAGGTCATTCAGGATGTTCACAGCAAATATCAATTGTATTTAACACCAAATACAATTTCAGCATTTCACTTTAATTTAACGATACAGATTTATAGAATACAATTAGATGACTACGGACATTATAAAATAAGCGCAACATTTGACACAAGCTATGGGATTGATTATGCTTTTCTTATCACACCATTACGTAAGTAACTCAAACATTGCATCAATAGAAAAAAGTTTGTTTAAATGAATGTTATATTATTACCTTAAAGAAAAGAATAAATGTATCTTGCTTCAAAGAAATTGCATAATTTTTACTTTTTAAATTTTTATGTTATTTTTTTTTTTATTTTTAGCAAAAAAAAATTCTTTTCTTCTATAGGGATGAATTGCGAAAATATTTACTCTTATATCGGACCAGATGAGCTTCGATGTTTTACTGAATATCCCGGGGCTACTCTAACGCTTAAGGACAATATGAATGTTGTTTTACAAAAAGTTATAAATTCTAGTGAACTAATTTTCACTGGTGACGCATTTTTTCTGTTACGAAAGTCAGAACGTAAACTAATATGTGAAATGGAAGAGAGCATATACAAACAAGTTTATCCATTAAAGAATGCAACACGTATTACTTGTACTTATTCATATAGAAGAGGTAAGTAAATATTTTGATAATTTATCTTTATTGAAAATAATCCTTTCCCTCTTTGATGTCAGACCTAATAGAATATAAACTTTATGAGAAGATTATGTACACCAATTAAAATTTAAGTCCCGACAACATGAGTCTGGTGGTTATATAAAAATGTGTTGATGAATGGACATTTAATGTCGCTATATCATAGCTGACATTTTTTACACGTTGGTATCACACCCAATGAATTAGCATAAAACATAGTAAAAACAAAAAACACAATTTTAATCACAATTTTAAAAAAAAAATTAAAATTTCACTTTACGCAGTTCTTGTGTTGTTTATTCTCCATGGGCGCCTTATAGCTTCTTATTTTATCTAATATTTAGAGATGAACCTGAGTTTGTTTGTTTATAACCAATATAATTCCACACCATTGGACCCAGAATGCTGAAGTTTAGCATGGGACCCCAATTTGACTCGGAAAGGGTCATAGGCTATGTTTCAACATTAGGTGACCACCCCTGCGTTAAAGGGGCCCATTATTTATGAAAAAATGAAAATCACCAAAGCATGAAACCTTACATTTCGACGAAGTTAACAGGTGAAAACAATATTTAAAATTATCTCTTACTGGTGTCCGTGAATCGAAATGGTTTCTTTTTCTTCTTATGCGGAGTCATCACTAATTCCACAACTTTCTTTGTAGAGAGAAGCTTGAAATTTTGACTAGCCGTTGAGTGGCCTCTTACAACGATTATTGTCGTAAACGTTTTTGTAGAACTAACGTTCATGGGGCCCAATAACGTTTTTCAAATACTGAATCTCGCTACTACTAATCACTTTGCCGTTTTGGTAGAAACATGAAATACTGGGAACTTTTTGAGTAAACTCCTATAATGGGAATATGAAAAAAAATTGTTTGACCTATAACTCACTGGTTGCGGGGGCCCAAATGTATTTTTTTCTTTTATAAAAACTGAATCATCACTAATTCTCCAATTTCCCATGCTGGTAGAAGCATATAACTTTGCAGAGTTGTTGAGAAGCCAATCTCAACAATATTTGGCGGAAATTATTTTAAAATTTACACTCATGGGGGCCCTGGACGATTTTTTTTCTTTTATGGTCTATATTAAATCTGATTATCACTTATCTTCCTATTTTCCGTGTAGGCAGAAGCAATACCCTTTGGAAGTTATTAATTTACCCGCGATGGTAACAGTCGACACATATTTAAATTATCACTTCTTGTGGTCTGGGGATCCAAATAAAGTTTTGTTCCTTTTATAAGGTATATTATATAAGGTAGAATCATGAGTTTTTAGTGAAAATTTTGAGTACACCTCCGAGCTGGTAAGAGGTGAACGAAATATTTAAATTGCAACTCACTTGCAACCCAACTAGTTTTGTGCCTTTTATTAGCTAAAGTACACATTTTTTAAAAAGTTGGATACTGTGTAAACATATTTTTACAAAATTTGGAAGATAAAAACTTGATTGACTCTATTAAAAAATCTTTAGGGTATTAAACAATTTTTTCAATATTTTGTTGACACGGGCTCCTAATCTCTTTTTTGTTTATGTTTTAGAAATTTTAACTATTCGATTCCACTCCAAATTTTAAAAGAAATTCTGATTAACAAATATGGTCATCATTATCTAAATTGAAATAAGCTGTTGTTTTCAACTATACATATGACACCCATAGGGCCGCCGACCCTCATTTTAATTTTTAAAGACGTTTTAATATTAAATAATATATTATTTATATTTCGGACTTTAAATTTTGGGAAGTTTTTGGGTATGCTACAGCGAATGTTTCTGGTATTAAAATAAAAGCTCAAAAAGCACAACCGTTTAGTGCTGGTGGCCCGTCTGCAATTTGTAACATTAGTTATGTAAAAAGTAATTTAAAAACTTGCCTTTGGGTAAATGAATAAATTATTGCAAAAATTTCATTCAAGAAAATTATACGAATATAATTTCCAATAGGCGTAATGAATTTCTAAAGTCTGTTCCTTTTGGGCCGAGACCTAAAATATTTTTCCGCTAACATGTATAGCCTTTTTACCTTTAAATTCAAAAATAATAATAAATATAAACACGTATCTCTGTCAAGACTTAGATTGAAATCCACAGTCATTATGAGTTATGTCTATCCTGTATCAATTATGCACCGGGGCCAATAATCTCATTTTACTTAACCATCTGATATTACAGTACCTTGACAAATATTGACAGACACGTATATCCATCAGGGCTCAGACAGAAATCAATTGGTTTTTTTAATTGGCGTGAAACTGGTTTTCTTTGCTAACTTAAATCCTAACATTCACAGCAGAGCGTGGGTATTTTCCTAGAGGATCAATTATGTTGCATTTATGCTGTTATTAGAAAATTCAATGGAAAAGACGTAAACAAGGTATGGGTTAGCCTGACCGGACGTAACAAAACAGCGAACGTTTCGGCAAAGAGCCTTTATCAACGAACATACAAGACACAAACAAAACGAAAATAAAAATAAAAAATGAGAAATGAAGGAACTTAGCTGCAGTGGAATCCGAAGTATCCAAAGAAAAAAAAAAGCCGAAAAGTTCGCTGTTTTGTTACGTCCGGTCAGGCTAACCCGTACCTTGTTTACGTCTTTTCCATTGAATTTTGTATAAGCCTGATTGCAGTCATACCCCTCATTTTGTTTACTGCTTTTATTAGCAATATTAAAATTAGTTTAAGCATTAGCTACTGTATAAATGCATGATCCTTGATTAAACTTGGTTTGTAATTACGGGACAGACTTTATTAAAATACTGCAGTGATGTGAACTCATAATGTCCATTTTTTTTTCCGGGCTGGGTGCCTCAAATGTCTTTTTCGGGTAAAGATTATGATTTAATTGTATAGGATCTTGAGAAATAAAGACAAGACGGTTAAAATTAATATATTTAGTATATCTATCATGATCCAGATTGATATCAAATTATATTTGAATTAGTTTTTTCGGGTTCTCAAGGCTAACTGAATTTCTAATTTACCGCTGCTAAGTGCAAGTAATTAGCTAGTCTAAATTTAAAAGCTCAGTATGTATGTTTGTCGTCGCTGTATGTCCCGATTACATATATAAACAAATTACCCGAAATGAATCACATTTAGCAAAACAGTTTCTTCTAACCTGCAGATGGATTTGTGTAGTTTTTCTAATAGCCCATTTTCCCCGAAGGCCTTAAATTAAAAAAGACACAATAAAGTTTTATTTTTTATTAATTTTTTTTCTGCACTTTAATAAATAAATTCTGTCAATTTATCGTGAGCAAAATTTCGTGGACGTTTCTTAAATTTAATTGTGCTATCTTATTATAATAACATTCATATTTATGCTGGCTTTTGCGGCACAGTATCTTTTTCGGATAATTTATTTACTTTAAGGTCGGCTTAAAACTTTTTTATTACATTTGTTACACAATGTATGGTATTTCTTTATAACAAGTGGGAATATAGGGATTTCAGATATACTTTTTGTTTTGTTTTCTTGTGCTCCTGGATAAATCAGCCTGTAATCTTTACATGATTTTAGCATGTTAAACAGCATAAGAGTTTGATTCCAAATACAATTCTTTGCTATGCCGGCTCTATAGCTATAAGTTTTATTTTGCTATGCCCATTTTTAAATAACATACTTCCCTTTTTTAAATATTAGTTAATGTCCCCAGTCCTTTCAATTGTACTTAAAAATGCCTCAATATTGTATAATTATATTGTATTATTTAAAATAACTATATGTTAAATACTAAATAGTATATTCAGGACTAATTTTTGAATTTTACAACTAGAAATCCTTTCTTCAATCATCGTATTCAGAGGTGTTCTTTACAAACAATAAGATATATAATATATTATATACAACTTTGTTATTGAATGTTTCAGTCGGAACACTTCCGCTGCGAAACGTGGGTACATGTCTATTACACATACATTTAGTTATAGATTTATGTCACAAAAACGTGATTTGTATAACTTTTGGCTCGTACTTGACTAAATTCTCTGTTTCTCTTTATGAGCGGTTCAAAGCTCATTATCTTAATTTTTATGTGAAAAGTTCAGCAGGTTGTCCTGCTGCAGTCAGATTTGTTTAGGTTTCTGCCAAACTTTTATACCTGGCTTGTTGCATCTAGTGGTTGACGGGTACTAAAAAAACACATAAAAATGAAACCTGTTAACACAACCTTGTATGACAAAAGATTTAGTAACTCACGAAAGTCAGGCACGTGACTGTTGACTTAGAGCATTTGGATTTTGGATTAAACTTTAACAAATGGAAGTCTCAATTTTATGTGAAATTTAAGAACTAGTTTTATACATATTTTTAGAAAACGCTTGTATCTTTTTCAAAAACCGATAATATCATAAATTCAACCAAGCATTTCCAGTCTCTCATTCAGTTTGTTAAAAGACATCACTCTAACTTGATTCATATAAAGGCAAAAGTAAGGACAAATCCGTGGAAAAAAGAGAATAAACATTCTTCACTTTAAAAAAGAGAAAAAACATTCTTCAATACAAAAAAGAGAAAGTGTCAAGTTGTTAAAGGGACACCACTAAAACGGTATTTCTGGTAAACATTGGGAAGAGTGCGAACTCGAAGTCACTTCATGCACTGATTTACGTGGTAATCATTGATAAAATTACTTGACCCAGAGTTAGTCGCCTATAAACATATCAATGATAAATTTCTTTTTCTTTGAAACTTACATTAGCTTAGCAATAACACCATACGATGGGCAGCAGCCCAGTTTCTGGAAAAATATTCAAGTGATTACAAAAACTGCTTACCTTCAGAATTAGTTATATTTTCAGAAATCTTTAAAAAATTTATGTCCAGCCTCAGGCTCAGGTATGGAAATGGAAGTAGCTCATTTCGAAACTCAAAACAGGTTCACATGGTATAGATAAAAAACTTAGCTGCTTTTGAATGAGCAAAATTTTACACTGTCCTTTAATAACGTAACATCACACTTCGCATCTATCTCCCAATGATTACATGAAACTGCAGCTATGATCGATCATTTATAAAACTTGAAATAATATAAAAATAAGTTAGAATTTTTATGGGACAATCAAGTCTGAGTAGCCCTTTATAATCAGCATAGAAACGTTACTATTGAAAACTTATTGAGCTTTACTGACTTGATGATAACATAGCCATGAGAAATTCGCCAACGAAAGTTGTAGGTTGAAACAATATTTTTAAATACTTTTATGAGTTTTTTTATTTGAAATACAGAAAACAATTCGTTACCTCATAAAAAAACGAATTGTTTCTAAAAAAATCATCATAAAAAATACGAAATAAGGCGTAAAATAAATCTTTAAGTTTAAGTCGGGATGAGAACGTCGTAACCGAAGGACCACCTGCATATTAACATGCATATCTATGCTTGCAAGCCATCCATTAATATAAATAAAACCAAATATTAACTCAAAGATATTGAATTCATAAATTTTCTTGCCAGTTTATTTCCAAATTTCTGTTCGATCATGACTTCGCAAAACCATAACAAGCACAAGACGAGTGAAAAAATTCTTGCAAATGACATTTGCCCGGTTATGCCAATTAGTTTTTATTTGGCAAGCTAGGGTGGTGCAGAGTGACGGTGGCTACTAGCTAAACACAGTGCACATATTTCAAGATCAACAATGTGTCGCCGCATTCGAGTTTCATTGGCGTTGTTCCGATTTCATCATGATGTATCTTATATCTTAGATATCTATGCAGAAGATAATTTCGTCCAAAGACCATGAGAGATGATCTGTTGGCAAGTGATGCAGCGGTCACAGGCCACGGTTATAGGGGTTCCACGCATTACCCCAGCCACCTAACTATTGTCTAGTTAGGTACCCATTCGGAGCTGGGTGACTCGGGGACTCCTCAGGCCCAGAGAACAAATCGTGTGGATTCGAACTCGTGACCATAAGTATGACAGTCGAGAGCGCTACCTCTCGGCCACCACGTCCCACATGTAGTTTGTGTCTGGTCACCCCCCACACTTTTTTTGCACTATTTATGAGCCTAACTGTGGCGTATGCTATGCCGCGGTCATCTAGTATCTTTTAAAACAGAAGACGCTGCCTCTTTCATGTCAATCCTTTCGAAAAACTATCGGGTGCGACTCACACCCCCCTTCCCCGTATTCCTAAATTATTTTAATGTTTTGATATTTTATTATGCAAGTTAACTGATATTTTTATATAGCATTCCTATTTGGCAAATATTTAAATAGAAAAAATAATCAAATATAATTTTAAAATAATATTAAAAATATAACCGGCTAAATTTGTATTAAAATAGTGTATTGTTTTGGGTTAAAGGACAGTTAATAAAATAATCAAATAAAATTAAAGTTATGAAATTTATTTTCAGCATAGATTACAGGCTGAATCAATTTCTCTTAGAATCATAATGTAAAAAAAATTTGATGGTTTATATTATTCTTATAAATTCAAAAAATAAATGATGTTCACTCCTCTTGAATTTTCAGTCAAATATATTTTGTTGGTAAACTTTTTATACAATAAAATGAATTGCATATAACCTTTATTTTTTTAATATTTTAAAGTTACTCATTGTGAGCCCCATGGCTCTTAAGTCTTGTAATATGTGTAATTATGTGTATATACATTCATACATACATANATACATATATATATATATATATATATATATATATAATGGAACAAAAAAGATAGTTCATAGGTGGATAACACTTTTAAAGCTCCCGGACTCAGACAGTGTAAGACTTAAAGCTTAAGTAGTGCAACATATTTTAACTTAGTGAATTATTAAATTACTGGTTAATATCTATAACGAATGTATTTTCGAATTGGCCTCAAGTGTTATTAATTCATAAAAATGATTCATGCATAGAAATATTGAAACAAATTTTTAATCGTATTTTGTTCTTAAATAAATTATTTTAAAAAAATTATTTATCAACTCACTTTGACATTTTTCTAAAACAAAAGACTGAGATACACAACTATGTTTAATTAAACATGTGATTGATGGAAAATTAAATTTTAGAACACTTTATTAGAATTGTAAAAAAGGCAAGAATGAGAGTATTCAAAGAAATAGTCAAATTCAAATTTTATTTATATATTTAATTGTATTTAATAATGTTTTTCTTTCTTCCGTGTAGGTGAAGAAATAAAATACATTCTTTCAAACGTCATGGGATATAGTGGACACGTTTATATAGCAAATTATGGTAGCATTGTACAGCATTTAGAATTTGAATGGTTCTTTGACAAACTTGATGTACATTTATTAGAAAACAAAAACGTTTCCGCAGAATTTTTTGAAGACTTGGAGCGCAAAATTTTATATTGTAGAAAAAAAATTCCAGTTGTAAAAAATGATATCAACAATTTAAGTATTATTAAAGCTTTGAGAATAGACAAATACAAGTATTTTAATTATAATACGCTATAAGGTTCATTTTAAAATTGATTTTTTAAAAATCAATTCTTAAAGTTATCTTTCATTTTATTTTATGTGTTTGTTGAAAAACTTATTTTAATTAAAATTTAACAACAAAATTAATTAGTATAAAAATCTTATCTTATATATTACAGACGCTCCTTCTTCACAGAAGATTATTGCGTCCTATGTATATATATGGTTTGTGTTTAGCCCTAAATTTTTATTAGAGTTTTAAATGATGATATAGTGTTTGCTTTCCTGGTTTGTACAGGCAACCCATCCCAAGCCCGAATGCCATATACACTTATATATATATATATATATA
>MUZC01001352.1:1205103-1226107 GCA_002072015.1 Radix auricularia
AATCATCATCATCATCATTTTTCCTTTTGGTTCCTTGTGGAACATAGGGCCTCTGTCAAAGCTCGCCACTGTGCACGGTCCCTTGCCAGTCGTTTCAATTCTTCCCATCTCTTTCCAGTTCTTCCAGCCTCATCAAACATGCTCCTGCTCCATGTACGCTTGGGTCTTCCTCGCTGGCGTTTGCCCTGGGGGTTCCAATCTAAGGCCTTCCTCACCCTGCTGTTATCTTTCCGAAGGGTGTGTCCAATCCATCTCTGTTTCCTTTCCATGATTTGTTGTTCTACTGTCCTTTGTCCACACCTCTCCCACAGTTTGGAGTTTTCGACCTTGTCGTACCATTTTATTTTCTGAATATTTCTAAGGCATCTGTTGTCAAACGTTTGGAGTCTATTTTTGGTTGTCTCTGTCGTTCGCCATGTTTCGGATCCATAAAGTAGGACCGTTTTAACGTTTGTGTTAAAGATCTTTACTTTTGTTTTGACAGAGATATATGTAGATCTCCAGACCTGTTTCAGATTGGCAAATGCCTGTCGTGCTAGATTTATTGTTCGTTCTATGTCTTCATCAGTTCCCCCTGTTACACTAACCACACTCCTAAGATAAACAAAGTTGTTTACTTGTTCCAAGGTACAGTTCGCTACGTGTGTGTCTCCATCTTGCTGGTAGTTAACTTTTAAAAATTTTGTTTTTTTTTAATATTGATTTAAAGCCCTACTCTTTTCCCAGTCTCGCTCAATGCTGTGAGTTTGTCTTGCATGTCTTGAAGTCTGTGGGACAGAATGGCCAAATCATCTGCAAATTCCAGGTCCTCTATTTTTTGCATTATGTTCCACTGGATTCCTTTTCCTGAGCTTGCATATGCTTCTTTTGTGACCCAGTCTAACACAAGAAGGAACAGAAGTGGTGAAAGGAGGCATCCTTGTTTGACTCCTGTTGTGACATGTAATTCATCTGTTAATCTACCATTATGTACTACTTGGCAAGTGAAGTTTTCGTACATATTTTGGATGATATTTGTTATTTTGTTTGGTATTCCATAGTGTCTCATTATTGACCATATAGTTTCTCTATTTATGCTATCAAAGGCCTTTTCAAAATCCACAAATGTGGTATAAAGTGGAGATTGCCATTCAATAGACTGCTCAATGATTATCCGGAGTGTTGCTATTTGGTCAAAGCATGATCTTCCTTTTCTGAACCCAGCTTGCTCTTCACTCAGGAGATCATTACAGACATCTTTTATTCTGTTTAGTATTGTTCTACTAAAGACCTTGCATGGTACTGATAGGAGGGTAATTCCTCGCCATTTCTCACATTGTGACAAATCCCCATTCTTTGGAATTTTAATCAGTAAGCCCTTTTTCAATTCTGCAGGAGGGGTTTCAGTTGACCAAATTTTGTTGAAGATACTATGGAGTTGGTTAATCAGTTCAGCTCCTCCTTCTTTTAGGATCTCATGTGGTATGTTATCAAAACCTGCTGCTTTCCATGTCTTCATTTGGTTAATGGCTGTCCATATTTCTTCTTTGGATATCTCTTCCATATTTATGTCAAGTATTTTTCCAGTGGTCAGATTGGGTGGGTTCAGAGGGGTCGGTCTGTTTAGAACTTCCTGGAAATATTATTTCCATCTTCTAAGCTGTTCATCTATGGAGGAGAGGACTTTGCCTTGTTTGTCTCGGAATGGTACATTGTAATTAGATTTCTTGCCACTCAAGAGTTTAGTAATTGTGTATAACTGTTTTAGATCTCCCTTTCCTGCTGCTTCTTCTGCTTGTTCAGCTATCTTATTATAAAGTGTTCGTTTGTCATTTCTAAGCAGTTTTGTGACCTCTTTTGAAATTGCATGGTACTCTTGTTGGGTAAGTTGTTTAGTTTTTCTTGTTTTGGCTTGATTAACTCTTTGTTTTGCATGTTTCCTATCTTCAAATTTTTGCCATGTCTCATCGCTGATCCAGTGTATTTTGTTTACTGGGGCAGGTTTTAGTATTTTATTGCAAGATCCTATATTAATTTCTTTGAAGTTATCCCAGGTTTTGTCTATGTTTTCTTCCCTTCCATCATCTAGTTGCAGTGCAGCAAATCGATTTTAAGGGTTAGCTGTAGTTCGTTCCTTTCCTGTGGGTTACGGAGCTTGCCTAGGTCAAATCTAATTCGCCTGACTGTTTTTGGCTTTTGGTTGGCTAGCTTTATATTTAGCTTAGCTACAACCAGATGATTGTTCTATCCAATGTCTGCTCCTCGTTTTGTTCTTACATCCTGTAATGTGCTCCTCCAGGAGCGGCATATAGTGATGTGGTCTATTTGATTCTCTGTTTTGTTGTCTGGTGAGACCTACGTTACTTTGTGGCAATTTTTGTGTGGGAAGATGGTGATTCCAATCACCAGCTCATTGAATGTGCAGAAGTTTGTAAACATCTCTCCGTTTTCATTCATGTTGCCCAGTCCATGTGTGCCCATTACCTTCTCTCTATCTATGTTGTCGTTGCCAACTTTAGCATTCATATCGCCCATGACGACCAGTATGTCTCTTTTCGGTATTTTATCCATTATACTTTGAAGTTGTTCATAGAATGTAACTTTGTCTTCCTCAGGTGCAAGGTTTGTTGGGGCATAGCACATAATGATATGGACATTTTTGAACCTGGACAGGAATTTGGCCCTGATTATTCTTTCTGAAATCGGCTCCCATTCAAGGAGGCTCTTAAATGCATCTTTGCTCAGTAGGAGTGCTACTCCATTTTCACGGATGTATTTCTCATTTTCTTTTCCAGAGAAGAGCAGGATTTCATCTGATTGAAGTCTAGTTTCTCCAAATGTTTTCCACCGTACTTCACTTAGCCCAGAATTTGTAGTTTGTACCTTACCATCTCTTTGGCGACTTGAGCGCATCTGCCTGGTTCTTGTAGTGTTCTGACATTCCATGTTCCCAAGTTGAGAGGTGCCTTGTGGATGAGGTGATTTTTCTTTTTCATCGGTTTGATAAGGGTGGTCGGCCTTGTGGGATTCTGTTGACTTTCCCCACAAGGCTTCATGTGTCTCCTTTGCGGAGCTCTACTCTCGCCTCTGACTGTGTTATATGTGTTCGCCTTGCTTTCGGTTTCAGTAACAATCTTCTTTTTACATGGCTGGGTTGTTGGCCCTGCGCATAACCATCTGGGAGGGTTCCCTTTCAGCTCAATGGATAACTGCCTTATTTTTCGGGTAAGGTTGCCTAGCCTTTATGAATCCCTTCATCTTCTGCAAAGCAGCAGTTGATTTTATTTCGGAGTTTTCTCTCCTAGATGATTGCTATCACTAGCTAACGGCCTCATCTGTCAGGGTTTAGAGTTTAAGCGCTCTATGTTCGCTTTTTGCCGTTATTTCCTTGGATTTATGGGGCATTTTTTAAAGAGTATCCTTACCAGGGGATACCCCACCCCATCCTCAACGACAACAAACCAGTTGGTCCACTGCCGCTTATTCAATATTCGCGGCTATCCCTTATATGAATGTTCATTCTCTGTTGGGTTGAGCTGTTAGGCTCTTAGAACCCGGTTCAATTTTTCGCAGGCGAGCCTCAACATTCGGGCATCGCCGTAGAGGTAGTCCTCTGCAGGTGTTGCAACTTCACCAAACAAAGCCCCGTCCAACTCGGGGCAACTCTCTAGCACATGGGTCACCGTCTCCTCCGGGTAGCCACACAACCTACAGGCCAGTTCCCTTCTAGTGTCAAACTTGTACAGGTAGTTTCGTATGGGACAATGGTCAGTTCTCATTCTAGTTATGAGAGACTGACTACTACGATCAAGTTTCCACCAGGTATCGCTTTTGCTCGGTCGCGGCAGTTTCTGGTATACCTTTCTGGCCGTATTCCCATTCTTCCAGCCCTCAAGCCATTTCTCTCGGAAATGGTCTTTTAGCCACGACGTGACCCCCAGTTGGGTTTAGGGCTTATCGGGTTGGGGCTGGGCTGCGCCTGCCCTGGCCAGTGCGTCGACCCTGTCTGATTGGGCCGTACCGCAGTGTCCAGCCGTGTACTGCAGAACCACCTTGCCGCCACGTGCCAGGATGTCACCTACTGTGTCCAGAATGGCACTTACTATCTTGGCCTCCAGAGAGCTTCGACTCAAGGTTTCGAGCGAAAACCGAGAGTCGGTGAAGACCACGACAGTCGGGAAATTCTTTCTCTTAGCTAGACGACGGCGTACTTCCTTCAAACCCTTGTGTATCGCGTCCAGTTCGGCTTCGTGACTACTGTTCGTAGATCCACACGGCCCTGACAGCTCTACGCTGTCCGGCCCAGGTTGGGGGTATTGAATTAGTACACCGTATCCACTTTTGCCATCTCTTAAACGTGAGCCGTCCGTGAAGACTTTTACCACGCTGTCTCCATAGGCCTCGATTGTGCGCAGAGTCTCGTCTCGCAGAAGCTCGACGGGACTGGCCCTTGTCACCGCGGTATTTGCCAGTGTCAGACGTATATCAGGCGGGTCAAGGCTTTCATGTGGTCCTCGAGCAGGGACCAGTTGCATTCGTTCCCTGAGCTTGGGTAGGGGGACTGAGTCTTCAAGTTCGTGGACCGCGTCCATAAAGGAGGGTCTCTTCAGTCTTGTCCTCTTAACCCAACGGTCTTGCAGTTGGTAGCAGGGTTCATCATGTTCCAACCTACGGTATCGCTCCACCGTAGTCATGATTGCCTTTTCTCGCCTTATCGCCAGGGGTTCTACGTTTGACATTATTTCTACCGCAGCGGTGGGTGTGGTACGTAACGCCCCACATACGAACCGTAGAGCTTGGTTCTGTATTCGGTCCAAGCCCTCTAGAGCCGTACGGCTCGCAAAGGCCTGGACCGGGAGGCTGTAATCAATAGCACTTCTCACGCTACCAAGATAGAGAGCTCTTAGTAGTCTTGCGTCCGCTCCCCAACTCGTGCTAGCCAGTTTCTTCACCAGGGACAATTTAGCTGTGGTTTTGGCGCATAATTCACGTACATGATTATGCATTTGGAGTTTTTGGTCCAGCTTTATACCCAAGTACGTTGGCGTCCTGTCCCAGTTTAGCCTCTTACCGCAGATCTGAAGCACCACCTCATGCTTCAGAGCATTCCGTCCATTAGTGAAAATTGAGTGGACCGTTTTTTCCGTATTTACCTCTAGGCGCCATTGGCTGGCGTACTTTTCAATACGGTTCAGATCATGTTGCAGCCGGTTCTGCAGTGTTGCGACGTCCTTTCCCGAACTCCATATCACCAGATCATCAGCAAACATGGCATTCAGGGACTCGAGTATGTCTTGTAGGTCGTGGACGTAGGCTAAGAACAATGTACAGCTAAGCGCTGAGCCCTGTGGGAGCCCGTCTTCCAGTCGTGCCTCACTGGATAGCGCTTCTCCAAGCCGTGTCTTGATCGTTCTGTCCGTGAGGAACGATTTTACCCAGCCGTACATTTTAGCAGTGACACCTAACTGCTGTAATTTGTATAGTAGCCCTCCACGCCACACCTTGTCGTATGCTTGCTTTAGATCGAAGAACACTGCAACTGTGTGGTTCTTCATCTGGAGTTCGTTTGTCATGGTCTGAATTAACCGTAGTGCTTGGTCCATCGGGTTTCGTCCCTTGCGGAGCCCCCCCTGAGCCTTCGGAATGCTTTTGGTTTTCTCGAGGTACCACTAAAGCCGTGCGTTCACTAACCGTTCCGCTACCTTTCCCACACACGACGTGAGGGAAATGGGCCGGTAGCTGGACGGGTGTTCGCCGGGCTTACCTTCCTTACGTATCGGGGTAATTATGGCCTTTTTCCACAGCTTCGGCAGTGTGCCTGTAGTCCAGGTTCGATTTATAAAACTCAATAGTTTTATTCGGCCTGTCGTGCCCAGATGTTTGAGCACTTCAGTGTGAACCTTGTCTGGCCCTGGTGCTTTACTAGTTTCGCATTTGTCGAGTGCAGTTTGCAATTCTGTCATCGTGAAAGGTGCTTCGAAAACCTCGAGTTGGGGGCCCCTGCTTTGTCTCCTGGTGCCCTCCTTCCGCATTTGGTCGATAGTTTGGCTAAAGTCCGATCTGGCGCCCTTTTTATTCACCTGTGCAAAGTGTTTGTTAAGCGCCCGTGCGCGCTTTGTTTCACTTGCTTGTTGGCCCTTTGACGTCGTTTTGGGGTTTTTAGCTTTGCCCGCACCAGATAATGCATCGATTAGCCGCCAAACTTTTCTATCCCTTATATCTAAGGGTCGTTCCTCTATCCACCACATGTGGACGCGCCTGGTAGGAGATGGTAGCTCCCCCAGGATATATATATATATATATATATATATATATATATATATATATANTATATATTTATGTATACATTTATATACATATAAATGTGTGTGTGTGTATGTGTGTGCGTGTGCGTGTATAAAACCTTAAAAATATGCAATGAGTTCCTATTTACTTAAACAAACTGATACATTTTAAGCAGCAATTTAATATGTTAATATTAATTTTTTTATGTTTTTGGGGTAATAATTATACTACACTGCTTTACAAGAAATGAAATAACCGCGCTGTTGTAAAATTTTAATCATATCATTTTATAATTATTATACTTGATTTTTAAATACAGTGTCGTTTATTTTTTGCGTTCCTTACATGTAGTATTATATATATATATATATATATATATAACTCAGTTGGTGTTGTATGTTTGCATGTTTCACTTTTCTACCGTAATTTCTGCAAACTGAAAACCAAATTGCAGAAGGGGACAGTTCCTATTAACTCACAGATTGTTGAGCAAAAATCTTCTAATTGTCCATTTCCACGAAGATCGTAAAGTTAACATTGAGAAATGTAGTGAATCCGAAAGAAAAAAAGAAGATCATTTGTTACACTAGACATGGATGTAATATATTATTATGCACATGCAATTGCAATATTTTATGTGTGTTTCAAACCTCGAAATTTAATATAACCGCATGCTGTGTTGAAAACGATAATCCATATAAAAAAAAGATGTAAAACAAAGTTTACATAAGCTATACACTTATACTATTTTAACTTAACCTGTAAGACTTATGAAATAAACAGAAGTAGATTAAACTAAGTAAAGTATACCTGAAAATGCTTAATTATTTTTATTATGAATTTCAAATGCTTAGTTCATTTCTATGTAGTTTGAATGAAATAGACTGTTTTTAAAATTAAATGTTGGTCATTGTTTAACATGCGTTAATAAACAGACTTGTTTTTCTTTTTTTTTTACTTTTTAAATGTTCAATATTATTTATTTATTTTTTTAGAAACAAAATTTGGTGTTGGAGTATGGGATATAATTTTCATAATGTGATGCCTTATTGGTAATATTGACTCGAAAATATGTGCACTCTTTTATAAAACTATACCAACTCTATAAAGCCGAAAAAGGAATACTTCAATCGTAGACATTAATTTACAACAATTCATCTATTCTTTCCCTATAAAAATTATTATTTTTAAATTTAACAAAATGAGGATATTTTTGCTCCGGTATATTATAAGAAGACTTTATTTTAAGCCAGAAGATTTTTCTAACACTTTATTGTCTAGGCACGAGAGGCATATTTTTTAAAATGTATTTCTTTAAATGTGATTTCTTTAATTACGTTCAAGTATTTTAGAAAGTTCAACTTATATACATATCATTAATAATGTAGTTCATTAGCCCTACATATAAAGTAGTTTTGGACATTTTCTACCGGTGGGAGCGGGGTGCCACATGTTTTTTTTCTTATAGACACAGCTACGTTATTAGAGTTACGGACAGTTCGACCACGGACGATTCGAACGCGAACGGTTCGACCACAGGACGTTTTGACTCCTTTGTATCTGCACCGTTGCAGCTTAAATGTTATCATTGTGTGCTACGCGGCGGCATTAATTATTGGAATTTTTTAACAACAACACTGACAACTTTGTACGTCTTATTAAAAGTAAGAACTCTGCAGCACAATTTTGACAAGGAGGGCTTTTTATAGCTGAGGAGCGAAGAATGGAAATGCTGCAGAGAGAAGAGCTAGGAGGAAGGCCCTAAAATTGGGAAACAATTAACTCATGTGTAAAAACTTTGGTGAAGACTTTTACTCAAATATAGAACTGCACAGCCACTCGAGGAAATGCAGCCAGAACTAACGGTGATGTACGATCGTCTCACAATACAGAGGATGCCGATGTGGATATATACACACATAGATATATATATATATATATATTACGGCTGTTATCGATTAATTAATTTTTATCGTTAACTTTTGAAAAATTACCGAATAATTAATCGATACTTTTATTTAAAGCTAAAAATGAGATGCATGACGTTCAAAGTATTAACAAAAAAAAAGGCGATGTAATGATTTTAATAGATATATTGAAATATAAGTAGTTCAAAAAATGTTATTGAATTTAAATGTTGTTATTATTAATTAATTAAAAACAATTTTTATTTTGTAAATATAATTTTCTTCATAAAAATAGCTTATTTTATTGTTCACTCTTTAAAGATCTATTTTTTTAAATAGAGGAAGTTTATACATACAAACTTATTAGATATTAATATTTAATTATGTTTGAACTAATCAAAAGCTGTTTATGCATTAAAATGAATTTCATCGATAAAAACTTTTGCCGATTAATCGTAAAATTGATCAATAATTTCCGCAGCACGTATATATATGAATATATATATTTTTGTATTATAGATCATCAAGTTCTTTGTGCACATTTACATTTTAATACAATAAAAATTCCCCAAGCGAATACTGTAAAAATTTAAAAAGTAAAACCATCTCCTCTGTAACTCATTTTTTTTTAAAAACCCAAACAAAAGTAAACAATCACGATTACATATTTAGCATGTTTTTTTTTCTTTTAAATATGTAAAAAAACATTAATAATGTACTTTTATTCTTTGAGGTCGAACTACGAACGGGCTACGCATTTTTAACTATTCTCTACAAACTAAAGAGGGTCTGTTCATAAACGAACGGTGTGTAGAACGAAAATATGCTGCACATTTTAATTATATGCAATATATTCTACAGGCATCTATTCCATGGCTGTAAACAACAAGACAGTGGATCTCTATGAGATAATATATGTATCCTCTAATACAATGGTCACAATTGAATGCACAGCAACAAATGTTTTCAAATCCATCAACCTTTCATTACTTTTCAATGATGAGAAAGTTTTAAGTAAATCAAATGATGAGCTCATTAGTTATAAAATAAATCATATCAATTGTAATAATGTCGGTAATTACAGTTGTGAGACAACAGATGCAGCCAATACAATCTTTGACAGATATACTACGTACTTGGATACACTTATTTGTAAGTATTTGTTACATTTTTTATCTTAACAGCTTTGATGTTAAATAGTTCGTTGTGGTCAAGTGGTGTGCGCGCTCGTCAAGCGTACAAATGTTCTAGGGTTCTAATCCATGTGAAATCAAAGATTTGGTCTCGGGGCATCGGCCTTTCTTAACTCCACCAAACTCCGAATGGGCACTTTCCACTAGTTAAAGAAACAATTGCGGCTAGTGTATTTTTGGATCGTTCATGGCCAATGCCTGTGAACACTGCATCATTTGCCAACAGACCAGCATGGTCTGAGGACACTACAATTATCTTCATAGATAAATTTATAGATACAACAATAAATCCATCAAGACGCTCAGAGTTATCTTAGAATTAATATTAGAAATACTTAACATCTTTATCTAACTGCGAGAAAACAAGGAAATGCATCAATTAAAAAAACAACAAATATTCATTAATAAGAAATATGTGAACGAATACAAAACATTCTAAATCATATGTATTTTACGCCGAAAACCTAAAGGTTGGCAATTTTGCGAATTAGTCGGCCTCTTTGCATTTTGCTCGACATGTCTGACCAAAGCTCGAAGTACTTTCGACAACATATTGAACATATGGTTTAGACAGGTCAATCTGCAAAGTGGCATGGTATATGCCATAAAGTTAACATGATGTACTAAGTGTAAATAAAAAGAAGCAGTATACTATAGTTTAAAAAGTTTCATATTTTTCAACGTTTTTATTATGTCTAATTGGTAATCAATCATAAGTATTAATTTAATTAGTCAAGTTTAAATATGCTGATGAATTATTTCTTCGGCTTTCCCCTTAGACCTCACGCCATTTCGCGAACTGGCCGACCAAAGCCCAAATTTATGATCTCAACTGGCGAATTTACAACAGATTCGAAAATTTTGCCAGCCAATAAACCTCTATTAATGTACATTTTTTCGCGTGATTATTGATCATGTTAAAACAGATATAATGCATAGGGGCAAATCCCGTATACATTCAGCAATGTTTTATTTAGAGCTTGTATCACATTATTTTTGTGTAATATGTTCCAATATTTACAATTTTAACATTTAAATTTTATAAAATATTATGTTCGTACTTCCAACAGGTGCGAATGTAATGGTCATAAATAGTACTACACTGTCTCGCAATGAATTACGCTACGTGTCATTAAATTCATCGTTCACTGTTAAATGTCAGACAAACCATATATTCGAACTAGGAAACGTTACATTGGTGTACAATGATATGTATGTACTAAATACAACAACGACACGTGAAATAAGCTTTAAGATTCAACATGCTCAGTGTAAAAATTTAGGAAAACACAGTTGTGAAATAAAGGACTTACAAATGATTCATATTGACAAAATTGATATCTTTATAGAAATTGAGGATTGTAAGTATATGTTCCTGCATTTTTAATATGAGGTTTTAAACTTGTTTTTCGTGTAATAACTTTTTTATATTATGTTTTATTATTGTTATAAAAACAATATATTTTTAAACAATATTTTTTAATTCTAAATACTGTAATGAACCTCGGTAAACGTGTGACTAACTATCTGCTTTCAAGCGTGGTTACCTCTTGTCAAACTAGTTTTCTACTCTCGATCTCAAATAGCAACTCTAATATTCCTTTACATTAATTAATTACGATAATGCTTCATTTCTGGCTACTTCTCACTTAACACTAATATGTATCGTTTAATTGCCTAAAATTCTACAATGCTCTTATTAGAGCGTCTCGCAGAGTATCTTCCTCTCACATTCTGCCAAAGCCTAACTCATCGTGTTTTGTGCCACAGAAATCACGAGTGCGTCGCCTCTGATACACTTCAGGTTCGGTCGCATCCAATTGCATTGTCTGAAATTTTCTGTCAATCATCTGAAACCATCCCTAAATTATGACGGGGGTAGTCTGGTTTTATATAATTATGCATATTGAAACCTTCACCTTGCTTTCTACCACCCAATGTCAGGTCACGTAAACATGTGGTCACCATCTATCTACCCCGGAGCATTTCACACCTTGACACATTCTCTTAGTCATGGGTGGCTACTCTTATCTTCTCACTTACTGACCGACGCAGTTTACACAAAAACGGCACTTGTAACGACCCTGGACAGTTGTCTTTGTTCAACATTACAAGACCATGCTGGTTTCTGATGTCAATGCTTTGAATTCAACTAAATTTATTTTCATAGCAATACGTTATTTTCCCCAAAAATATATAAATAATTTCCTCTGTAACTAATTACGTAGGATTAAAAAACAATAATTTTAAAATAAAAAAAGTAAAAGTCGTAAAAGTAATCAGTAAAAATAAAATCTTACGCGCCTGTATATTTTTGTTTTAATTTTTTCTCCAGGTTTGCCAAGGTTTTGTGAAAACGATTCTTTTCTCAAGGAGCACATAGTCACATACAGTAACAATGTTACTTTTAATGTGTGCTTAGTAATGGACCCAAACAGACACAAACTGACGTCAGTCTCAATAGCTCAATATGACAACTCACGTTTTATGTTTCATAACAATTACTCATACGTGTTAACCCAAAAGACAAAAAACCCTACAATGTATACTTTAACTATCAATATATTCAATATACACACATACTTTTATACATATTTTAATTTGACTCTAGAATTCACTAATAAAAAGGTGATAAACAAGTCTATAAGGATAATACAATTCAGTAAGTATAGTTTCCGCATAAACGGCATGTAAACAATTCTAAAATTAATAGTCAATATAGAAATAGCTAATTTTATGACAATGATCATTGGTTTCATAATTTTCTTAAATATTTTCTTTTTATAAAAAAATTATTTAGGAAAAAAAAGAGACCTTACAGAAAAGTTCTCATTCTTATCCAAAACGTTTTCTAAGGATACATCATCTTCCAAATGAGATATTATACTCTCAAATTGATTTGTATTATATTATTTCACTCCTTTTCTGAAAAAACTGTTTATTTTTTAATGCTTTTAAAAAAATGCATTTTCCCTTAAAAAAATTATAGATTCTAATAGGTTCTTCCCATTTTTTTAAAATTATCAGATAAAACACGACTAGATGAGATCGAAAGTCAACTTTCCTTCTCAATTGGTATGTAATTTTAAGTAGCATCTGTATCTAAAATTCACGCAATGTATTACTCCTCCTGCTCATGTGTCACGAATGACCAAGTTGAAATCGCAATGTGTGACCTCCAAACGTCAGTGTGTTGGTCAGTCCGGGGAAGGTTATTGTTTACTCAGCGTTATATCATGCTAAAGGGGGGCTGTGTTGATGGACATCAGGGGAATGTGTGAGTTAATTTGGCAGTGATGAAGGAGGTGATTATATCGAAATGTTGAACATCAAATGTTTTGTTGTTAGCAGTTACTTTATTTCTTGTGTGATGCAAATTGTATGAATCGTGGAACGAGCAGCTCAAATAGAATTATAGTTAGGATGCTTTAGATATTTCACGGCGCCCAGTCCGGGATTATACAGAATACACAGATACTGCTGAAACAAGGAGAATGCCAGTCAATACTCTGGAGGAAATAAGGAGAGAGTACATAGAGAGGGAGGTACAACGATTAAGAAAGGCGAAGACAGAGTTTGCGGATAGGGCAGCCGAGAGAGAGAAATGTTGTGGAAAGGGCAGCAAACAGTGAGAAAAAGATTAGAGGCTAAAGGATTTGACGCTGTAAATGGAGAACATACAAAGGGATTGATGAAAGCCTTAGGCAGCCCAAGCTTCAACCCTTTATAGATTGTGTCGACCAACTGGATGGGTACTTAAAAAGTTTTGGAAAAATTTCGCTAGGTCCAGCATACAGCCGGAAAGCGGATGAGCGCTGTCACTGAGTGCGCTTCTGTCGGATCGAGCCTTGAAGGTGTACTCTAGGATGCCTTGATGAATGAAAAGGTGAAGGAAGAATGTATAAAAGATATTTTCTCAAAGAGTAGGAGTACAGAAACCTTGTTCTAGAGAGCAAGCCGCAAATTAATGATCGCCCGGGACTATATATAAGATAAAACAGAGACAAAAAATGACAAAATAAACTAAATGAGTTATCAAAAAGTTGTAGTCATTGTTTGAACTGTTTTTTAGGTGCCATCATGCTAAATATTATGTTAAAAAATAAATTAAAATGAATAGACATAGTTGAAGTTAATCCATGAAATAATATGTAAGGATCTAAGCAACGGCTTATAATAATAATAATAATTATTATATTAATTTCATAATGTATATATTTCATTATCCCAGCAAGCAATTGTTCACAATTGCCCTCTGGCCCCATAAGGGACGTAAAACCTGAGATGCTCCCCCCCCCGGAGCGGTCGCAGCTACAAGCGGCCGCCTGAGTGTCCAGGACACNAAAAGAAACCTTACAGAAAAGTTCTTATTCTTATCCAAAACGTTTTCTAAGGATACATCATCTTCCAAATAAAATATTTTGTCTTCTTTTTAAATTGTATTATATTATTTCATTCCTTTTCTGAATCGACTGTTTATTTTTAATGCTTTTAAAAAATACATTTTCCCTTGCAAACATTATAGATTCTAATAGGTTCTTCCATTTTTTAAAATTATCAGATCAAACACGACTAGACGAGATCGAAAGTCAACTTTCCTCCCCAATTGGTATGTAATTTTAATTAGCATCTGTATCTAAAATTCACGCAATTTATTACTCCTCCTGCTCATGTGAACCGAGTGACCAAGTTGAAATCGCAACGTGTGACCTGCACACGTCAGTGTGTTGCTCGGTCCGGGGAAGGTTATTGTTTACTCAGCGTTATATCATGCTAAAGGGGGGCTGTGTTGATGGACGTAAAAGTAATGTGTGAGTTAATTGGGCAGTGATGAAGGAGGTGATTATATCGAAATGTTGAACATCAAATGTTTTGTTGTTAGCAGTTACTTTATTTCTTGTGTGATGCAAATTGTATGAATCGTGGAACGAGCAGTTCAAATAGAATTATAATTAGGATGCTTTAGATATTTTACGGGGCCCAGTCCGGGATTATACAGAATACACAGATACTGCTGAAACAAGGAGAATGCCAGTCAATACTCTGGAGGAGATAAGGAGCGAGTACATAGAGAGGGAATTACAACGATTAAGAGAGGCGGAGAGAAAGTTTGCGGATAGGGCTGCCGAGAGAAAGAGATGTGGTGGAAAGGGCAGCAAACAGAGAGAAAAAGATTAGACGCTAAAGGATTAGAAGCTGTACATGGAGAACATACAAAGGGATTGAGGACAGCCTTAGGCAGCCCAAGCTTCAACCATTTATAGATTGTGTCGACCAACTGGATGGATACCTAAAAAGGTTTGAAACTTTCGCTAGGACCAGCAAACAGCCGGAAAGCGACTGAGCGCTGTGAATGAGTTCGCTTCTGTCGGATCGAGCCTTTAAGGTGTACTCTAGGATGCCTTACGAAGATACATTGATGAATGAAAAGGTGATGAAGACCTTATAAAAATATATAATCTCACAGAGTAGGTGTACAGAAATATTTTTCTAAAGAGCAAGCCGCAATTAATGATCGCCCTGGACAATATCTAAGATAAAAAAGAGACATCTTATTAAAAAAGGACAAAATAAACTAAATGAGTTATCGAAAAGTGGTAATCATTGTTTGAACTGTTTTTTAGGTGCCATCATGCTAAAGATTATGTTAAAAAAGAAATTAAAAGGAATAAACATAGTTAATTTAATCTATAAAATAATATGTAAGTATCTACGCAACGGCATATAATAATAATAATAATAATTTCATAATGTATATATTTCATTACCCCAACAAGCAATTGCTCACATTGTATCCGACATTTTCCGTTACAGACGAGCTTTCTATACAGAAGTATAAGGTGTCCTACGAGTATCCACGATTCGATTCTAGCCCTGCATTCTTTTTACAGTTTCAGATGCTGTTAATGTGTATGATTTTATCTAGTTTCTTCAGGAAACCCATTTCACAACTGAAAATTTGATGTGTCTGTTCTTGCATACGGAAGAAGAATGTTTTCCTGTTTTTTTTTTTTTGTTTTTTTTTTGTTTTTTTTTTTTTGAGGGAGGGGGGGCTTGTGTCCTTATCTCTATCCTACATGTGGAAGTAAATCAGCAGTCCCGAGCCAGCGCTCTTCATGGGGCTTACCGGAAAACCCCCTCAGCCCTCTTGCCCCCTAAGGGACATAAAGACTGAGTTGCCCCCCCCCCCGAGCGGTCGCTGCTACAAGCGGCCGTCTGGGCGTCAAGGACACTAGGTCGAAAACGCCTCCCACTAAGTGTGCCTCCCGAGAGAAGTGTGGAATTTTCTACTATGACTTTCTATCAACATAGTATCGTTCTGGCACCACCACGGATCATAACTGACCTGCCTAGAGTTGGTGACCAAAAGCGTTTCCTAGCGGTACCTTTTGCTATTCCTTGCTGGCGCTCCTGGCCCTAAACCGGCACCACTCAACAGCGCTGCTAGTTAATTGAGGGGAACGAAACTGTCACTTCGGAGTAACCCGACTCTCTACGGGTACTTTGGTTTTCATCATCGGCATTGAATCTAAATGCTTTGCCTAAGATCCGTACAGCGACAGTAATCATATATGACTAGCATCTAACACCAAAAATTGTCTTCGGCTGTTCTTATATCTTATATATACAGACGCTCCTTCTATGCAGAAGATAATTGCGTCCACAGACCATGAGAGATGATCTGTTGGCAAGTGATGCAGCGGTCACAGGCCACGGCTATAGGGGTTCCACGCATTACCCCAGCCGCCTAACTATTGTCTAGTTAGGTACCCATTCGGAGCTGGGTGACTCGGGGACTCCTCAGGCCGCGAGAACAAATCATCACCTTCGTGAGGATTAGAACCCGTGACCATCGGTATTAAAGTCGAGAGCGCTACCTCTCGACCACCACGTCCCACGTTCAAGCCAGGGGTTTGTCGGTTTCAGGTCGTGGTCTGCTCCACAACCTTACTCGTCTGTCAAACCAGGTAGAGGTCATCCCTACTCGACAGTATCTCTATCCGAGGATTGTATTTAGTTATTTTTGTGTTGTATTTCTAAAATATAAATTAATTACTATATATATTTTTCTCTTTTACTGTTGGTTCTTCTATCATCTGGCGTTTTAAGATTGAAGGTTTTAACCAATCATGTTATTCTTGTCAGTTTTAAATTTTCTCATGTAATGAATCTTGTATCACAAGTTTAGCAATGTTTTCAATGCTTTATGTTTATATAAAATAGTGAAACTTAAGTATAAGTTCATTAAATACAAAACTTTCATAATTATAATACATATAAAAAACATATATTGTCATTATAGTTGATTTATGCTAAATTTATGATTGAACTACATAATATAATGTTGTTTAATTAAGTACATACCTGAATTAAATGAGTTGTGTTCTATATGTTGTTCACATTTAGTTTTGTTTGCATAGGTCACTGAGAGATTAATGAATATTTAAACATAATCACAATCAAGTACAATGAAGCTTTTAAACATAAAATATATCTCTAATTACCGTATTTTTACTCAGGAAAAACAAGTGATGTAGAAAATCTGCCTAACACTTATCATATAATCATTGGACTGGTTCTGACCATAGTCGTACTTTTAATTTTTATCCTTACACTCACAGGTAAAGAACATTCAGATGTCTAAAAAAACAAAACAAAAAAAACAAAAAAAAACAACAACAACAAACAAACAAACAAACAAACCAAAACACATATAACATACAAATTATTTGTTTCCTTTATTTCATTTGCTTAAAAAACATTATGAACATGTTCATTGACTGACGTCTATAAGAAAATAAAAGTTTATACTTTCAAAACTATTTAATTTATAAAACACAGCAACGCTATGTTTTATTTATAAAGATTTAGGCAAATTTACTGTCACGTAATCGTAACACAATACCTTTTTGACCAAGAAATTTCTTGGTAGTTCTGTAAACTTTTCTAGTGAATATTTTTATACGAGATAGATTTAGTTTTGAAACATATTCGTATTATCCAATATAAGAAAGATGTAACATTAATTGTTAAATAGATAATCGAGCTAAACATTAAAATTAATACACTTATCCTATTAAAATAATCACGTTAATTGCCCAAGCATAATATATACCTGTAATATTAATTATGCTTTGAAGATGTGCTAAAATATGCGTCCCATTACAATTATAAAGTTTTCTTGAAATAATTAAAGTAAAATGTAAACAGAATGAAAACTGAGTAATATAAAACAAAACTAAAATAATTGGCTAGTGTACTTACATATTTAAATTATCTACCATATATCTACATATATATCTATCTAAATATCTTTCTATATATTTATCTACATGTCTGTTCATCTATTAATACATGTATATCTATATATCTNAAAATTATTTTAATCGCTAAAATATATATTAATAAAAAAAATAGTGTTTTAAATAAAAAATATTCAATTTCTTTTAAAAATAAGTAATAATTAATAATAGTGGTTTTTAAAACGTACAAATGTCTCCATTTAAAAAGGAGTTTTCGAAAGTGTAAGCTTTTAAATAACCTGTTTTTAAGAACAATGTTATTTTAAAAAAAAAAAAAAACATTGTTTGTAATTAATTAACGACAACAAAATTAAAATTCATTGACATTTTATTTAACTACTTATGTTTATATATATCTCCTAACAATATTATATTTTTTTAATATGAATCATTTTAAAATGCCATAATACGGCATACCATTTGAAAGACAAGAGCAATGATGGATCTGATGTTGATAACATCTTTCAAAAATTATAACTTGGGATAAAAATATGATCTTTATGTTTTTATTAATCATCACACAAATTCTATACAGCTATATTATTTCTATATTTTAAAAATTAATTTTAAATTTACATCCGAGATTATAAAATTTTATACCTTATTTAACTTTTTTTTTTTAAAAATGGCTAACTACGTTTTAAAAATAACACAATAAATAAAAATCAATTTCCTGTTTCTATTACTTCCCTTGAAATTTTCAGTGTAATGACGTCATAATCTTTATTTTTAGCTTTAACAAAATTATTGATTAATTAATCGGTAATTTTTCAAAAAGTTAACGATTAATTTTAATTTAATCGATAACAGCCCTAATGTATATACGTACTAGCAGACCCGATCGTGCGTTGCAACGATCTCAGTAAAAATGACAATTTAAGAATCCTATGAGTGATATGTTTTAAAAACAATTATGCCAGAAACCTACACTGAAGTGCGAAAAAAAGTCCAAAGATCATGGCAAACAGATAAATAAAATAATAATTTAAAAGCTTTTTAAAAAACGACATTAAAGGGCTAGGCTCTAAAATAAGTGCTACTGTGTATTCAAGGTATGTTTCTCAATATAGTGTAAAATTGCTTGGGAGAATTAAATTATTAACGTGCATTACAAAAACATTTGGGGCCGCCTACCCGAACGAATGAACATAAAGAGTTCAGTTTCCTAGAGTAATTATTTATAGACTCTTGAATTTTTATAAGACAAAAAAAAAAGACATTAAGAGCCCCAGGGCCCATTCACGACAAGATATAAAGCTTAAAACGATCTCAGTAAAAATGACTATTTAAGAATCCAATGCTTGATCTGTTTTAAAAACTACTATGCCAAAAACCTACACGGAAGTGTGCAAAAAACTCAAAGTTTCCCAGCAAATGGATAAATTAATCTATATATATATAGCTTTGAAAAAAAATAAAGAAAAAAAAAACGAAATTAAGGGGCCGGGCTCTAAAATAAGTGATTATTTATTATTTTTTTAATCGCCATTGTACTCAAGCTTTGTTTCTCTATATCGTGTAAAATTGATTGGGTAATTAAATTATTAACGCGCATTATAAAAACATTTCGGTATGCCTGCCCGAGGGAATGTACATTAAGAGTTCAGTTACTTATAGAAAATATTTATAAACTCTTAAGTTTTTATGTACTAAAATTTGTAAGATCCGTTATTTTCTTAGTAACTTAAACTAACACTAATTTTTGTAAAGGTAATATAATGGAAAAAACGACATTTAGAAGCCCCTGTGCCCATTCTGCGCAAGATGTCAATTTCAAAAAGCTGTTCATTTTAATTCAGTTTCATCATTCATATATATTCCTAAAGATTGTTAAAAATTGAATGGGGAATATATCTTAAGCATATACCAAAAACAGACATTCGGGGCCCCCAGCCCAAAAGTAAATTACATTAGAATTTTAGTGCCCTATAGCATTTTAATATGGGCTACCAAGATTTTGTTAACAAATTTTGGTTAAGATCTATTCTTTTACACAAAACCTAACGCATAAACTTAATTGAAGAAAAGAAAGACATGATGGGGTTCATTTAAAGCCAGATGTAAAGTTAAAAACGATGTTCATTTCAATTTGTATGATAATGGATATATTTTTCGTTGATTAAATATTGAATTGACAAAATCTCTTAAACATTAATCACCCCCCCCCCCTAAAAAAGACTATTGGCACCCCCAGCCCCGAAGAAATGGTCATTAAAAATTCAGGACCTTATAGTATTTTAATATTGGCTATCAAGGTTTTTTAAACAAAATTTGGTTAAGATCCATCAATTTACCAAGTAGCTAATACTTAACCTATTTTTCTATTGCTCATATAAGCAAAAAATGTCCTTATGGGCCACCGGCGCCCCATGTGTGTTTAATTGACGAAGAAAATTACCTGTTAACTTCCTGGGAGTGCACGCAATAGTCTGCAAAAGTTTCATTACGACCGAATACATGGTTTAGTAAGCTATACACCAGCACCGATTGGGCTGCTATTAGGGGTTAAGGGCTCTATGGTATTTTAATATTGGCTATCAAGAATATAATTGCAAAATTTGGTTAAGATCAATCAATATAGCAAGTAGTAGCACTTAAACTAATTTTTATATAGCTAATTTTAGCACAAAAAAATGACATTGTCGGCCCCCGGCGCTCCTTTAGTGCAAGATATCAATTTCAAAAATCGGTTCATTTTTATTCCATTTCATTATGAATATATTTATCGAGATTGTTAAAAATGAATGGGAAAAATATCTTTAAAATTTAAGAAAAAGACATTTGGGGCCCCCTGGCCCCGATGAAAAGGACATAAGAAGTTCACGGCCCTTTATTTTGTTAATATGGTATACAGAGGTTTTTTTAATAAAAAGTTTGGTTAAGATCCATTCATTTACTCAGTAACTAACGCATAAACTAATTTTTCTATAGCTCAAATTAGAAAAAAATGAGATTAAAGGGAAGATATAAAGTTCAAAACATCTGTTCATTTCAATACGGATAATAGATACATTTATCATTATTTGTTAAGAATTTTAATAATTAAATTTAGGTATAAAATCTTATACGTTTACTAAAACTTGTATTTTTGGCCCCCAACCCTGAAGAAGTTGCTAATAGGACTTTAGTGCCCTATAATATTTTAATATTGACTATCCAGTATTTATATACCAAGTTTGGTTAAGATCTATCAATGTAGCAAGGAGCTATCACTTAAACTAATTGTATATAGCTTATATATAGTTAACATTCCGTGAGGGTACTCAACAGTCTTAAAAATTTTCATGACGATCGGATGAATAGTTTAGTCAGTTACCAACGGACAAGCACACACACA
>MUZC01001352.1:1235160-1253238 GCA_002072015.1 Radix auricularia
TTTTAATGTCCTTTCTCGTGAGAATTATGTTCAATTAAATAGACAAATACAATTAATTTCGTATATGTATATTTAATTCTAGAAAAAAATACAAAGATCAAATATACGCAAACATAAATTTTATTAAAATACATTCGCACCTACTTCTGTAAGTCGAAACCCTCGTTATATTGAATTAATTGTTAGATCCCAGCTAAATTCCATCAGAAAAATTAAATTTAATTTGAATAAACTCTAAGAATTTTCGCAATTATATTTCCCTTCCTCGAATGTTTCAAGTCGTTTGAGTTTTTATTCTGGGGTGACGCTTTAGAACATGTGTTACATAGAGCCATGTATACATCTTTGTTGAGACCATAAATGAGGTCGATAAGGATTGGATGACTTTAGAGAATGGAAACTCCGCGTCAATTTGCTGCATGGTATGACTCTTTTTTTCAAAATCGGAAAATCTTAATCCCTGTAAACAATGTGGAGGGAGAAAAGTGCGGGGTAGGAGGGGTCAGAAGTAGCTGGGAGGGGCCATAACTGTGGTGTTGGTATGTCAAATCCTGTTTGGGTTTCTTTCAAATGACCACGGCACCTCTTTCCTGTCAGGACGTCTCACCGCGATAGCCCCCCCTCCTCAAAATCAACACTGTTTTTTTTTAATCTCTGCGCCTATTACCTTATGTTTCCTAATTTTAAAACTCCGTAGTTTAATGGGGGGGGGGGAAGGTCCGGGTCCCTTTGATTTTGACTTAGCGAGTTCCGATAGTATATACATTTTTCGAATTTAAGCACTTTGTGTGTGTGTAGTGCCCATTTATCAAAATATTATGATTTAAGACTTCATTTATATTTTTTATAAAAGCAAAGATATTACAGTCGTCAATAACACACTGTTAGACTAAACATATTAGCTTTAAGTTATTATAAAGATATAGTAATTTTAAATAGTAACTATGACGTGGTAAGTCTAAATTCATATTTCAATATCCCAGTTATTTTGTTTTCTCGTTTCTTGCTTCAAAGTTTGACTTTGAGTCATTTCCCCAATAACATTTTTAGTAATATATTGCTGTAGCTACAACATGTTCCATTATGCTATTTTATTTTATTTCCGGATATTTGTAGATTTAATGATATTATGAGAATAGTTATAAGTGTCTAATTATTTCAAATATTACGTATATGAGTATTCAAATATGTTTTAAACAATAATAAATAAATGAACACAAAACATTGTGTTGTGTGTATTATTGTCCATCTGAAAATTTCACATTTAGATTTCGTTTTAAATGTAGATTTATATTGTTTATCTAAACATTCAAGTACCTTGCATATGTTTGTTATTGAATTTTGTGATAGTATTAAATTCGATTGGATCCATTTAAATACTCAATCTAAGTAATGGTGATAAATTCCAGTTGGAAATTTTGTTGGAAATTACTTTTTTTTCTAAAACTAAAGCTCATAATGTCAACGGCGTGTGGTGCATTGTGTGATATTTGAAAGGTATCGCTCATGTTCTATAACTTATTTTAAAAAATATATTTTTAAAAAAAATTATACACTGAATTTTGCTTTCTCTGAATTTTTTTTTCCTACAATATAGTAAGATATTACCTTTCTTTTTTTAGGGATGTAATTTACACCCCGAAGAACAATACAATTTTTAACAAAAAATATTATTTGCTATTTTCACAAAAGGCATTGTTATCTTTAGTTTTACTGCACGATCAAATTAAATATAACACATTTTGTCTGTGATAGTGTCTGCCCCATCAAAGTCAACATAATCGATTTCGTCTGGAACAGCTTCTGAACCATCAAAGACAATATAACTAGCATGCCTGCTGTTCTTTTTATCGGTATATAACGTTCGTGTATTACTTCCGACGTATAAATGAACATCTCTTTGTACGTTTGTCGCTTTCCATTCCGATGGAATTAAATATACGGCCTCACTAGTTACAGCCTCTGACATGTTAAGTATACCTTGGTATTCACGTCTGAATTTGGTGTTTAAATTTTTTATCTCGGGATATAAAATATCGACCGGTGTTATATAACATTCTTCAATTGAACATTTGCTAGTACCAAAAACATCGCTACTTTTGCCTTGATCAACATCTAAACATTCATGTGTGAGAATTTGAACTGACTGAATAAAGTCTAAATGATGTTGTTTACTAAAACTTAATATATTAGACACATCACCAGCTTTTAGCTGCGATTTAATCTTATTGTCTTTGACATCAATGTATGCATCAGATTCAATTGGAGTGATGTATTCATCTTTTCCCTTATTGTCTTTGACAGCAAAGTAGGTATAAGAATCATTTGGTGTGATGTATCCATCTGATTCTAGAGAAGTTTTCCTTCCAATATCCAATAAGCAGTCATGAAAATCAACCATTACAATTTCCTCTGCTTTTTCTTCAGCATTCAATCCCAATTCATTAGCTGGTACCATTGTTTGAGTATGTTTTAAAACGTTGTCAGTTTCTGATTCTGTTTGGAAATTTAAGGAATTCATCTCATTGTTCTCCATGCAATTAAATGTTAAGTATCCGTGCTCTATGTAATCGTCTCGCATTACAGAGTACTCTCCTTTGTAAAGATCATCCCTTGTTGTGTCTATCTGCTGGTAATCTGACTTCGACTTCGAACGAGGTGGTAACATGGGTCCTGTTTCCTGTTGATTGGATTCACACGTCTCCGTACATTGTTCGGCGATTAATTCATTTTTCGGGGTTTCAAGAAATAACTTTGACGATTCCTCATTTATTTCAAAAGGAGTATCTCTATCTTGAAGAACTTCATAATATTCCGTATATGGATCAATATGTTCACCCGAATTTTCTTTTCCAGGGTCAAATTGTCTTTCTTTTTTCAGGTAATGAAAAAAAAAACAAAGAAAAACACATATGATTTTACATTAACACCAAAATATTATAAGGTTATTTTTTGTTGAATTAATTTTATTTATTTGCACATTTTGATATGATTTTTGCAGAATTAATTTTATATAAGCCATATGTTTTGTTTTATTGATTTTTTTTCTAATTTCATAAATGTACTTTGCTTTACCTTCTTTAAGAATATGACGTCGAATTAAAGCTCCTAGAGTTAATAAAAATACTACAATTATAATTGGGAGTCCAATTTTGAGAAACAGATTGTTGTTGTCTTGATGTATTGATAGCCCTTCAGCTGCGTAAAAGAATTGGACAAATGATAAAAAAAGTATAATTATAAGGTTATTGAATTGTCTATGTGTGTTCTATGTATGTATCTTTATCAGTTTCATTGCATCTAGAATTATATTTTTTAATATTAATATATAAATTATAGTTTGGTTTTCTTGATATGAAACTGAATTTCTCATTTCCACGTAAAAAGATATAAAAATGTTTCTAAAAAATAATAAGTATTTAAAGTTAAAGAACTTACAAAAAAAAATATTAATAAAGAAAGAAATTACCAATAATTTCAAAATTGTAATTGACCAAATAGTTTCCGAAAAAGTTAAAATTCATTTCATACTTTCCAACATCAACAGTTGAAATATTGAATATTGTAATGTTATAATACAAATTTATATATGAATCCCGTTTCTCTAATTTGTTGTACACGTATTTTTGGTTGTATTTCATTTGAATTTTTGTTGAATTTTGCAGTAGAAATAATTCTATATTGTTGACATTTTCATCCCATAGATATCTGAAACACACTTCCAGTGACCAGTTTGTAAGCTGTCCGTCTAGTATGTTATATATTTTCGTTTCGTTATTGCACAGTATTGGCGAACCTGAAATATAAAAACATAAATTTCATTACAATGTCATTTTTTGTGAGGTTCGGAACACATATTTTTTCCAAGAGATAAATATTTTAGTGATATTTATATATTAAAGAAAGAATCATAAGATCCGTTCAAATAATGGACTAACAGATCAATTTATAAAACAAATTGAAAAGATCGAAGGCAAAGAGGGAGCCTAGAAAAATACACATTAACACTAAATTTAGCATTCATTATGGGTTAATCATCGATTACGAGTTCGCATTACAATCAGGAGAAGAAACAGAAAATATTTACTACATATGTTGTTACCAAAGAAGACTAAATTAGAAAAAATGAATATAATAACAAAACAAAATAAACACTCGAATTAGTTCTTATCTTTATGTCTATATGAAGGTGGTATTAAGTTATCTTGGTGTTGTATTTCTCAATAAGAATTAATTTTGCTTTAAGTATAATTACTAATTTACTCTTGGTTTTTCTATCCTGTTTCAAGGTTTAATTATTTAACTAGTGGTGTTACTCTTGTCGGTTTTAAAAATCTCCAGCAATATATTTGGCAGCTCTTATCTAACTAATTAATGTTTTCTTTGGTAGATGGGTCCCATACAGAAGATGCATATTCTAGTATAGGTCTCACGAGGGAGAAGTAGAATTTTAGTTTTATATTTTTGTTAAATTTTAAAAGTTTCTTTTTATAAAGCCTAAGGTTTTGTTTGATTTTTAATAACTTCATTGACATGGGGATTCCAAGATAGTTTCTCATAAGTATTTCGCATCTTTAGTTTCTTTTGTAGTAATGTAGTATCTTGAATGTATATGTTTCTTTTTCTTTTTTACTCCAAGCAGCTGAATATTTTCTGGGTGGAAGGACATACTCCAGTTAGTTTCCCATTTTATTAATTCATCCAAGTTTTTTTGTAAAATTTTGCTATTTTGTTTTGACTTCATTGTTCTATAGATTATACAATCATCAGCAAATAACTTTTGTGACTGTTGAGATATTGTTGGGTAAATCATTTATATACATTAAAAATGATAAGGGACCTAGCACAGTTCCCTGAGTTAACCTTCATTGGTGTAGATTGAGATCCATTACTTATTACCGTTTGCACCCTACCCAATAGGAAATCTTTTATCCAGTGATGTAAGTGACCTGAGATTCCAAAGTATTCAAGTTTTTTGAGTAAACTAATGTGGTGAACTTTGTCGAAAGCTCTTGAGAAGTCTAGTAATATTGTATATATTTGATCATTATTATCTAAGCCTTTTGATAGATCATCTATTAGGCCTATCAATTGTGTTTCACATGATCTGTTCTTTCTAAAGCAATGTTGGTGTGGGCATAGGGCATTACATTTGTCAAGGGGTTTAACTATTCTGATATATATTTTGTGTTCCAGTAATTTACATGTCATACTAGTAAGTGATACATGTCTGTAATTACCAGGGTCTGACTTATCACCTTTCTTAAAAATTGCATTACATTGGCTAATTTCATATCATGGTTTTTTTTCCCTGGTTTAGAGAGGCTTGAAAAAGAACTACAAGGATTGGGGACAGTTCATTGGTTAATTCTTTTAATAACCTGGCAGGCAATTCATCTGGGCATGTAGCTTTGTTTATTTTAAAGTTTTTTAAGAGTGAATGTATACCTATATCATCTTCAGTTATGTTACCTATTTCTTCAATTTTATTTTATTTTATTGAAATTTCCTTGTCGCCTGAGGCAGAAAATGGTGATGCAAAATATGTGTTAAGGATATGAGCTTTAGTCTCATTATCATTAATGGTTTTATTATTGAGCCTTTTAGTGTGATTATACCTGTAGGCTCCATTTTTTTTTTAAATTTTAAAAAGGACTTTACGTTTTTATTGTTATCTTTAGTAATCAAATTGTTTATATAATCATTTTTGAGGTTACGGCTAAGCTTTTGTGTCAAGTGTTTTATTTTTAAGTATTTTGTGTGTATCCATTCTAAATTGGCAGCCTTAAATTTCTTAAATAATATCTCCTTTAGTTTGCAATCTCTTTTTAATTTAAAATTGAACCAGAATTTATTCATTCTATTTGAAGTTATTTTTGTTGGAAAATTCTGATTTAGAGTTGTTTTTATTTCCTTTCATATTTCTTCTACAGGGCTATCTATGCTGAATTAACTTAAGAAATTCTGTTGGGAAATAGAAGCTGATTGGTGTAATTTTATTAAGTTGCATTTATTCCAAAGATACATTGTTCTTCTATGCTTCTTATTTATTTTAGTTTTTATTGTTATGTTTACCCTAACAATATTATGGTCAAACAGCCCAAGAAGTGGTGTACTCGTCCTGGTTTGTTTGTTAGGAATAAATCTAGTATTTTGTTTTCCTAGTTGCTTTTTTAATATCTCTTCTAGTCCCCCATAGTCAAAATTACAGCATTTTATGATTTTCTTTAAAGAAGTTAGTTGACTGCAGAGATTCCTCATGTATTCTGCTTGTATTTGGTCGCCTATATATACAGTCTACAATAAAGGGTGATGAGTTTTGTGTAACTATTTTAAAAAAAACACACCAGATTCTATAATATAGTTTGGTTGTGTGTTAATTTATTCGGATATGAGAGTTGATTTTATTGCAAATAGAACGCCACCATGGTTGTTTGTCCTATCTTTTCTAAATTTATTATAATTGTTGAATTTTTGTTGCTAAAAATTCCACAGCAATTATGACTGGTTCTTCTGTTTTTATAAGAAGTCCTAAATCTGGAATTTTATTTTTATGCTTTGGAAAATAATTATTAGAGTTTTAAGAGTGTTTTGATTGTCAGTATTATTAAATTTTTTTTTCATGTGTTTGTGTGGCAGGTCTGATTTTTTCAAAGGTGTTTTTTATATTAGAATCAGCCAAAACACTGTAAAAGTTTGTGGTGATCAGGTCTCTATAATTAAACAAGTCTGAATTGTTTGGGGGAAATCCACAATGTGTGCAGTGCCTAGATGTATACTTATTTCCTAGGCCCATTGATATTAACTTGGGTGTATTAGCATGCAGGCAAACTGTGTGGTTCCATCGACATCTTTTTCTTCCCACCTTCCACAGTGCCTTGAATTACATTTTTGTCAGGCTATCGTGTCTCAGCACTTGACCGAAACATACCAGCTTGCTACTTTTAATTGTAGTTTATGACGGTCAACGATGGATGTTATTCTTTCCCAAGGAACTGGACACTGTTTTTAATATAATTGTTTTTACATCCCTGCAGCTTTCCTTAGGGTGTTTTTCAATACTTTCCAGGTCTCATATTAACAAAAGACAATCGTTTCAACCATATCTCCATATCACCTAAACTTGTAGTCAAACGAACATTTTTGCTATTCCTTATTTTAAATAACTTCGCCACAGTTGCAACATCCGACCAAAATTCTATCTTGAATTTTAATCTTGGATATAATTTCTCTTATTTATTTCAAGCTCTGTACATCTTAGAGCGTTTTGTGATTAATTATGATGAGTGCATGAATGGCAATAGTTGTCATTAACTTATACATTTATTCACCCTCAGCTGATTTATATTCCATATTTACTTGATATGTCTGCAAGTTTGTCAGTGAGCTCTAGTAGTTCTTAACTGTCCCAGCTTAATGATCTAAATACTTAAAGAATTCCCAAGGGTCTGCCATCAGAATTGATCGATGTATAATGATAACTAAATGCTCTTTTTAAAATAATTTGAACAGTGCAGTTAAAAGAATGCAGCCCTTACGGACTTTAATTAACATTTTAAAGGAACCTGCACATTACTAAATAGAACTCTATTGTATGTTTCCTCTATTATATTTACCAGCCTTGATTAACGTCAAAACTTCTCATGACTGTCCAAAGTTCCTTCGTGTTTTTTGCGTTTTCGTATAAGCAAGTTAAAATTGAAGATCTGATCTATTGTGCTTCGGCCTGGTTTGACACTTTCATTTTTTGCTTTTAATTTTTTTTCCAATAATTCCTCGGATATTTGCTTTAGCATGTTTAGTATCATTTTTAGCATTGAGTTGCTATGTTGACTGAGAAAACTAATTGTCATTCAATTTTGGCATTGTTTCATTTTGCCTTTTTTACGTAATAGTATGATGGAAAATTAGGTCCAATCTTTGGGCGATAAGTTATTTTCCAATATCTTCTGGCAGTGGGTTGTTATGGGTTTGGTTGATAGTTATTAAGAATGTGTAATCTAATTTAAAGGAGGAAATAGCGCTAGGCGCATGCTCACTGGGCAATAGTACCAAGAGTCCTGATTTGAGTCTTCAATTGATACCTTCGAGAAGGGGCGACATCTGCGTGGTCGCGACAGACAAGTAGGGTCGCGGAACAGACAACGACCTGAAACTAACAAACCCCTGGCTTGGACAGCCGAAGACCGTTGTTAGGTTTTAGGTGCTAGTCATATATGATTACAATCGCTGTTCAGATCTTAGGGAGAGCATTTGTATGTAATGCCGATGATGAAAACCCAAGTACCCGTTAAGGGTCGGGTAAATCCGAAGCGACCGTTTCGTCCCCCTCAATTAACTAGCAACGCTGTTGAGCGGTACCGGTTTAGGACCAGGAGCGCCAGCACGGAATAGCAAACGGTACCGCTAGGAAATGCTTTTGGACGCCAGCTCCGAGGAAACCTTTCGGTGGGGTTAAACCCTAGTTAGGTCAGTGATGATCCCACTCTTTGCGGTGATCCAAACCATAGAGACTCGTAAGCTTTGCCGTGGTGGCGCCAAAGTGATACTATGTTGATAGCGAGTCACAGTAGGAAATTCGACACCTCCTTTGGGAGACACACTTAGTGGGAGACGTTTTTGACGTAGTGTCCTGGACGCCCAGGCGGCCGCTTGTAGCAGCGACCATAGGGGTGCTGTCAGGGAAATATTATAGAGCTATTGGGTTTTCCCTGACATGTCAATGTTGTTACTTGTGTTTGGTGCGGTGCGGCGCGCACGGTATGAAAGGTATGACTTAATAGTGTGAAAGTGACGTAGTGGGAAGTTGGCTGCTGGGAGCGAGAGATAGGCCATGTTTGTAAATGGAGGAACTTTCGCTATGCTGTTAAAAAAGTTATAGATATTCAAGAGTGTTGTTGTTCTACCTTGAGTTGACCTGTCCGTTTGGTCTTAACAAATAACCCAGACAACGACGTAACATTTGGGGCTACCGTCTGGGATTATTTGTGGATCAAGGCAGAAAAAAATCTCAGGTATCCGGTTTGCACCAGACGTCCTTCTACTTCCAACAAGGTTAGTAGTGTATTCGCTCCACAGTGGTCAGTGACGAGCGTGCCTTCGGTGGCGGTTCATGTGAGTCATCATGTGTGCAATCTCAATGGTCTGTGAGTAATCGCAACGTAGGCCAGTCCTGTACACATCCAGTGTGCAATCTCAGTGGTCTGTGAGTCATCACAACGTTGGACAGTTATGTACACATACAGTGTGTACACGGTAGCCGTAGTGATCCATGAGTCATCGAAACGTGGGCAAGTTCTGTGACCAGGTATCCATTCATCGAGCTATTGACCTGTTTTGCTTGGCTCCTTGGCTTTGGTTTGAACACTTTCGTTTTAGGTCTTTATGATGGACAATAAATTGGAAGTGTATATTGTTCTTAGACCAAGCAAGTTACGTAATTAGTTATGTTAGACATCGTAAGAAGTGATTGTGGTATACTAATCTTTTCTGTTTTTATATAATACACATTTTTAAATAGAAGTTACATAAAATAATGATAGGGAATGACAGATGGTGGGTAAACAAAATTGAAGAAGTTAGGTTAAAAAAGGAAAAGACGCTGGAGAATCTCTGAGACAAAATGAAGAGAGAAAGAGACAGCGACAGTAAAAAGATGAAAAGAAACTGAGACAATACGAAAAGAGACAGGCAGCATTACAGGCAAAAAGACAGAGAAGGGCTATGGATCAGACGGAAGACTATGACCGTGACGATAACAAGGATGAAGAACTCTTCGGATTAGCCAGCATTTATTGTGAAGATTTGTATCTGACGGAAGAAGCTTATAGGGTGGCAGACCCGCAATCTGGCCAGTTTGAGTATTATAGATACGAAAATCCCAAGAAGCCGGTTAACGTCATCAAGTATAAAAAGGAAAACATGATCCAGGGGGATCAAAAGTACAATAGTAAAACAATTAGTGAATGTCGTGAGAAGATTCCTAAGAACAGAAAACATTATACAGGAAAGATTAAGTATCTGAGAGGACTGAAAAAGAAATTATGTTCCTTAGAAACCGTGTAGAGTGGTTACAAAAACAGTATTCAAGGAAAGGTGAAGAATCTTAGAAGAAAGAAAAAGAAATAAGGTTTCTTACAAACCGTGCTTTCGAAAAAAAAGAGAAATATATGGGTTAAACTGGGAATTAGCAGACAAACTTAGCCTAGTGGACAGATTAAAAACATCATTTTTCGACAAAGACAAGGAAATCACGGTACAGAAAGTGACAGTAAATGATTTACAGGCAAAATTGGATAGTGTTCAATAAAGACTTACAGAGTTGGAAAAGGAAGCCGAGAATTACAAAACAGAGCTAAAGGAAGCTAACGATGGATAAATAATGGTAATTGTCGAAAAGCACGGCCTGTTAGCTCAAGCTAATAAAGAAAAAGCTAACTTGCTCAAAATAACTAATGACAAAGATGACTTTTTTTAAAAATTAAAGAATGACCACAAAACAAAATTAGATGAAAATGAAGTCGAGGTAGTAAGCTTAAGATTGAAAATTGACTCAATGGAGAAAGAGTTGTCTAATTTTATAAATATAGTCAAGATTAAAGATGAAAAAACTGATAGAAAGTGATACAAATAAAATTTTTGCGAACACAAAAACATCAGATCTGAGAAAAGCCTTAGCTGAAAGGGACGATTTACTAGAGCAATTGAAGACGGAGCACAAAATAAAACAAAATGAAGCTGAATTAAAATACTAAACTGGAAAAAGTGTATTCAAGCTTGATAAAGATTTTTAAAAGTAAAAACGTAAAGCTAGCAAAGATGGAGTTAAACTTAATCATTGCAAACCAAAATTTAACAGGGCTGAATAAGAAACTGGCTGATACAGATGGAGTTGTAGAGAAACTACAGAAGGAGTAAAGGAAATAAAGATAGAGAATGAATATTTTAAAGAAAGAATGACTCAGAAAGAAGAAGATAATAAGGCGTTAACAAAAAAGGTAGCACATAACAAAGAATACATATTAGAATTTCTGAGAATCCTAGAGTAAAAAGAAGAGAAAATGTCGAAATTGATGCTGAGATTAACAGGGAACGATATAGATATGCCAGCTAAGGCGCAGAGACGGTCCAAAAGGTCTCAATTACTAATTGGGAAGGAACAATGTATGGCTCAAAATCATCAAGTGTACAAGGGAGATAGTATTGACGAATACGGTAAACATGAGCATCATTGGGTTAAAGGAGCCTGGCAGAAAAAAAGTTGACGAAATCAGAGGGTTTCAGATGAATTGGAAGTTATTGAGGAAATGGCCGAGCCGATTAAAAACACAGAGGTGGAGAAACCTACACATTTTTATTGTGATGAATACAGAGATAGACATGCCACGCAGGGTGTGGAAATAATGATAGTCCGCAAGGAGAAAAATAAGAAAATAAATGATAACTGCTGCAGTGGGTTCACAATGCATATATGTGCTTAAAGGAACATTGCTTTATACGACAACACAAAGGTTACGCATATGACCTCCATAAACACACCAAGACAAATACAGAGCTACACATGGACAGGGACAGTGACAATGTGCGGTCAGGACTTGCCAGAAATCAAAAGACCTTGACCGACAACTCACAGGACAGGTTTACGCGAAAAAGAGAGGACTATCTTGCTTTTTCGTTACGCCTAATGAGTTTATTAATCTTTGGGATCCTCAAGAAAATATTGAGTCGTGTGGGGGAAGATGGCTGATACGCCGAGATATTAAAAGACACAGACATGAAATGTCTAAAGTTTATTAGAGGCCAGGGTTATATTTACACCAGTTGCAACATATTTTTTGCCATGTGGGAAGGGGCGCATAGCCTTCAGCTAGGATACATAAGCCTGTATACGGGAAACAAGGGTCGATTTTTGTTTAAGATAGGTGACAAAAGATATATACCACCATCGAGACCAATGGCTGTTGTTTTTAAGGTATAATTGTTGGTAGGTTGTGTATTAATGGCTGTAAATAAATATGAACTGTGTATGGAGTATGAGATTTTTCCTTATAACTATGATATGGTAATTGTTGGGATTTTAGAGTCTATGTGATCTCGAGCAATTATTCTGATAGGTGTTGAGTTATTTTTGAAGTTCATGACCAGTTTTATTAGCTATTATATGAGGTGATTTTGATGTCAGGAAATTTTGTATGATGATGTAAAAAACGGTGTACCTGGAGACCTCAGGAAGATTTTTTTTTAAAAAAAAAGAAGATGTAATAATGATAATATATCTTTATGATGAGATTTCGATGAGATTTATTACGATGAAATATATAGTTTATGAGAATTATGATAATGATGATTGCACTGTTCCAATGATTTCGCTATTCATGATTATAAAGATGTTTTGAGAATTTTTTTTTTTTTTGATGTTCAAATTGATGATTATTATTATGATGCTTATGTTTAAGATAAATAAATATATATGTGGTTATGGATGGATAGGAGATCTCCATAACACACACGTCCCATGCACTATGGGGACATTAAAGATACATGTTGAGTCCCACCATGGGGACTGTAAAGATACATGGGTAGTCCCACTATGGGGACTGTAAAGATACATGGGGAGTCCCACCATGGGGACTGTAAACATACATGGGGAGACCCACTGTGAGGACTTTAAAGATACGTAACAGGTGCCATTATGGGGAATTTAAAGATACATAGGAGGCTAATTATTACATGAGCAAGAAGGGCTCCGTAAAAGGTCCCATGATGGGGACAGTGCTAATAAAGCTAGGTTGTTTTTTATGGTGAACAATTTAACATTGATTGTCATTTTGATTACTTGTCCGGGCAGGTTGTTGAAGATGATAAAGATGTTCAAGAAGTTTTTTTTTTTTTTTTTTTGTTTTGTTTGTGGTTGCAAACGAAAGTGAATCCATACCCTGATTTATTTTAATGTTGTTAGATAGATCGGGTATTGATCTTAATTAATGTGTAGATTTAACCCCGTGAGTTAAATCTAAAGTGAAGAGGGGGGTTATGTCAGGGAAGTTATAAAATTGAGGAACTTTCGACATGCTGTTAATAAAGTTATAGATGTTCAAGAGTGTTGGTGTTATGCCTTGAGTTGACCTGTCCGTTTGGTCGTAACAAATAACCCAGACAACAACGTAACAGGGGCTTCTCAGTCTTTACGTCCCTTATGGGGCCAGAGAGCTCAGGGAGTTTTCCTGGAAGCCACATGAAGGGCGCAGGCTCATGACAGCTGATTTTCTTCTACATGTAGCATTGATACCATACACAAATTTTTGAAACCAAAGACATCATGCATTGTGCCACACACATTTTCATTGTCGTGGTGTCTTCCACATTTGAAAACAGGTCATAATGACATGTGCATTGTATGCACACACACACACACACACACACATTTTTCTTGTAAGAACACAATCTTGTATATACTTCTCTTACGTTTTACCTATACACATAAACATAAATAATATGCTTGCAGGCAAGAACTGGGGATTAGTTTAAACAATAAGAAAACAAAGAAAAGAAGGGGGGGGGTAACAGTAAATTATGATTAAAATTTCAAAACACAATTATAAGAAAACAATTTGACCCGCGCGTAGCTTAGGCTGCCGACTTACTCATCATAGATAGTGCAAAGATTAAAGGACACAAACAGCAGTACGAAGTATTAAAACAATCTAGTAATCGTAAAAACATATGCTAAGTGGTTGTAGTTACCTGCTCCCCACCTTTTAGTACCATACATTAACAACTACAAACTGTGATTTCCCGACTCTAGGACTAGTCATGTAAACAAAAAAGGGGAACAGAAAAAAAATGTTTTTAAATTCTTCAATCAAGATTGAGATAAGAATTTGCTGTGCGTGCAAGTTGACGTGATAACCACTACACAACTATTCACGTGTTAATTTGTGAAGGAACAACGCAAATGAACGCAAGAAGCATTGTTGCTACAAACCACTCTTTTCATCCCCCTCTGCTGGCCCACTGTTATATTTTGATCTTACAGAATACAATTTTTCATTCTCAATTTCTCATGGTTGTTTTAAGTGAATTTTACATAAAGATTATCAGACACGAAATTCTCGAATGTTTTAATCTTTGCTATTTACTCTAAATATAGAAAAAGGATTTAATAGCAACAATAAAAGTGTCATTTTATTCATACATGTTATTACGCAAATTTATAAACAATGAGTCGCTTATGGAGGAAGGTTTTATGATCGTCTATGGACTATTGACTCGTCAGTCGTAGGTCATAGTTTGTAGGTTGTAGGCCGTGGGTTGTAGGTCAAAGATACATGGATTGAACCAAATTATTATGCAAAACCATTTTAAAGAAATATTCATGCGTTGGTTAATAAATTTCATTACCATCAGACTTTAACTAAGTATAGCATGAAAAAAACAACACGCAAACACAAAGTTTTTGACTATAAATCCCTTATATATGAGACCGTACTAAAAGTAGTGATTGTATTAAAATTAAAATGAAAATCACGACAAATATTTACAGGGGAAGTTTGATTGTTGGGGTGTGGTCACTCATGGCGATACCGAACTCCAGCAAACACATGAATGCCAAGATGAGAACTCTAAAATACATTGAGAGATAAACTAAATGTACGTTTATTAAATTACGCTCGATTAAATTGATATGAAATTTTGAGGCAATGCATTGTTAGGTTACACGAGTCTATGTGCAACATTTCAGCTCGATAGAATGATGGAAAATTGGTCATTTTTTACTTTTGTTCTTCCGCCGAAAGACCCGACGACGGACGGTGAAGTTAATATAAGGAATTTTTTTTTTTTTTAAACCGGAAACCATAGTTTTGACTATAAAATCATTTTACATGAAACAAAACTAAAATAATTTATTTTATTCAAACATTTACACACTGAACGTGACTGAACTATCTTAATGTAATAAAGGGACTGGGACTATACTCAAGCAAAACGTGAATGTCAACAACAGATAGCTACCATACATTAATAAAGAGATAAACTAAAAGTACATACGTTTAATTACGGTACATTCGATCGATCTTAAATTTAAGGTAACACAAAGCTGTGTGCAAAATTTCAGCTCGATAGTATTAGGCGAAGTAGGTTAATTTTTACTTTTGTTTTTCCGTCACGCGGACCAAGACAGAGCCGGTGGTGAAGTTAATGTGGATTTAAAAAGTAGAACCATTTTTCGAGCCATTGGTGAATTCATTGTTGGCGACATTGAGAATGAGGAAAAATACAAAATTTTACAGAATAAATTGATTATTGAAAGATTATCTCTCGGCATCCTTGCCAACAGCCATTATGTGACGTCATTTTTCCGCTTTGATAAATAAAAGTTTAAGGTAGATTAAGGTTATAAATAATTGATTTCTTTCTAACTAAGCTGTTGTGGGTAGATCCAAATTTGCCTTTTAGTATAATATAGCAAAATTATATATATNTATAAAACTAGTTTTCAAATGTTAAACATTTTAAAGACTTCTATCATTTAAAATTAAATGTAATTACGTTATTATTATTTTATATTTTAATTCTCCTAAAAATCTAATTTTAAAACTTAATTACATCAACTAGCTTGAACATTATTTTTTTTTCCTAAGGCAAATGTAATGATAAAATATTTTTTAAAAATTTATATTGATTATAGCAAGTACCTTTTTGTGCCTTTAAATTTACATGGAAATAATTCAATGTGTAGCAACAACTTTGTTAATGTTAAATGCTTACACTCATTTGCTCTTGTAATGCGTCTGCATGTACACGATATTTTTTTTAATTTTTTACTGTAAGAAATTTGTTTTATTTATGAAATAACACATCTTTGAGACGGATATTAAAAATGAAAAAGTGGTTATTACAATAATTATGCATTTAATTAACATTAAAATGTTTAATAAAAAAGCTTTCTTACAGTCTTGCACCCAAACCGGAAAGATGACTTTTTCAATCTTCTGTGTGACGATGTCCTCCAGTTCACATGTGTATTCTCCAATGTCATTACAGTTAACGCTGTATATGAAAAGTGAAAGTGACGTTGCATTTTCCTGCCACACTAAAGCCGATCCGCCATCTTGGGTTATTGTTAAATTGCTTGGTAATTTGTTCGTCTCTACTATACAGGTTAAATTTAATGATGATCCAATTTTTCTTTTAGCCAAATCATCTTCAATCTTCTGTTTATCGTAAAGAAGAAATTCTTTGATAAACATGGAATCTGAAAATTTGAGCAAATTTGTTTTATTTATGGGAATTTTTTAATAGGTTGATGAATTTTAAATTTAAACAAATATTTTTTTAATATATATATATTAAAGGAAGCATTATGTAGATAACTTTTCATTACAAAAATATGTTTCATGCAAATCAAATACACAGACATGTAAATAAAAAATTGCACAACAAAATGCCTACATGAATAGAATTCAGAATTTATCAAAAGTATTTTGTAATTTATTTTTTTAAAAACTATTTTAATGCACATTTAAAATTATACTAATTATAATCGTTATGTAAATACTTTGTTTGAAGGAAATGAGTAACAATATGTGGAATAACATTTTTAAATTTCACTTTTCCTCATCTAATTAATAATTTCGGCTAAATTATTTGTAGAAATATGTCACTATATTATTAGCAAAAAAAGTAAAAATAATTTTTATGAAAAAAATGTTATTAATATATCAACGCAGACAAGGTTTTTTTAAAAAAATTGATGTAGGATTTATAACAAAAAAATGTTTTGAAAATTAAATTTTGAAACTAAAATTATACTGTTTTCCAATATTTCGTGACTTAATACTGTTAATATATAATTACTTATTTCAAAAATATCAATTAGTATCATTGATCAATGATAACTGTAATGAGTTTACATTAGATGATAATTCTAATTGTGAGTATGGGCTAATCTATATATATAAACATATACTTTACTTAAAAGGGCATCTGCACATGAGCGTGATGAATTACTCGTAGAGGTCAACAACATACCAATCAGTTTAACAATAGATTTTTAGTTCACTTTCGTTGTTTCTTCACATAACCTCATGTCTTTTGTTGTTATTACATCCGCTTAATACGCGGTAGGTAGAAATACGCGGAGTGGAAGAAAAAATTAGCAGTCCCAAGGCTGCGCTATTCATAGGGCTTCCACGAAAATCCATTCAGCTCTCTGACCTTCTACGGGTCGTAAAAGCTGAGGAACCCCCGCCTCCCCCGGAGCGGTTGCTTCTGAAGTTGCCGCCTGGGCGTCCAGGACACAAGGTCGATTTCAACTCCCATTAAGTTGACCTTCCGAAGGAGGGTTGGAATTTTCCATAATACGACTCGCTACCACTTCGGGGCCAACCCTGCAAAGCAAACAAGGCTCTGGTGTTAGGACCACCTCAGTGCGGGGGATTATTAATGAACTACCAAGGATGTAACTTGAGTAAGATGAAACAGTCGATTCGGAGTAACAAGACCCTAAAGTTTACTTTGGTTTTCATCATCGGCATGCATCTAAATTATTTGCCTAAGATTAGTACAGCACTTTACGGATCTTAGGCAAAAAAGTGTACTAAGACAATCGGATAAATTTCCTGATATATATAAAGATATATAGGGCCTATATACATGTGTGTATATACATGATTTGTGATATATTTAAAAATGAATTGAAAACAATCTTATTACCTTTACGAAAATCCATACATAAAACTTCTTTTTTTTCGATGCAGTAATCACTATTAACACCCTTTTCCCAGGTATAATGTATGCAAGATTGATTTCTAGCAGGTGGTATTTTTCTTCGAGCTAGTGGTGATTTGTTGTTCAAACTTTCGTTAGTCGCAGTCCATATACAGTTTCTACTCTCGTTAAAACATTGGACTCCGATCCATACTGGAAAAATTATATTATGTAATTATTATTCAAAAGTATGCATTGCAAATAAAAAGAAACCTTTTAAGTTTAAGAAATTTAATTTCTTAATAAGTAGATTTAATAAAATATTAAAAAATGTCGTTTTTTTTTCGTTTTTTTCTTTTCGTTTTTTTT
>MUZC01001352.1:1253300-1291780 GCA_002072015.1 Radix auricularia
TTTTTTGAAAATTGAAAATTGAAATGATATAATAATATAAAATTTTCACAATGAAATACATACATACGTATATATGTATAAACATTATACATACATTCTTACATAAAATATTTAATATTTTTAATGAAAAGAAAGTTAATTAGGTAAGTGTTTAAATTTTATATTTATAAATCAAATACAATTTTTATATTTTAAAATATATTCACACATCTTGATCAACTATGCTTGTTTGAAGAACATGAAAATTAAACTAATGCATATGAAATGAATTATTTTCTTATTACATTATCACCTAACTGCAAATACATACATGCTGTTTTAATAAGTAAAATTTTAACATATAGAACCTTTTTCCTGTGGTCCAGATTTCTTTATACGATATATTTGATCTACGAATTTGATAGAGGCCAGTACAGCTCCATGCACTTCACAAGCATTCTGGATAAAACAACCAAATGTTATTTAATACTGACAAATGTGTGCAATATCTGGAAATAAATAAACGTTTCTTGTTTTTCTCAATAATATGATTCAAACATTTAGGCCTATCTTAATATAATTTCTCTAATAATCTTTCGAATTTCAGTTGATATTTTATTTTTAAAATTATATTTTCATTATTCATTGTAAAAATACAACACAATTTAGAAATAAAATTAATATGCATATACATTTTAAAATTATCAATATATTGTGTTGTACACTGGGGTACTTTTTTTAAAAAAAAAATTAAAATTTACAAAACTATTACTTATCGAATATACCTAAAAATATATTTCATTAAGATATTATTGGATTTTATAAAATTATATTAATAATATTGTTGTTTTTTTGTCAAATGTATCTGATTCTAATACGAGGGTTAGATTAATTTCACTTTTCAAGTCTTAATATCTTTATACGTGAATTAAAAATATTTTGGATATTTTGGTACAGTTGTTCTTTTATATGTATAATTTTGAAATTTAAAAAGATTACACAATATTTAATGCAAATCTTTAATTGTTCGGTTGCAATTCGATTGGAGACAATTGTTTTTTCGCCGAATCACTCAATAAATTTAAAGCACTTATTCTATAAGTTGGAAAATAATTTGTATCACATTTGTATGTATTTATAAATATTCTAGGTATGCTTAATTTCTCTAAAACAATAATGTCTATTTAAATACTTAATAATTCATAAATCTTATAACAAATATTCGAATGTAGCATAGCATATTTGTTTAAACATTATATATAAACAAAAATATATATGATATTCTATATAATAAAAAGATAATTTCTGTGCGATCGTCGATAGCGATTGGTCCTTCAAACTCCTAAAGACTCTCACAGCCAATCAGAAAAAAATATTCTCATTGACAAATAGAATACATTAATGCGGCCTTTAAAACTAGTTTTTTTGGTGCGTTTGATTTTTGGTCATCACTCAGTACTATGTTCTCATCTTGAAGTTTTCAATGAATACATTTACGCAGACGTTCAAAACTAGTTCTATTATGTGCTTTTTAAAATTATATTTCAGTACTTGTTGCAATCTTGAAGTGTGCCAGTCCTGCTAATCAATATTGAAGAAGATACGCGGCGTATTAATCCAAGGTGTCAAGAACTGCGTCGAAACAGGTCACAGGACGAAACCGCCCATCAAAGGGAAATACAGGGAAAGCACTAACAGATTTACAAAGAAGCTAGATAAGGGAAATAATCGTCTTCAGAAAGCCTCTCGTTGAAAAAACGTCATCGCGGACATGAATAGGTTTGACGAAAAATTACACGTACCATACAGTTGTGGCGATCTCAATATACGCTGAGGTTATTGCAATGTTAAACACTTCTTTGCCGAAAGGTCACAAGAGAACAAATTTAGTGATTGCTGCTCGAAAACAAAGTCCACTTACAACCAATCCGTGCCTCTCTTTTAATTATGAGTCTCATTACAGACGTACATCATCAGCATCATAAAAATGACATTAAAAACATCTGTTCATTATCAGTGATTTGCAAATTGCTTTCATTGGTGCGCAACATTTTAATACATTACATGACTCTGAGCAATAACAGGACTAAAAGTATTAGCATTCTTGACCCCAACCTTGAGCCAAGGGTATATCCTTTACTATTTCCTTTCGGCGAACAAAGTTTGACTCCAGATTTAAAGTTAATGAACTAACACCCTGCAACATTATAAAAATTCCACAAAGGGCTCAAGCAATAAATCATATTACAAACATAACACAAACTCAATACTACAGTCTCTTCATCCGAGAAATACTGTTATTCTTCTTTCATCTTTTCAAGGAATCACCAGAAATATGGCTTAACACTACCAGGAGAAATGGTCAATCCTGAAGAAACCAACGATTATCCTATCGCGATCTTAAGTGGACTATCACCATCAAGAATGCCTCTATCACAAGCATTCTAATAATGAATGTGTTTGAACCGCTTGTGTTCCAAGATTCATACAACTACCATCACACAAGAAATAAAGACACTGTTAGCAACATACAATTTAATGCTAAACTTTGCGATACAACAACCTATCTCTCCACTTCCGAAATTACTACACCATGAACAAAGCCCCCTTTACGCACGCTTTCAAGCCGAGTAAACAATCACCCTACCCTGAGCGACAACCACACTAGCATGTGGAGGTCACACGTAACGATTACAATTTGGTCATTCGCGACAGCCTATAAATATCTGAAAATTAAAATTTTGAGCAATTATCATTCTAATATGTAACTCCAACACAAAGAGAGGACTTCGTAATAGGACCCGATTAGTGGTACACTCGTTGAAACACAAATCATCATTACCAAAATACTCACTTACGGTGCAGCAGCGACAACAATTTTTATTCCAAGAATTAATTAACCCCTGCAAACACAGATCTAGCCTTAATTTTACTGAGACGACAGCTCCCAATCAAACTGGCTTCCGTCATAATCATCAACATGTCTCAAGGACAAACTCTATATAAAGTCGGCATGTATTCTGCAGAACCAGACTTCACTATGGACAACTGTACGTTGCCTTTTCATTTGACGTTGCTGTAAAAGCTCTCTGCGGGAAGGAGCGAGGATATTTAGTCTATGGTAGCGATGCATGCTTCACAAAAATATAGCCTTCAAGGAAATTCTGATATTTTACAGTGAATTATATATAATGCCGTGCACACCATAGGCAACCGAAGGCAACGTGGGACAACAAGCAAAACGAGAGTCCATATCCCTTGCCCTGCGTCGCCAAATTCCAGCAAACGCTTCTGCATAACAGCTACCAAAATAGAGCGTCCAATTCATAAGCAGCGACTACACGGTCACCTTATGACAAGTACACCGACAGACCTTTGCTACGACTTGTGACTTTCCATTTTAATTTTTGAGTCAGTTTATGTGAATGTAGTATTACAATTACCTGAATAAAAAAAAATCCTATTTGAAGGTAATTGTTTAGTAACTAACAACCATACGCATGGCACCGCTCCTATAACAACAATCTCAATTTAGTTACCAACTATGTCTCCCTAGTAATTCGGTGCTAGTTGTAACTAGTATTAAAATAAATTGAAACACTAAATTAGCAACATTTTCACAAAAATAAAGAATTATATTACCTTTGCGTCCCACCAGGTTTTTGCATCTGGATATAATGTAAAACATGTTCCATCCAGCCATTCTTGGTTGGTCTTGACACAACTTGTAGGCAACATGTCTGAATAGAAAATGGAAGATTTACAATATCAATTTTGTTCTTTCCTATTAAATTATTGATATTTGCTTATAGTTACAATATGTAATTTATAGTAAGAGTATTTTTTAAAGCCAAAAAATAATAAAAAGACATTATATTAGTATTTGAACATTAGCACACTATTTACTAATAGACAGTTGAATGTTTTGTCAGGGTTTGTTTCATTGGTCTTGGAATTCAAAGAATACATGTTGATGTTTTTTTCCAGAGGCGTCACGAGGTTTGGTGTCACCTGGGGCGGTAGCTCGCGGTATCGACCCCGTTTTCGGTGTCATCCCCCTGATGGAGTCAACCAGGGCGACTCGCCCCCATCATACCCCTAGTGACGCCACTGTGTTTTTGTATCTTTGACAAGCGTGTCATCATGATAAAAAGGGATGACTGTATACAATTTATATTCAATATATCAATACAAGTGTAGTATTAGATTCAAATCTTCCTTTCTTTCAATTTCTGTTATATACCTATATTTCTATATATAGTATAGTACAGACCATGAACTTTTCGACGACAGTGGTGAAATTTTTTAAAGAAAAAAGAAATAAGAAAATAAGTTTAGGCCCTTAGGTAACCAATGCCACACAATCAGATTCAATTCTTTATTGTGGGTTTTATTTTCTTCTTAACTGTACTCTCTATATTGCGTCTGAAGTTTTAAGTGGTCTTACTTTGTTAAGCTTATCCTTTCTATTATTTCAACGAGTTTTTTGTATGTCTGTATGTCTTATTAAATTTCAGGGAATAGGATAGACATTTAAAAACGTGAGCTTTGACGTGAATTCATTTTTTTAGAAAAAATATTTTCTCAGTCCCAGGATAAAATGTAATGTTTTTCAATTTTTGAAAAAAAAAAAATTCACATACTTATCAGCCATTAGATATAATGTCACTAAAATTAAAATCAATATGTTTTCAACCCCTATTCAATTATTAAAGATTTTGAAAAAATATAATAAATGTATCCATTATTATCAATCCTAAAAAAAACAACAGGTATTTCAACTTTCTATCTTGCCGCGAATGGGCCATGGGGCCCTTAATGTCATATTTAAATGATAAAAATATTGAAAAATAAGTTTATGTGATAGCTACTGAGTAGATAAATCGATCATAAAAAGACTTTTTCTGCAAATACTTGGTATATCATATTAAAATAGTTAAGGGCACTGAAATAAAAAATTCATTTTTTCAGGGGCAGGGGGACCCACATGTCTTTTTCGTAAATGTTTAATATATTTTCCGATTTAATTTTCTATCTATCTATCTATCTATCTTTGTTAAGTACACTCTCCTAACGCTAATTTGCAAAAAAAGAATTTTAGAATCTCCATTCTTAGGGCCCAAATGAAGTTTTTTCTTATATTAAAAACCGCCATATCTCTAATTATCAAATTTATCGTATACTTAAAGACATGTAACTTTTAAAAGTATTTTAGGAATCTCTCCCAACAATAATTGAGAAAAGTCTTTTAAAATTCTCACTCAGGGTGGGGCTGATGTGCCCTAATGTACTTTTTTCCTTAAATGAGCTGTATTTCACATTTCCAATGGTAACAGATGACAACATATTTAAATTATATCTTTAAAAGGCCGGGGCCCAATGTAGTTTTCTTCTGTATATGAGCGATATAAAAAGTGAAAATTACTAAGTTTCCTAATTCCCTTTAAAAAGAAACATAATACTTTGGGAAGTTGAGCATTGCATATCCGTAATAGTTAGAGGAGTAAAAAGAAATCACTCCCCTGAGGGCTAGGGCCCAAAAGTATTTGTTCTGATATAAAAACAGACTTATCACGTATTCTCTAATTTTCGGTGACAGTAGAAGCATGAATGTTTGGAAATGTGTTGAGGAGGAACTCACGACGAAAATTAACCCAAAAAAATGGTAAAACCCCTGCTCATGTCAGGCCTGCGGCCAAAATACGTTTTTTTCCTTTCATGGGCTTTATAAAATTTAAAAACCACTAAATCTTTTATATCCAAGTTGGTAAAAGCATGAAATTTTCGGAAGTTACTGAGTACCCTTCGGCGATGGTAAGAGACGATAAAAATATTTATAGCACTTATTGGGAAGCCTGGTGCCTAGTTATAGTGTTGTTGTTTTTTTTACTCATATAAGATATATACAATTTGAAAATCTTTAATTCAACTATTAGGAATAATGGGAATCGGTAAAGTTGTTAATTACACTACCACGTTTGTGCAGTCTTAACTGGTGTGCCAGAGTCTAGGGATTGCTGTTATAGAAGTGCAAACCCTATTTTTTTCGGATAGGCATTTGTATTTGACCTAATTTAAGATAAATGTACAGTTATACTTCATGCAAATAAACAGTATAGTACGCTTCTACTGAAAACCTCATTAAAATCCGTGCGAAGCCGGTACTTGCCTCTAGTATACATATATATTAATAGAAGGCTTAAAATTTGTCATACAAGAAGACATACATAAGTAATGCAAAACAATATTTATTTTTTTTTTTATAAAATATGCTTGGAACACGATCCTCATGAATATCCTAAAATAGCTCGTGATTTGTAATACTTTTTTAAAAGGCATCAATACCCTGTTGTAGTTCAAATAATATGGCCCATTTATGTAGCACATAATTTCTATATTCTTCGTTAATGGTATATTTAAACTTATTTAGTTAAATCTTATGTAGAGCAAGGCAAGAGTGATCCAAATATATATATTAATTAATAGATAATTGTCTGTAAAAACAATACATAAAATAGAAAGATGGACTACGTAAATAATTTAACCTAAATATTATTCTTTACATAATGTATGTATATATNTATACATATATATATATAAATATAAAATATCGACATAAAACAAATCAAAAATTCATATGTTTTTTTTTTTAAAGAAAAATACTTCAGCAAATGTGTTTCTAAAAATATTAATAACATGATGCGTTTTTTTTAAAAAAAATCCGCCGACTGAAATAAAGCATTTTCAAATGTTTAATTCTTTAAAATTTTGAACTATACTAAATGACTTAATATATTGTGAATAACTTAACAATACTAACCTCCTCCAATGTTCATGCAGACGTAGGAAAGGGTCGTTGAACATTCCAAAATGCCAAAAGGTGGTCTTAACACGTATAGATGCATACAAGATATTTCTTTTGTATTGAACGACAGAAAATCTATAAAATTGTATGTTTCATTGTTTGCAACCCACGCAAACTCTCCGTCAATCGCTTCATAAGCACCAAGCCAGAATGAATCTGTTTGTTTGTTTTTTTAATGTTTAAACAAAAGTTAATTTAAAAAATAGTAATATTTGTCTATAGTTATAATAAACATATACAGTGCATTTACAAATTTAAGTATTCAATCATTAAGTAATTCAACTTTTTTTACAAGTAATTAAAATAAACATATAACCAGATGTTTTGACATTAAAGTTTGAATTTAATAATAAGTAATAAAGATAGGTCTACAAAAAACTGTTAGAATGTTAAAGCAAAAAAATGTATGCCTGTTCTATTTATTTTTTAAGTACAAATCCATTAGTAAACAAAGCACGAAATATATCTTATTTATCTAAACCACATCAGAGATCTCAGTACTCCGAGATACCATCATTAGTACTTTTTAAAAAAAAATATTTTGCCATAAACATTAAAGGAAGTTTAAAAAAACAGTAAAATAAAATAAAATAAAAATTATCGAGTTTGATGACGATCGGATAAAAATTATAATTTTTACAGATTATACATTAAAAATATATTTAAATTTAAAAAAAAATATATTTAGTGGCCCGATTGACGTGGGCATGAGATTTATATATGGGAAATGCGTTGTAACATTGTAATTGGAGTGAGATTAGTTAACTCGTACGTAAGTATAGTGAGATCAGGTCACACATGACAATTCAAATGTTGACAATGAGGGACAGATATAGTGTGTGTTGGCAGGGACGGCCAGAAAAATTGTGTGTTGGGATGGTGGGCCAGATATAGTGTGTGTTGGCAGGCAGAACCACATATAGTGTGTGTTGGCAGGGAGGGCCAGATATAGTGTGTGTTGGCAGGGACGGCCAGAAAAATTGTGTGTTGGCATGGAGAGTCACATATAGTGTGTGTTGGCAGGAAGGACTAGATATAATGCATGTTGACAAGGTAAGCTAGATATTGTGTGTGTTGGCATGTTGGGCAAAATATAGTGTGTGTTGGCATGGTATGCTAGATAAATTGTGTGTTTTGACAGGGAGGATCATAAATAGTATGTTGACAGGGAGGATCAGATATAGTGCATGTTGTCAGGGAGGTTCAAATATAGTGCATGTTGTCAGGGAGGGTCAGATATAGTGTGTTGGGCAAACAGCCAAACAAGAAACATCCGGGGTTTCTTGAGAAATCAGAAATACTATAGACGAGCTATGACAAATCAGGGGTACTAAAATTCTAGCAAGTATGAGTATTAGTTTAAAGAAGATACTTTAGTTATTGTCATAGGACTTGTTGAATACATTATATGTGTTGGTGCTTGAATATTTATATGAAACACTTGAGTCTGTACATGTTCTTACAACTAATGGGAATTGCACAGTCCTGTGCCAAAGCAGGCAGCCGAGGAGGTCTAACATTTACGCGCATGTAAACACGGTATCCGGTTGGCTCATTACTTCTTTCAAATAGCACACTAATACCAAAATGATTTAGACCCTCTTATGCGTGACCAACAAGATGGCTTCCTCTCCAACAAATCTAGTACCATCCTGATGGCAACACTGGACATCATTCTAGAGTAGACAAAAGTGGGGCGAGACCGAAATCAGTCTAATAAATCAATAAATGGCAAACAATTAAACAGTGTATGAGTTCGCCTGACAGGACGTACAAAAAAACAATAAACTTAGCGGAAAAGAACCTCCTTCAGCGAACAAAAAATACGCAATTAAAACGAATATAAAGAAATGAAAAATAAAATTTAAAAAATTGCTGCGGTAAAATTCAAAGAATCAATGAAAGCCTTTCCCCATGAATTCTACGGCCCCTGGTCGCGATCACTGATACTTCAAATTGTGTTTTTGTTCGGCGTTAACGCGAACAGCCATCACCGATTCCAATGCTCTACCCTCCACTGACCTGAGTGAGTGCGATGCGGTGTGGTCTGAAAGTATGGCTGCCACGGCAACATATGTTTCATTAGTCATTATCTTATCTTTTCGTTCAAGAAGGCTCTTTGCCGAAACGTTCGGTCCTTTGAGCAGTCTTGTCAAGGTCAAACATATTTGCATGAGATCCATAATTCAAAAATTCCCTGAAGTTTTATAACGGTATCGAATCAGAAAATAATACTTATATAGCTTTTTTATAGGGGATAAATGTGTTCCCCAAAGCCAAATCAGGCAAAGTTCGAAACATAATATGTTTATCTCAAATATATCGGGATTGATATACATTCTTGTAATTAATATTTTATTGCGCAATAAAGTTTGTGCTTCTCTTCTTTTCCTTTCTATAATAAAATATCTACGATTGATTCCTTGGGATACTTCAAACAATCGGCTTGCCACAAGATGGTACATCACCATTGGGTTGGGTTGCATTTCTTGTGTGGCTTGGCAGTCCTATCCTTGAGTGACAATCCATACGACCGCTTTTGCACACGAAATCTCTGCGTACCAGATCGGAATATTTATTTATATACATATAGGAAAAAAATAAAAACAAACAAATAAAAAACTCACTTTCAATTCTTATAAGATTTCTCAGGTTAAGCAATTCCTGCAATGAATTCCATTTCGCTAAGACTAATCCATTCCTTTTGCAATATTCCTTTTTAAAAAACAAAAACGCATTATAAATTGAAATCAAGTTTTTATTGTTAATCAATTAATTTAGCAATAAATCAACTTGTCATTAACTTACTTATCATTCTATTACTAAATAAATCTATTCATCGAGTCTCTTGCATTATTATGTCTATCTATCTATCTATCTATCTATCTATCTATCTATCTATATATCTATCTATCTATCTATCTATCTATCTAGCTATCCATCCATCCATACATTAATCCATCAATCAGTCCATCCATCCATCCATCCATTTAAATTTGTATGATAATATATATATATAAATGTGTCATTATACGTCAAGATCAATTACAAATGAATTGGCAAAATATCTTATCCATTTACTGAAAAGTTTGGTAAAGATGCATCAATATAGCAAGTAGGTAGCGCTAAAATTATTTTTATAACGCTCATGTATGCAAAAAATCAACATTAAAGGCCGCAGTGCCGATTCTGGGAAAGATATTTAGTTTAAAACATCTGTTCATTTGAATATGGATAATAATGGACAAGTTTATCATTATTTGTCAAGCATTTTACATAAACTCGCTTAGAAAATGTTTTAAAGTTCTATTTACACATTTTCGTTAAACATTAGATATAATTTCCTCTTAAATACCAAAGACTATAACAACAACAATAAGAGAGAGAGAGAGAGATTAGCTATTGCATTTTACTGATATAGTCAGATTTATGTCTCACTAAAAATTAACGGGACCAAGACATGCCATCCCCAGAATACCCACCACCTTACCACTTTTTGCTCTCTTTATAAGTGACATTTTCGTACAGCTTTTTTAAACTGTTGAAGTTTAAAGGAATGCAAACTTTGAATGAGAATATAGGAATGCTAACAGAACAAATGAAATATCGGTAAACTATCATACCAGCACAAACATTGACAGGCTACATAGAAATACATAATGATAAACTAAAAATTCCATTGATCTCAAATTTGAATATAAAAAGGCATTGTTTCTTGACAGAAATATAAGTGAACAATTTCAGTCAATATTTAAAAAAAAAAAAAATTGCAAGCATTTGCCTTCATAGCAAGTGTAGCCCAGTTTTATATTGGGATAATCGTGTGTATATAGATATATATATGGATATATATATATTTGGGCTGCGGAAATTACCGATTAATTTATTGATTAATCGGTAAAATGTTTTATCGATTACAATTATTTTAATCGATAAAATAGCTATTGAAATTAAAGAAAATGTTTTCAACAATTTTTTCGATTTATTAATAAAAAATTAATTATTACTATTAAATAATTTTCTTTTTTTTTCCGTACAAACTTCTCCATTAAAAAAAAAGATTTTTAAAGAGTAAATTTTATAATAAGCTGTTTAATAAGGAGCATGATATAAAAAACAACATGTTTTAGTTAATTAACAATAAAAAAATTAAAAATCATTGACATTAAATTTAACTACTTATATTTAAACATCTTTTTTTAAATAATGGGCATTTTATGAAATTTTCAGTTTAATGACGTCATAAATCTTATTTTCAGCTTTAATCCAAATTATCGATTAATTATTCGGTAATTTTTCAAAAGTTAACGATTAAATTTATATTAATCGATAACAGCCATAATATATATATATATATACCTTTATATCTGTATTTAAACGTAAAAAATATGTTTAATTGTTTGTCTCGGGTAACTTTTTCATTGTGGCGCCTACGTTTGCATATTGATTGATGGATCACGACAAAATGTTGAATATAATCCATCATTATCCAGAAAAAAATATAGAGGAGTTTTAATTTAAATCAATCACCGTTTAGAGAAGGAAATTTTTCAAAATATTTTTTAATCAAATATCATATAAATCTAATCAAAATTTCCATCCTTATTTTTATTTTAATGAAAATAGAGATATCGTTCTTGTTTAAATTAGTTATGCTAGGTTTTTCAACTTAGAACAATATTTGTTCAACCTCATCTAGTTTTCTATGTGTTCTATTTTAAAATACAGAAAATTTCTGTTTTTCCTTAAAAATGAAATTAAACGACGTTTAAGAAAACATATGATTAAATATGTGCTATTAGTATCCAAAATAAAATCAATTTTTCAAAATTAAAATTAAGGAGCAGGTGCTATTTTATTTGTAAAAGATATCCATTGTTTTTCAGTCTCGTTTATGGAGACTATTTTTTTTAAAATTTTTCAGCCCAAATTTTGACAGGCTATGTTGTAATTTACATTAATTATTTACCGGATTATGATATAATTAAAATATTCTAGATAATTTTGTGGTTTAATGTTTAATTATGTCCCAGTGATATATAACAAAAAGCAAATCATCTCCAATTGTTTCTTTAGACTTATATTTCGGTGTGAGACCTCATGTTAATGGTATTAGCTGATGTATTGAGTATAGCGTATTGTCATTTATGTAGTTAATATGATATGAATGTTTCTTTTTATTGATATTTGTATTGTTATTTCCATGTAAAGTGCTGTGAGCCTGGCTCCTTGCTGGGAAACAGCGCTATATAAATTGTCATTTTATTACTATTATTATAACATAAAAATGCTAATAATTTAAATTACTAAAACCAGTTAAGCCAAAATGCGTATTCAAATTAATGAGCACTTTAAAAAAAAATATATTATTTTTTAATCGGCGATGTAAAAAAGCATTTTAGGAATTTAGACAGAATACAAACTCAAATGCTACATTTCTTAGGTGAGAAATGTACAGGTAATCAAAAATAAGTTTATTTAGCGAAAATACAATCTAGAAAAAAAATTCACAAATCATTTTACACAAACCTGGAGAAAAGAAAATATTAACAGAACTTCACTTCCACACACGATCATAAAGTTGCAAAGAGCACAGTAGTAATTATATGTTAGAAAATGTACCTTAACTTAGACATGCAAACAAAAAATGATGTAAAAATAAAATGAAGTACATTTAGAAATAGATTCTACTATCTTTTAACGCAATTTCCCATGGGATAAATTGCTTTTATTTATTTGAAATGTCTGTTCGAGTTTGCACATGCAATTCCTCCTAAATATTCATGTAGAGCGATTGGGTCTTTTGTATATATGCTAAGAATGCCCCAACGATGTCCAACGGCCAAAAAAAAATAGTACCTAAACGCTTTACTGAATTTCCTTGGAAATCAAAAGAACCTGGAAAAATATCAGTATTTTGTCAATTTCTCGCCAACAATAACTTATGTCGGGTTAAAAAAAACGCCAAACGATAGCCAATAATATTTAGAACAATGTTGACAACGGAATGTTATTAGATTTGCTTTCGTATAACTTCCGTCATTTTATTATCAAATTTTAAAAACAATTGTTTTGTCAAGTTTTAAATGTATTGATTTAAAATTATTTCTGTTTTATTTAGAATGTTACTTAATGTAGTTTTTCCGCCATGCAAACATCATTTATTGCATTTTGCGAATTGTATTGACACATTCTTGGTGTGATTTAACGTGAGACAACATGAAGTCATATTGTGTTTACTTTCAGATTTTCTTATTTGAAATGATTTTTAATGTTATCTAGAATGATTTCCTTTGCATACAAAATTATAAAGTATTTTTTGGAAATGGCGTTTAACTACTCATTCGAATTTTTTTTTTTTTACTTGTTTCACTATAAGCGCCTATCACATTTATATTATAATCTATTAACGCCGTCAATACGTGGAAAAAACTATTTTTCGTGATCAATCATGGAAAACAAAGACTATAACAACATCTATGACTCTATTTTAAAGCATGGCTCATAATAAATAATGGATATACCTAGATCTTGTTTACAAAAGTATCGTCTTTATTTTTACTTCATTTATTCACTATGTATTTTTCTTTGTTAAGATAACCAATTGTTCATTGTGCGATTATTTTTAAGTTCATTGTTTATAACAATTCTGACAGTAATTGAAATAATTAAAGTAAAGCGTAAATTTAACTGTACTAACCTTTGCATCATACCATGACATTTGTGTGTTTTGATAAGTATAACAATTTGTATCGTCACTAAACCTCTTTGGTCCATCACACCAATCATAGCAAACTTCTGAAAAAAAGAAAACATGCGTCTAGTTTAATTATTGAAATAGAAATTTGTCAATTTTGGAGAAGTAAGAATAGTAAATTTAGTGTAAGTTATTCTTAATCTCTCTCTCTCTCATTTTTTTATTATTTTAAATTATTTTTTGTATTTTTATAACCCCTTTCAGACCATGAAGGTCTATGGGGCAATTGAAGTAGCTTTGACAAGTTTAGTGACCACTAATGAGCAGGGTATTGTGTGGTTAGCACAATGCCCAAGTCCTTTTCCAGTACCACGGCTCGGACCCGTGAACCGAGTTCTTGCAGCGAATCGTTTGTCCATCGTGCTACCACTTAGACCACTGCGCCTTCTCTGTGTCCGATGTAATGGATTAGAACCATTCTAAAAATGTTTATCATCTGCTCAGAGAGTCCTTTCGGGTTTCTTTATTAGCTCTATTCCTACAGGCAAGTTGAAAACAAATGTCGGAAAAGAGATGGATTGGATCTCTAAAGGAGTGTTTAGAATACAATCCTTCTTGGCCTGTCGTTTTGACTTGATTGCCTTTTGTCTGTTTTGCTTCCCAGACTGCTGCGCGGTCCGTATCATAATACGTCAAAAGCCGAGGTCAATGGCCGATTCCCTCCCTGGAGTTATGTTTATGTTGAAGCACTTTAATATGGCGTTAAGTGTATATTTGTTGCGCTTATGTCGCCTTACGTTGACACTGTGCCCATCGGTAGGCTCGACAAAGAGAAGCAGACTGTTCGGCATGCACACACAATGCGGATTGTTTAAATACAGCTGAGAACTTCTCTGACAATAATCGTAATGTCTAAGTTATAATTAGCAGTTTTATCTCCATCTTCGTTTGGTGTATTTAAAATAATTGAATACGCTAACCTTGCACAATTTTTCAAATTAGCGAAAAAAAAGTACTAAAAATGTATTTTTATTATTAAATTTAGAGAGCATCTTTTTATTATAAAATATAAAGTGAATAAAGTTGAAATTTTATATCCCTAACTTTTTCGTTTACATGCGTGAATAGTTTAATTTAATGGCATGTCTCCTAGAGCTAACTAATCGATGTTCTGATATTAAAGTCGCAATAAAACGTCTATATCATTGAGTTTGTGGGCCCATTTATATATTCTTAAAATTAATTTATATCTATTTTTGTCAAACTTCACTTCTTTCTTTTTCATTTTATATATAAGTTAAATAGAGGTACTGAAATTATCGATTCATTTCTCAATTAACCGGGGAAAAACTGTATCGCTTAAAATTTTTTAAATCTATACAATAGCGAATAAAATAAAACTAAATTTTTTTTTTTTAAATTCGATTTATTAATGAATAAATAACGGTTTATAAAAGTGTTGTTTTTTTAAGTTCAAACTTCTCCTTTTGAAAAAAAAAAAGAGTTGTAAAATGTAAACTTTAAAATAAGCTGTTTAATAAAGAAAGTGATATCAAAACAATTACCTTTGTTTTTACTTAATTATCAATAACAATGTTTGAATTCATTGACATTAAATTAAATTGCTTATATTGAAAAGTATCTCTTAACAATATATTTTCTTTAATAACATACTTAAGTTATGGGCATTGTAAAATGCCATAAAAGGGAAAAATCTGAAGAAAAACAGAGTAGGGAAAAAAGGGATTACAATGTCTTAGAACAAAATTCATAGCTTTTGAACTACTTGTGATTAAAAGATAATTTTTATGTTTTTGTTAGTCAGCAAACAATTTCTATACAGCTGTATTACTTTTATATTTTAAAAATTATATTGCAATTTTCATCCAAGTAGCTAAATTTGAATGCGTTATTTAACTTATTTTTATTATTAACTACGTTTTAAAGAATGTTAATGGTCCTTATGATGTTTTATATTATAAAGTAAAATACAAAGTTATGTTACGTTTTTAGTACTGTGCTTTACATTTTTAGTTTAATAACGTCATAATCTTTTTTTCAAGATTTAATAAAAATTATTGATTAATGAATGGGTAATTGTTTAAAAGTGAACTATTAAAAATTAATCAATAACAACCCTAAATTTTTAATTCTTATTTATTGTATTAAAACTCTATTTACGACCTTAACTATTCAATACAGTAATTTTATCCGCATTTGACTATGATTTAATTAAATATACAATCTGATAGTTTACGATAGATACTTTGTCTTCCTTATTTCTGTAGATATTTAAAGTACAAGGTAAAAAAAATTATTTTAAATCTTGAATTTAAAAAGACACTCAAAACAATTAGCTTTTTCAGAAACAATCACTGCATATCAAGTAGTTTCTTCTTTATTAAATTAGCAAATAATTGTACGAATTCAACCCACAGAAAATATTTATTTACTGATGGCAAATAACGAATACTCTTTCAGAAAACTAAACATAATAATGGTATAATTACTTACCTAGATCAAGAAGGCATATTACAATTACGACCAAGATACGGATGTGGTGTTTGAACATTTCTCGTCTTCCAATTAATGTATTGTAGTTAATAATTGCAACTGTTAAAAGAAAATTCACATTTTTTATAACAACATAATGCAACGTTTCTACCCACATTTTTAGAGGCTTTGCAAAAAAAATCATCATCATCATCATCATATAATAATAAATCTATCTATCTATCTATCTTTTTATCTATTTATCTATTTATCTATTTATCTATCGATCTATCTATCTATCTATCTATCTATCTATCTATCTATCTATCTATCTATCTATCTATCTATCTATCTATCTATCTTTCTATCTATCTATCTATCTATCTATCTATCTATCTATTCATCTTTCTATCAATCTATTTTCTATCTATATATATATATGATCTAACTATCTATTTTTCTTTCGATCTGTAATATAATTGTCCATTAGTATTAAGTGTAAATGTTTATAAGTCTATTGTAGAAATGTTTTTATCTAAGACCTAGGAACAGCAAACATAAGATAAACTGCCCAATGCAATAAGCATGGTGTGTGTTACTTCAAGAGAGCTGTTTTTACAAAAAAAAACTCTTTTTTTTATTTGAAAAGGAAAGTAAATTGTCAAGAAACTAAAAAAAAAACACTTTTCAGCTTTAAAATTAATTTTAGGGATTGAATTAAAAAAATCAATTTATAAAAATAATTAGTTTTATGAAACTCTTCTAAGAAATAAGTTTGGCTACGAATTAGAAAGGAAATCGTTCAACCTTTCTGAGAGTGAATTATTATTGAAACTGTGAGTAGTCATGCTGAACCACTAGGTATACAAGTGTATTTCTAGATATTAACATGTCTAGTTATATATACAACGTATGTGACGTATTTAATTCACATATTGAATATTTTTTTTACATTGATTTAATATTTAAATCAGTATTTTTTTTTTGTGAAAAAGGTGTATTTTATTTTTATAAATTACTGCACACATTAAAAATTTAAGAAAATAATATTAATGTAATAACACTTAAATACAAAAATTAGCCCAACACATGCCTATTCTTCGTACTTATAAGTTCAAAGAACTTGAACTAATACGTTTTAATTTATTTTCTTCTTTTTAGTCGACTTATAAAGACTTTTTTAAAAATCTTTATTTTGGAACCTCTGCTTATTTTTATTCCAAACACCCCATACGTTCCCGCCCTATGTTTTAATACCATAGAGATTTGACCCGGGTTGAATTCAAGTTGGACTTGAATATGAACAACATCACACGTATACATATTTTATAGATTTATACAATATTTAAAATGCATTGATTTAATTACGGTACATTCCATCGATCTAATACATTGAAAATAATGCATTGGCATCAAAAATCTATTTGTGGGACAATTTCGAGTTCTCTAGGACCATCAGAAGTTGTTTAATTCTATGTTGGAAAATTTGAAATTTATCTTGACAAAAAGAAACACACACACACACACACAAATAGGAACGAAAGCAAGTTATAAAACGTTGTAAAAAGATGAAAAGAAGCACAAGTATTTGTAAATTTTAAAAAAATATCAGCAAGTTGAACCGAGGCGTAACATAGACTACAGACTTGCTTATCAAAGATATTGTAAAGAACGGCGGAGGTGAGAGAACGGACACAAACAAAACCACGAACTAATTCATTTTTTAACCAGCCAGTAAACATAAACGTTGAGACATGTGCACATCGGTTGTTGTCACCAGCTGCCCACACTTTACTGTCATTCCTTGCCATCAACAAGCTGAGATTTTACGATTCTGGGGTTAGTTATGTTCTCAAAAAGGCGGACGTGATAACCACTGCACTGCAAATCGTATGTTATTCTGTAAAGGAACAACGCATGTGAACGCAAGAAGCATTATTGCCATAACCCCCCCGGACCTTTTTTTTTCATCCAACTCATTTTCCCCAATATTATCTTTTGCCCCCTGCGGGGTCAATTGTCATGCTCATGGTCGTTTATGTCAATTATATATAAAGATTAAATCAATACGATATATTATTACTAGTGTCTTCAATTTAATTTGATAATGCTATCCCCTCGAGATTACTCAATTTAATTCATTTTAAGTCTCTTTTCCATAACTATTACATGTAATATTTATTTTAGATAGAGAAAAAATAATATCACAAATTGATCTAAAAGAACGTAAAGTAAAAAATTACAATGTAACACGTATTCCTCTCCTTTTTAGTACGATTGTGTTATTGTTATTTCTTTGCTGGGAAGTCCGCGTTCGTTTGCTTCTTTCGATTTAGCTAAAAATTTAAACAAATTATTAGACGTAAGAGTAACTGTTTCATTTTTGTACGTAGCAAAAATTATCGTCATTAGCCCTCTACATTGTCAGATATCCTTTTTTGTTATAATCATCTTTGGTGCAAGGTTTCAATATAGTCTTTTGCACACACGGCGGACACGGGATTAAAAAAATGAGTGGTTCTATGTGAACACACTGTCGTCTATTTTAATGACCACTTATCCAAGAACAACCTAAACGACCATTGCATTAGTCAAGACATTCCTATATGTGTGCATGTCATGTTGGTAAGGAAAATAAAACATAGATGTAGATCACCACATTCAGAGTTCGTCGATTTTTATACAATTAATTCTTTTGGTACACGTTTTTCATCTGTAATGTCTAGTTTAGGAGGTTAAGTGATACTTTGAGCTGATCACACTTACATTTACCACTCTATGACGTTGAATGAACATATTTTGTCATTTGTAAATAAATTTGCTTTTTTAAAATAAAATAAAAAAATTGTGTAGCAATAATTTTTATTTGAAGCAAGATTTGCCCAGTTATCATTTGGCTTATCACGTTTTATAAAAATACACAATATATATTTTTTTTAAACTCGAAATTAGCAACAACAACGTTAAACTCTGGTGTTCAACAAGAAACGGTCTTAGACCCGGTAGACTATTTAATTTACTTGAATGAACTCTCGAGTCTTATTAGTCTCTCATCAGGATAACAAAGGGTTGATTTAAGAGTTTAAATTGTGTATATATTGCAACTTAGTAATTTCCGATTAAAAAAAGGGATATTAACAAAATAAACAAGATGAACTACACAAGTAGGAAACTGATTTTTTTTTTAGTTTTTCCAATCCAGAAAATTAGCAACTAGAAATACAAACTAATAAATGCAAAAGAGAGAAATGTGAAATTATTGATTCCTTGTGAAAATATATTACATTGAAAATACGGGTGAGGATTATGTCGGCTGGAAAAACAAGGCAACCCAACACTTTCTTATCATGGTCGAACTGGCAAGGTCGAACCGTCCAGGGTCAATTCGGCCGGGGTTGAAGTAACCGAACACCGTATACGATACGCAAGTTAAGGGTTTTTTGTTCTTTAATAGTTTGAAATTATTATGATTTAGAAATCATTTTTAATGTATGTTAAAAAAAACTTCTTGTTAATTAAATGTTTTTATTAAAAGAGGCATACAATGAATTAAAAAAGATATAAGACAACGAATAATAAAAAAAAAAGAAAGCATACAAGATGACCATTTATATATTGAAATAATAATTGCACTTTGTAATGCATTAGCAATTATCAGTAAAATCTCACGTGCCATGTTTAAATGCCTTTAAGACTTAATAAATTATTCCCTTTTGTATCGATTTCTATCGAAAAAAAATGTATAAATCATATCCAGGCAGAACGCTGTTGAATAATAAGAAGCTAAAAGAAAACAAGCTTCAGAATTCAGAAGAGAAGCTAGGAAATATCGCACTCTTACCCCTCTTAGTGACATTACACCCATGTCTAATCTGACATATGGAAGAAAGGTTGGTCTCTATACATCAATAAAGCATGCAGCTATCTTGGCAGATTTTAAAAATGCATAGAATAATCGTCATAGACAATGACGGACGAACTAATTTTGTTTTCGTTGTTTTTGTTGAAGACGAAATATAAAGATTGATGCTCAGATACTGTGTACATGAAACGTTTTATGAAAATATAGAAAACCCAAAGATTTACATCTCAGTGTAAAATGGCTGAAAAAACATTAAATAAATATTATTAAATGTAATATGTTAACAAAGAAAAAGGATTTATATTCTAGATTTTACTATCAAATTGCGTTTACTATTTATTGTCTAATATTTGTTTTAAATCTCTCTACCCTCTACTATTGTTATTTTATATCTATAATAAATTTCGTTTGAATTTTTAAATTGCCAATTCTGCTTTTTATATATAGTAGACGTTAAAATGACCTATATTTGTTTTAAAAAACTTTTTTTTTTTTAAATGAAACAAAACTTTGCTTAAGGCCTGGTAATGATATCTTACTTAAACAATAAAAAACTCATATTTTCTAACCCAAATATTCAAAATCTAATTAATACTTTATGTCTAAATGTAAAACAAAATCTATATAAAATTTATATGATTTTAAATACATATTTTTAAAAAAGAAAATAATGGTAAATTGCATTGTACTGATATTCTTAAGCATGATGACTATTAGTAAAAATATAAATAATTCAATCTTAACAAAATGAGGCAATTTTAAGTGTTTCTTTTTTTCATACAAACCATTCTTTTGGAAATGCACAAACAATATACTTATGAAACTATCCACATTTCAAAAGTGAGCACAATTTGTTCACATATTTTTATTGTTGTTCATAGCACATCTTTTTGATCCGGTTTTGTATCGTGTATCCTGTTTCAAAGTGTTATTTAAGATGTTTTCTCTTTCTCGTCTATGGCGCAACAGGAAATAAAGACCCAGAAAAAATTGGCGCTGTAGACAGCATACTCGAAAAAATAGAAAGAAAATCTTGTGCATGAAACTTGAATATATAAATATATATACACATGTATCGTTTACTTATGAAGAAGAGTTTAATTCTTTAACATTTTTAAACACTTAAAATGATATGCCTTTACATTAAAATGCATTAGAGGCAATTTAGCTTAACATTACATTGGAAAAATACTTTATATCTTATTTTATAGTACACATATATTTTTATTATATATATTTGTTTTATATTATACATATATTTAATGACATATATATATATATATATATANTATATACTTAATAAAGAAAATTCATACATAATTCATGTAGATAAAGAGATGGAAAGGAAGCAAAGACACTAACAATTTTACTTACTCAGAAAAAAATTAATGTACTGATGAAGACACAACGTTTTAATAGCAAATCAAAATATTGAGATTCATAGTGTTCTACACGTAGAGACCCAGTGACTCAGTCACAAAGTGACCAGATTTTTGCATGTACTCACATTAGACAGACACTGCCCATCAGTAAAACTTTCTAATAACACGGAAACATATCACCTAGGAGGCATTAAAGAGCAGACAGAGCTTTAATGTTAGGATCGCTTAGTTTCTGAACTTAATGCATTTCCTCATAAAAAAATTCTGAGTTGCCTATGCTGCTTTAAAGTGTTATTACAAATTTACATGCCCCCAAAATATTTTTACAAACAAATAGTAAAATAATTCTTTAAAAGATGAAAAACAATTACTAATTTTAAAAGCATTAATCATGATAATTATCAGTACCGTGACCGTTGCTGTCGTTTGAGGGGAGCGCTTAGACACATCAACAGACAAAGATCTCTACATCTGCCTATTTAGAAAAGTGGCCAATAATTCATTTAATGTTCTTAGTGGTTGTCATTATTGGTTGTCATTAGTGTCCAGGTCTCACTTTTTAAAGGACAATAGTTATGACGGGGGTTCTGTAAAGCCTGACTTTTGTTGGCAGGCTTATGTTTTTGCGCTTCCATTTTTTTTGTTAACTTCGTCATTGCTGCCATTGCCGACTCAATTTTAGCTCGAATTTCAGCTTATCAGGTAACATTTAGCAGTATATCTCAGTTAACTATTAGTTTTAATTCACTAAAACACTAAAATACGTTTACCAGTCAAAGAAAAAAAATCACATACTAGTAGCATATGATATGCTCATAATTACTATGACTATCATTCAGAGTGGGTCAGAGGTCTTTCGATAAAGCTGTAATCAGATCGTAATGTTAAGTGTATCGATCCAATGCTCCAAATAGCGAATATCTCTGAACTCTGAACTGGGGAGCCAGCAAAACATATAATAAGTTACATAAAAATCTGAGGACATCATTCATTTATTTTTGTGGATTTAGCAATGCAATTTTAGATCTTTTCAACACAATGTATAATTATCTACAAAATACATTTTCTTTTCAGTTATTCCTTGCAATCTATTCAACACTAAATAGTATGAAATTATATATTATTTTTTAATATTATTGTTACGTCCACAAGTGCAATTGAACTCTCTAGCTTACAATAAAGTTTAAAGTAATGATTACAGGGTTATTTTATACGTAGCACAAAAATAAAGATTAAACACAGTAACTGATTTTACAATACTTTGTTTAATACAATGAAACAAATAACAAGTAACCACACAATACCCGGGTTAAGAAATAATTAGTGTAAGTTGCTAACTCTTAACAAATAACAATGTCAAATACAAACTTTAGTTAAAAAAGCAAAAGGTGAACACCCACAATAATAGCCGTTAGCGATAACATTTAAAGTAGATGAGTAGAAAGTTAACAATATCATGTAACAAAAAAATAGGAACGAGCCTAGACTGTAGTCTTCTCGTGTAATGAGGGGGCGTGCATTTCCTGTGGTCTATCTTCCACTCTCTAGTTCCCTAACTTGTATACTAAATCTGTTGAGAAGTTCTGGGTTTAACTTCTACAAAAAAAAATTATTATTATTTAAAAAAAAAAACAGAAGAAGAAAAAAACAACAAACAAACAACGTCTTTCGTAACTAACAGGGTCAACAATTTTCTATAATTACAAGTATGATGTCGCTAAACAAAAACCAGGTCAGAGGTGTAGTTGACCCGCGGGACCAGACTGTGAGGTCAGTATGGATGGGTGGGGGCACAGAAATAAATCACAACCCTCTCTACGAATTCATGACAATCGGGTTAGTAAAGTTAGGTGGAAGAGGGGGTAGTACCTAACAATTATTTAGCCCATAATTTACTTCCGGGTTTGCTAGTATTCATATAAACTTTCAGGTCTCGCTCATTATTTTGCGTTCATAACAATAACAATAAAAGATTCATGAACACACCGTGGAAAATATGCTAAAAGTAAGGATCCCAAGTCCCAACTCTTTGTAGACAGAAAAAAAATTGACAAATTATACTAGCCGTATGGCGTCGTAGCATTTGCCGCTAATGATTTAATGACGGGTGACATTTTTTGAAACTAATTGTTGAGGAGAGTGTGTGACTTCTTTTCAGTCAATGAACACAACGGAGAACAAGAAATAGTTATGCTAAAGTCAGGAAACAAGCTTACAGCCGTGTTGCAAAGAAAGTTGGGAAAAAACACATTTTAAAAAAAAAAAAAACAGCTAATATAAGACTGTAACCAAATATTCATAATGAAAAAAAAAACGAATAAGAATAAATAACTGTATGAAGTGTTCGCTGGTATGTTATAGTGGAGAGTGAAAAGAAAATTATAACAACAAAAAATTCCCCCACTCGGAATCTATCCAGACACCACTTGCATCACGAGCCTATATACTATCCACACGGCCAGCAGAGCCAGACTGAGTAATTGTAAAAATATTAACTATATTTATACTATCTTTCCTAAGTAAGTCAATTAAATCAAGTTGCTGAGTAGCTGGCCAATAAAGAAATACTTTTTATGCTTTTGTGTACTACTGATATTTTAAAACTATATAAATTTCCGTATTTTTATTTTGTTTACACAAATAAGATCCATATAAGAAAAGAGTAATGCCCAGCATCAAGTGTACTCATCAATCGGTGCACCAAGCCTTAGACATTACTCTGTTGTTAATGAACATCTGAACACTTATGACGTCATCAGTGATGTACCAGTCATTTCAGCTCCGCCAGTTGGACAAAGTCGGACAGATGACGTACGACATGTAACAACACATAGAAATAGTTACAGCACACTAGAGGATACGTATGTTGAGCACAACTACTTGAAATTGATTTCCAAGTTGAGGAAATGTAAAAGTCAGACTGACTTGAAAACTTTAAATACAGACTAAAGGGAAAATAAAATGTACAAAGTAGTGATTATCCCCATTTAACATTTGTATATGTATTAGAGGTATACGTTTTTTTGGATGAAAAAAATATAAATAGCATGTCATGTTAATGTATAGGTATTTCTAAATTAACAAAGTGGGTTTTTTTTTTTTTTTTTTTTTTTGTGTGTGCGTGTGTTATTTGTGTGTTTGAAAGGGGGGGGGATGTTGTAGTAGTAATAACTGTTTGAAAATACAACTATTCCATTGTAAAATAAACTAGGCACCCATTTTTGATTTTTTAAAGTTGAACTTATTCTACATATTATGTGAGACGATGAATTACCTTTTTTTTATAAAAGTTTCCGCGAATTAAAGAGAAAAATATTATTCCTTAAGTAAGCTTTCTTTTTTTTATTTTTTTTTGGGTCACATATTGTAGAAATTTTGAATATATTATCACTCTTCTATAACACATTGCATGCTCCATATTTCAAAATCAATTTTTAATGTATTACAATGTATGGATTTTAAGGCTTTGTTGTTTGTTTTTTTTTTAAAATTAATATTACATTGTTTATTTTAAGCTATGAAAAATATATTATTATAACACACCTTTCACGAAATTATTATGTTTTAATGGTTTGCACCTTTAAAAAGTCTGTATATTAGTAACAATATTTAGAGTTTTATGACGAGTGATTTAAAAGCTGCGCTTAAAACAATCATAAATGAATAACTAAGATCGTCGTAAACAACAGAACATCACGTAAGCTAGACATGACTTTTATGTGCAATTAAACACAATTTTTAATTTACAAATCGCTCTTTAAGAAAAAACATAGAAAAAATGTACATTGAGATTTTTTTGTTTAGAATTTTATCGTAAGACTAAGAAGTAGGTAGTAGAAATATTTGCCTCCGTAATATTATAAGATAGTATCTATATATATAATTCTCTGGTCCGACAAATGCAGGACAAGAAGCTGCCTGACCTCTGACCCCAACGAACAATCAAATTGCAAGAAAGGGTAGTGAACATTCAACATTGCGTTGAATTGAAGTCAATCACTATGTTCTTTCGGAACAACAAAATAGCATGTAATTTACAGTATAATGCTTATAAAATTCGCCTAACACGCGGAGGTCGCAGGTTCAAAGCCCAGCTAGGACATTTCGTTTTTAAATGTTACCAATGTTTGTCTTTGTCCCCTTTCTTTTACTACTTTCTTTTCGAACATGACTTTGCCAATAACATCCTGCTCTCCATTGTTTCCGGTGATATATATATATATATATATATATATATATACAACTAGAGCGCTACAAAGTAAATATCAAATTGTTTGTTAATAAGGCAATCTAATCGTGGGGTACATTTCTCTTACTTGGCTGAAATACGTTTTTTTTTTTTAAATTATGTTAATTGGACATCGTTAAAACCTGGTTTTAGTTCCTCCCATTTTGTATAACACCATGTCGATAAATTCTCCTTATTTAAAAGGTTCTATCAAGCTTATATAAAGTAGTAAATATTGCCAACGTAAAGTAATTTTTGTTAAAATATTTTTTTAACACTTGTTTTAAACATGTCAAACAATTGGATGTATCTATAACCATTGAATTCAGTTGCTTCATAAAGTAAATGAGTACGAGTAAAAGGTATAAGCCTGATTGCAGTCTAACCCTTCATTTTATTTACTGCTATATAAAGTAAAACTACTGTAACAAAAAATTACTAAAAATGAGTAATATTTGTTAAAATGATTTTTAACACTTGTTTTAAACATTTCAAACAATTGCATGTATATCTAACTATTGAATTCAGTTGCTTTATAAAGTAAAACTACTGTGACATTGTAAGATCAGAATGTTGTCAAATTTGATACTTAAAAACTCACTTTTAATATTATACCTTCATTGTTAATCGTACAAGATTTCTTGTTAAAAAGACTTATGTATGGTTGTCGACTCATTGGCTTGCCTTAATGGCGTTTACTATATTCATTTCTACAAGACCAAAATAGAGACTTAGAATTTCGTGTCATTTAGTAAACTTTTTACATTGACATGTCATAACGCTTCACTCTTTTAATTGGATTGCTGTTCGTGCTTGTTATTTAATAGATCTACATACTATTAGACGCTCTTGAGCTATGATTATGTTTTAAATGTTTATATATTTAATCACACTGTGTACACAATTTAAACTTTTTAAATTTTTTATTATAAGTGCTTTTAGTCCTTCGTTTAATAAAAATATATGTAAATTAATTATGATATACCAAACCTAATATTCTACTATGAAACATATTTCTTTTTTTTTTTCCACAAATCACAATTAGTTTATTGCTTTTATATTTCGTGATTTCTTTGTTAGCTCTTGAATAAAAAAGGCTTTTACGCGGATAAAAGAAATATCTTCTTTTCCAGTATCAAAAGACATTAAATCGTTAACTTAACACGTACATTTTAATTTGTTTCTTATTCCATTCTACATTGAGCAAGCGTCACCATTTTAACAATACATTTATTTTGAAAATAACTTGACACAACGTTATTTTGCAATTATTTAGGTTTCAAAGGAGAAACCATGTCAAAAATTATGTGATGCAACGAAATATAATAACAAGAGAGAATGACAGAGAAAGGAACGTAACGGAAATAGCACATAAAAACAACTTATTGTTATAACGCAATACACACAATCAAATAAAAAGAAAAACAAAAACGGTAATAAGTCATTGTAAAGAACAAACAATTTAAAAACAATTCGCTAAATACCTTATAACTGACATCAATTTGTAAGTATATAGCACCAACGGTTTAATACATAATTTGTGTACGGAAGTTCAAACACATGTGTAGTTCTTAATGTTTACATTTTAAATAAATATTATACATCATATTTAATAGTTTAGAAAAAAAAATCATAGGCACAAAATATTATTCAATATTAAAATTAATGTTTATGTTTTAAACTTTTTGAAATGATGTAAAAAGGAAAAAAAAAAAAGGAAGTTTTTAATTTTTTGTACTAAATTTAAATTTGAGAAAGTTAGAAGAGCGAATACATAATATGTTTTAATACACATTTGAGTTCTTTTTATTGCTGCCTAATTTAAATTAACCATCCAATGATAAAAAATTTACCAGCCTAAAGTTTTTCTCAATTACAAATTTTTGTTTATGTTTATTAATTTATGTATAAAAAAACATTCATTTGATTGACTTAGGAATCAAGGCAAACCTGTGACACGCCCCTTTCATAAATAACTTGATTGCATTATAACATTATTGTTATTGCAGATCGTACACATCAAAACGTTTAATTCTTCTACAATGTGAATTTGTAAGTACAATGAAAAGTTACAATATTTGACAGGATGAACACATTGCTTTCCAAGTAGTAAAAAGTGATCGAATAATTTATCTAATAAAATAGCATTCAAAGCAAACAATAATCGTGTGATGACAGCGGTGATAAGTTAACCCAAGTGATGTATTTAAAAATGATGAAGCAAACATTTTAATCTAATTGCAACATCTATTTTAAACAAAGAATATATTACAAAATTAAACTCCCTGTAAAGAGAACTTGCTTCAAAAGTATTTATTACGTTATCAAAAGTTATATTCTTACAAAGAAACACAACAAACAATGGTGATAGTACACTAAATATTATTTGACATCAAATACCTACAATTTGTATACGTAAAATGTGTGGAGTTTGGTATGTAAAATATAACAATTCTATCATTAAACTTTGATAGTTTGATTTTATATAGTATTACAAATTGAAAAACATAAAGTTATTTGTGTGAAACCGTGAAATGTATTCCTTCATTAAAAATGTTCTCTTAGGTAATTAAAACGATACTTTAGACAATAAGTCAAACTCAGATCGATATATAATCTAGACGCTATGTTTACGTCTTCTTTTGAGAATTTACAACTCAGTTAGAAGCAAACGATCAGCAATATTTTCGCAGATTAGTTAGTTATTGCTCTCCGTGACTGCAACATACGAATGTATTGTAAGTAAATTAAAACAGGAAATAAGTTCACAATTTATGACATTATTTAAAGATTATGTTTTATACATAATTATACTGTTAGAATTATATGCTTTCCTGTAAGTTCCTTGGTGCCTTTCATCAACACAATCCGTATGTGCTCATATATTTTCAAAGAAATGATTATAGACTATATATACATACACAAAATAGATTAGGTATGAAATTAAATCAGATTTGTAATTTACGTTTAGCTTAGCTTATCAAATTACAGTTGGAAAGAATCAGACTTACTTTTATAAGGTGCTTTTGAAAGATGCTTTAGAAAAAAAATAAACGTACACTTCAAAATTGATTTGTTAAATTCTACTATCAGGAGCTAATTTATTAAATCTTGTTTTAAAGCTTACCCACAAACATTTTTAAATTTAAAAAAACAAGTTATATAAATATTGAAATTGCTTTTTGTAATGTGTAAATAATTTGTGTGTGTGTGTGTTTGTGTGTGTGTGTGTGTGTGACATAATTGAAAACAGAGAACATATCGGAAGGTTTTTAAAAACGTTCAAAAGAGTTATCGGATTGATAATATAATAATTAAATATTATATAATAAGAATTAGCCTTTAAAGGTCAACAAGCACAAGCGAATCAAGATGTAATGTTCGAGTCGCCTTTTTTATTATCAAAATTTAAAGAAAAAAAATTAATCTTCATGATGATTAATAAATTTATTAATATATGTTAACACAGTGCAAAAACTAATGGAGAATTAAATCATAAACATTTCCATAAAAAATATATAAATCTTCCGAACCCACCCGAACAACTGGACATTATGTCTTAATTGCCTTTTAGAATTGTAATATTGACCATCTTATGTGACAAATGATCAACTATTCATTGAAATTTTCATTTGTAATGCTTCTTGTGACGAACAGCCAGATTCAAATGTACCATACAAAGTTATATTACTGAAAGTAAATTTTTTATGTTACAGATTTATTTACATGTCTTTTGTTGCGAGATTTAAACTCAATTCAAATGACAAAAATGGTACTTTTGATTCTTACATTTAGTTGTAACAGAAAATACAAATACAATCATTTATACACTACTATACATTTTTTTTTGAAATACACCTGGAACAACCTAAATAATACTTCTCTAAGTCGAGATTATCCCTATGTCCAATTAATTGTTTGGTCCTGGCCAAATTCCATAAGACTAATTGTTTTTTTTATATCTCCCTAACTCGAAGATTTATCGGCTTTTAACCTTCGTTACTCGAATTTTCCAAAACGTTTGGGTTATTATTCCGGGGGCGACATTTTAGAACAAGTGTTGTCTAGAGTCACGAAGACGTCTATTTTGAGACCACACGTGACCTAGAGGAAAAAAAAGGAGTAGCTGAGAGATGGGTAACTAATTTTGAAGCCACACGTGACCTAGACAAGAAAAAGGAGTGGCTGAGAAACGAGTAACTAATTTTCAGGCAACACGTGACCTAGAGAAGAAAAAGGAGTGGCTGAGAGATGGGTAATTAATTTTCAGGCCACACGTGACCTAGAGAAGAAAAAGGAGTGGCTAAGAGATGGGTAACAACTATTTTGAGGCAACACGTGAATTATAGAAGAAAAAGGAGTGGTTGAGAGATGGGTAACTAATTTTGAGGCCACACGTGACCTAGAGAAGAAAAAGGAGTGGCTAAGAGATTGGTAACAACTAATTTTGAGGCAACACGTGAACTATAGAAGAAAATGGTGTGGCTGAGAGATGGGTAACTAATTTTGAGGCTACACGTGACCTAGACAAGAAAAAGGAGTGGCTGAGAGATGGGTAACTAATCCACGCCCCTTTGCTGCATTTTGTGAATATTTTTAAAAACAAAAAACGTTCTCCCTGATCACACAGTGGAGGGAGTAAAGAGGGGGGAGTTGGGAAGCTGCTTTTATAGTTGTAAACCCCATTATTTCATTTTCCCGTATCTTGACTTGAGTCAATTCCCTAATAACTGTTATAGTAATATATTACTTTAGCGAAAAAATATTCCAAAATACTATATTATTTTACATCCAAATTTCAGTAAATATAATGCTATTTTCGGAAATATTTTTTAGTGTCTTCTTATTTTAAAAAGTTATGGATATGTGCCCAGAAAAAATAACTTTATAAAAGCATTTTGTTTTTAGTTTTACTGTACTTTTGAAATTTCACATTTACATTTCATTTCAAATGTATATTTAAATCATGTATCTATGCTTTCAAAAAGTTTCATATTAATTGTGTTTGCATTTAGTAATTGAATTATATATTCGCTTTGATCCATTATAATACTCAATGTCAGAAATCTTTTAAATTCAAGATGGATTTTATGTGATTATATTTACCCGCTAATTTTAGGCTCATCATGTCAAACGTGTGTAGTGTAATGGAAGAATTTTTAGAGGTATCATCTATCATGTTCTATTATTTTAAATTAAAAAAAAATATTTTTAAGAATAATTTTATATAATGAAATTGGAATAATCTGATATCTTTCTGCCTACACAATTGTTAGATATTACCTTTCTTTTTTAGGGAAATCATTTAAACCACAGTTGGCAATACAATGTTAAAACAATTCCCTGAAAGGCAATGTCACCTTCAGTTTTTAAATAGGCTTTTTTCTGCACCATCAAAGTCAATATAATCAGTTTTGTCTTGGATAGTTTTTGTACCATCAAAGTCAATATAATCAATTTTGATTGGGATAGTTTTTGTACCATCAAAGTCAATATAATCAGTTTTGTCTTGGATAGTTTTTGTACCATCAAAGTCAATATAATCAATTTTGTCTGGGATAGTTTCTGTACCATCAAAGTCAATATAATTATCATGCATTATTTTCTTTGTATCAGTATATAACATTTGTGTATTATTTCCAGAACACAAATGAGTATCTCTGTGTAAATTTGTTGATTCAGATTCAGGTTGAATTATATCGACGTCTGCATTACTTACATGCTCTGACATGTTATGTATCCCTCGGAGTCCATGACTAAATTTGGTATTTAAATTTTGCGTCTCGGGATATAAAATATCCACTGGGGTTACATAACATTCTTCAATTGAACAATTCCTTTTACCAAAACTATCGCTACTTTTACTTTGATCAACATCTAAACATTGATGTGTAAGAATTTGAACTGACTGAATAAAGTCTAAATTGTGTTGTCTACTAAAACTTAAAACACTCGAAACATCATCAACTTTTAGCTCTGAATTATCCTTATTGTTTTTGACATAAATGTATATATCTGAATCAACTGGAGTGGTGTTATCATAAGGTTCCTTATTGTCTTTTGCATTAGTGTATGTATCTGAATCAGTTGGAGTGATGTAGTCATCTGATCCCAGTGAAATATTCCTTCCAATATCCCATATATTGTCTGAACAGTCAATCAATGAATTTTTGTTAGCTATTGTTTTAGCATTCAATCCGAGTTCATTAGTTGGTAATATTGTTTGAGTATATTCTAACACTTTGTCTATTTCTGATTCTGTTTGGATATCCATGTCATTGGTCTCTTTGCGATTGAATTTTAAGTATCTGTGTTCTGTGTCATCGTCTCCAATAAACGAGTAATTGTCCGAGCAAAGAATTTTCTGTGTTGTGTCTAACTGATGGTAATCTGACTTTGACCTTGAACGAGGCGGTAACTTGGGTCCTGTTTCCTGTTCATTTGATTGGCACGACTCAGGACATCGTTCATCATTGACTTGTTTGTTCTGGTTTGCAGGAGTTGTTTGAAACGATTCATCGTTTATTTTAAAATAAACATCTCTATCTTCAAGAATGTCATAATGCTCCATATCTAGATCATTCTTTTCACCCGCAGTTTCTTTTCCAGTGTCAAATTTTCTTTTCTCTATTCCGGAAATGAAAACAAAAATGAAACCATGTGATTTTATGTCAACCCCAGAAAATTATATATCGTATACGTTACACTCACTACTTTTATTTAATAGCACATTTTTTATATGATTTTGTAGTATTAATTTACATAAGTTATAAGCTATTATATATGGTTAAAATATGTTTATATCTAAATTAATAAATGTACTTTGCCGTACCTTGTTTCAGAATATGACGTCGTATTAAAACGCCTAGAGTTAATAAAAATATTACAATTATAATTGGGAGTCCAATTTGGAGAGGCAGACTGTAGTTGTCTAGCTGTACTGATGACCCTTCCGCTATGTGAACAAATAGGAAATAGGCAATGAAAATAACTATAAGTCTATTGAATGCTTTATTCATATATAACTACAAATATCTTTATCGCTTTCATTGCAATACTTAGCTAAATTTATGGAAATGAATATTAGAATTACATTAATGTTTATTTGGTTTTTGTTTTTTAAACTGATAAAGTCAATTATTTGCAAAAAATATGTAAAAAAATATTGAACAAAATATACACCAAAAAAAAAACCCAGTAAATAACAATCAAACATATTATTACCAATAATTTCAAAATTGTAAGTGACCACATTATCGGCGTAAAATTGGAAATTCATTTCATACTTTCCCACATCGGCTGTTGAAGCATTTAATATTTCGATTTTGTAATACAAGTACATTAATGACTCCCGTTTGTCTAATTTAGTGTACACATATCTTTCATTGAATTTCATTTTAGTTTTGTTTGAATTTTGCATTAGAAACATTTCAATGTGGTAGATGTTTAGATGACATGAACATTTAAAGCAGACTTCCAAAGAAAAGTTAGTGACCACTCCGTCTGATATATTCATTTTATTTGGTTGATGTCTGCACAGCTCTGGGGGACCTGAAATATACAAATATGTTCATTTTATTATATTACAAGCTTATTAAAAATCAAATTTAACAGCACCCAAAGCTTAAGGAAATTTATTTAGATCATTTAAGGTGAAACAACTACATTTAGGCCTAACATTCCTTCGTTTGTGAAAATAATTTCTTTGCCAAGTATCGTCGTAAGAGTGTACTTAACTTATTCCCAAAGTTAAATGTTCGTATCTACACGGGACGTTGTAGGTTTATTTATGAGACTTTTTATAAAGTTCATATTAGGGAACAACCTATTTTCTGACGCCGGGCCCCCCACATAGTGATATTTTGTATTTCTGCCTGTTTTTTCACCTCGTGAGAGGGTACTCAACAACTTTCCAAAGTTTCATGTTTCTACCTACTCGGAAAATAAGACAACAAAAAATGAGTCCGTTTTTTTAGAACTATTAAAAGGAAAACACAATATTTCGACCCCTGTACACCCCCCCCCCCCATTGTGGGTGTACATTCACCAAAGTTTCATTTTTTACCTCAACCAGAAATAGGAGAATTTATAATTTGCAATTTGTATCTAGCTCTATCTTTAAAAAAAATACAATGGAGACCCCATCATCAAATAAGTGATATTTTAAAGAAAAGTATTTTTCTGCTGCTACCATTGTAGGAGTTTATTCAACAGCATTTCAAAGTCTCATGCCTCTAACTACACGGTAAGTTGGAGAATGTGTGATAAGTGAGTGAGTAAGTGAGGGCTTTGACTGTTTTAATATAGAAAAAGAGGAGATTAGAAGAAGTGAAGAAAAAACAAGAAACAAACAATCGAATGTGTATTTTTACGCAATTTCTAAAAAATAATTTGCATTTCTTTTTTATTTTAGAGAAATCATTCCAGATAACAATGAAAGTAATATCAAATAAATAATTATGAAAGTAAAAAAAAATGCTATCTACAAATCGTTGCTAATATTACTGGAGTCGAGTGAAAAGATGTTTTAAAAAAAATTATTCTCCAAAAAAAAAAAAATAGTAAAAAAAAATAAAAAAAAATAAAGAAGAACCTCAGCCAGGAAGCCTCACATGTGTTGAACTCAGCTATCACTTTAAACATTTAATTTCAAAAATAAAAATTTCGCTTTATTCATGATGACATTACGCATATACAAAATACGAAGAGTATCTTATTTACGAAGGTTTTATGATCCTAAATTGGCTCGTAAATCGTAGGTCAAAAGTAAATTAATTGAACTTATGTATTATGCTAAACAAAATATATTTTCTTTAAAAAATAAATTAAATGATTTTTAATTTTATGTAAGTGAGTATAGTTGTTGTTGTATAATATAAAATAGCAGAAATGTAACTGGGTTCTCCTTTGCCCTTTCTAATTCATTTTTTGCGCCCTTGAGAATCTGGAGAAAACAAATATATAGCATAACTTTATTTTTGAATGATTAGCCATAAAACTCCAATGGCAACTGCCTCGGTGCCAAGTCGTTTTTACGCCTATGTAAGAATGTAATTTTAAGATAGATTAGTGTTATAAATATTTGACGTTTTTCATAACCAGATATGTGTGTGTTAGTAACAAAAAGTATCTATGATAGATGCTATACTTTTAATCTAATACTGAAACAATTCTATACAATTAACTAATTTCTAAACGTTACAAATTTTATAACACTTGTTCATCATTAAAATAAAATTCAATTACCTTTCAACCCAATTTCTTTTTTTTTTAAAATTCTCTAATGATACAACTAAATTTCATAAATAGTTTTAACAATGCATGCAATTTCCTAAAGCAACCGTTATGATAAAATATAAATGTATTTATATTCATCACATCAGGAACTTTATTATGCATTTAAATTTACAGAGAAATAATACTAGTGTTTATAATTAATTTCAAACAGCGAAATGTTTAAGCTCCTTTGGTCTTTTAACTCGTGTACATGCACACGATATTTTTTTACCGGCTTTAACGTAAGACGTTTGTTTGATTCATAAAACTTTGTGTATCAAAGGAGTCTGAATAAAAAAATGTAAACTTGGTTAGTACAGTGAGAATGCATTTGGTTGACATTAACAATTTATAGTTAAACAGTTTTCTTACAGTATTCAACCAACACCGGAAAGATTACTTTTTCCGTCTCTTTTGTGATGGTGTTTTCAAGTTCACATGCGTATTCTCCCATGTCCTTGCAGTAAGCGTTTTCAATGACAAGTGAAAGTGACGTTGTATTTTCCTGCCACACTAGAGGTGGTCCTTCATCTCGTGTTATTGCTAGATTACTGGGTAAATTGTTCGTCTCTACATGGCATGTTAAATTTACAGATGATCCATTTTGTATTGTAGCGAAATTCCGATGAAATTCCACGTTGTGGTACATAAAGAATTCTTTGATAAAGGTGGAATCTGAAATTGTAAGTAAAATTTTTATTTATAGCCGTTAAATATGTCGGTGGGTTTTAAGTTTTAAAAACAAATTAAACACTTTTTTTAATGTAGTTAATCCTATATTACCAAATAAGTATGATGCAAAATAAATAAATCAACAAGCAAAACATACAATTTAAAAACAATATACTTGTGTCAAAAATAAAGAGCCTTGGATTCGTGTCTTTTAAAACTAAATTGCATGAAGTAATATCGTCTAAAACTAGAGCCATAGAATTGCTTGGTAGCACCTTTATATTATTTAGTAGGTTGGAATATTCAAGTATATTTGTAAAATCTCATGCATTCGACCATTACAATTCAGATCATTTAATGTTATAAGAATAAACAGTGCGCTCAATTTCTTTTAGCTTGTCATTTTTAAGTATATTATGAAAAAAAACTACAACTTTCTAATTTGGATAACATTTAATGTATTGCTTAGAGATCTGTAAATGAAGGAAACATTTCTAAGGAAATAATTTATTTTTAAAGCATTTAAATAACAGGGAAAAAAACATCACATAAACGACAAAGCTGTTGTATCGTGCCATAACATGCCGATAAACAAACCAGGGACTTTTAGTATTACATTATACTTGTGTAGCCGAGTGGTGGCTAAATGGAGCAGGACACACACTAACGTAAAAGCTCATTACACAATGAATAAATGCAAGTCAAGAGTATTGTTGTTAAGCTATTTCATTTGACAACTTCCTAAAGTTGACATGAATCATTAGGTCTAAGTATACTCAGTAAAAGTAAGTTGACTTTACCAAGTAAAACAGTGTACAGTCTTGTCTAGCCTAAGCCTTACACTAACACGTTATGTCCACTTAACAAGAGGCTGTGCGTCCCTATATCATGTCTCCTACCATCTTCTGCTTTAATTGCTATCCAGAGGAATGTGTTTGACATTTTAGATGGCCCTCTTGTTAACGTCATTAAAAAAAATTATTTCACATTTTTCCCGGGTCAACATAAACTACCGTCGAAATGTCCCTATCTCTTAAACACTCAGACTGCACTTAAAATGTTGTTTCCGGTTACTGTCCCTAGCGCCATTGTACACAGCTACCGCGTACATACTTCGAAATCCATTGCTTTACCCTAACCGGGCTGGGTGTTGAGGTGGGCCAGTGTGGTCCAAGAGGGTAAGGGGTAGAGGGGGTTGTGAACTTTGTTGATGGTGCACACTGACACATTAGGTCTTTGCAAAACAAACAAAAAAAAACAAACAAACAAAAAATCACATTCATAGTGTTTGCTAAGATGTTGAAAACGTGGCATTACGTTTTAGTTACATATTTCTTTTTTTTTTTTTTTTACAACAATACGTCCATTTAAGATGTGCGTTCCAATTTTAATACAAATAAATTATGAGCTGAGCTTACTCTAAAGCATAATTTATAGGACATAATACAGTCGACATTTTAGTTTAAAGCGCTGTAGGATAATACTATTAAGTTATCAGATGCTTATGTACCAATATTTTAAATAGATCTCTCCAGCAGGGACGTGGTGGGACGTGGTGGTCGAGAGGAAGCGCTCTCGACTGTCATACCGATGGTCACGAGTTCGAATCCACACGAAAGTGAGGATTTGTTCTCGGGGCCTGAGGAGTCCCCGAGTCACCCAGCTCCGAATGGGTACCTAACTAGACAATAGTTAGGCGGCTGGGGTAATGCGTGGAACCCCTATAGCCGTGGCCTGTGACCGCTGCATCACTTGCCAACAGATCATCTCTCATGGTCTGTGGACGCAATTATCTTCTGCATAGAAGGAGCGTCTGTATATCTAAGATAAGATAAGCAGATCCATAGCCCATGATAAGTATTGCATTGATTTAACTAGTGTAAGATGATAATTATTACAGCCTATTATGCTAGGGCAGATAGTATAACATATTGGGAATATGCTCTATTCGGGAATTGGAAATTTAATAATTAGTTAGATCTTAGGATTTTATTAATATTGTAATACAGACTAAATAAAGTTGATCACTAAATATTTAAAAAAAAATTATGAGAATATTAAAACCAAAAAATTACTACATTTAAAAATTTGCATATTTAAAAAAACAACCTATTTCTATATGATTATAAACATACAACACACACACACACAGAAATAAATGTACAATAATTATAGCAATAATTAGAATATGTTTCCTTTAATTAAAGCGTTAATTAGGAAAATAAAGTCAACATAATCTTTACTAGCAAATTCAGACTAATTACAAAATTGAGTTCGAAGCCTGAATCGTAAAAATATTTTGTTCGTGAAAGAAAAGGCCCAGTGAAAAGAGTGTTAAAGAGCCTTCATCGTCCAAAAAGAGGATAAAACTTCAGTGACAGGAACGAAGATTGAACAACAAAATATAATGGACGTAAGCAGCACACTTTAGGTGTCATTGTCTTTCATTATTCGCGGAGTGGAACAATCATGTTGCATGGAAACAAGATCAGGGTCCTCATTTAATTTTACTTTCTAGTAAATTGAAATATTAACTAAAGTTTATTTAATTTTTTTTGTGTAACTTTACTATATTTTGAAAGCATGATTAAGGATAATTTAAATAAAACTATAAAAAACCCGGCGTTAAAACTGTTGGGGCCCAATGGTGTAGAGAGACCTAATCATGTACTGTAATGTAGACTGAAGAGTCCACTAAGAGTGTTTCAATAGTTGTATAAAGTTATATGTGATAACGTTCTGTAAAGATCGCCCTGGTTGTTGTACGGCAGAATAAAGATTTAGGCGTGTTATGTACTGTATATGTGTCGTTTCTTTGCAGTTGGTGCAGGCGGAGAGCAAGGCAAATGCTATAACTACGAGACTAACTGGATACATAGCTTGATATAACGAAGTAGTGAAGAAACAATTAATCATTAATATTTGTCTTATTAGATCTATAATTAGCATCGCATTTTAAAATTCTTTAACTGAAATATAAGTTTAAATTTTTTATTTAATTAATAATATATATATACCTATATGTA
>MUZC01001352.1:1292193-1302491 GCA_002072015.1 Radix auricularia
TATATATATATATATAAAGTGTGTGTCTATGTGAGTGTTGTGTGTATTTATTTAGATATATAACCTTTGGAATTCATTGCTCCGGAAATGTCTTGTTTATTTATTTGATCTCTGAATTTGATAGTGGCAAGTACAGCGCTTCTCATTTCACAAGCTTCCTGTATAAAATAAACACATATTATTTTATAGTGGCATTAGTGTGCACAATCTTTAAATAACTAAACCACTAATTGAACGTATGCCTAAGGCTAAAAATAGCTAATACGTTTTTTTTTATTTCGCGTTGAATATCGCCTATTTATTCTTTAAGAAACTAAGTTAATGCAACTAACAGAGAGTATAAACAACACACAATCACTATCAAAATCTGAAGATAGTAGTACACAAACCCTTTAAATGCACTTAACAAATAAACGATCCTAGTTACATTACAAATGTACTTCGTAGCCTAGTTAATTTTAGGGCTTAAGCCTACCATTGCTATTTCGTATGAAACACACAATATAGTGAATAAGCATTATTTAACCTTCACTTAAAAGACTAGATTTTTTTTTTAAAATATTTAAAACGCAGAAAGCTTTCCTAAATCTCAAACAGTTTTTTCAATGTTAACATTTTGACGCTAGGTGAAGAACAGCTGATTAGTTCCTTCTTTTCTTTGCTGGTTATTGTTAGATGAGGTGGCGTTCTTGCTAAAAATTTTGCGGCTTAATATGAAAGTTATTTTTAAATTGTCTTTAATTTAGACGTTTCACAATAGCAATGAAATGCACAACTGCGTGTTTACATAATAAATAACATATAATCACAGTAAAATAAATTTAAAATATCTTTCCTTATTTTTTTAAAATGTATTATTATTATTATTATTATTGTTGTTGAAAGATCAGATCTAGGCCAAAGCAAATTAGTTTGTTATAGCGGGGATTCGGTAAACAGGGATTCCTTTACGGGTGTCTAATGGAATGTTATAAGTATGCTTAATTTACTAAAATAATAGTGACTTTTTAAAAACTCTTTTATTTAACTTATAAAACGGATATGCCAATGTATTATTATATTTTGGTTAAGATATACTTTTATATAAATTAATATATATATGAATTATTCAAACCTATTGAAATAACTATTTAGAACAGTTTCACAAAAAAAAAATAAACAAAAAAATAAATTAAAAATATTTTTAAAAATTGACATTACCTTGGCGTCAAACCAGGATTTTGTATCCAAATAGATTGTAAAACATTTACCATCCAGCCATTTTTTATATGTTCCAACACAACGGTTAGGCAATATGTCTGTATGAATAAAGTCATTTATAAATATCACATTTTCTTATTTCCAATTAAATTATTGATTAGTCACATTTTATCATATTTACCCCATATAATCTATAGTAAGAGTATTTTATCATAGTTACTCTATATAATCTATAGTATGAGTATTTCATGAAGGAAAAAAGAAACGTAAAGCATAATATTAGTATTTAAAGGAGTTAATAACTGGATAAATCATTTTTAATACTAAAATTATTATCTAAACCAGGGTAAAGTGCCCGAGGATTGGAAATTAGCCTATGTAACGCCGCTCTTTAAGAAAGGTGATAAGTCAGACCCTGGTAATTACAGACCTGTATCACTTACTAGTATCACATGTAAATTACTGGAACACATAATATATAGCAGAATAGTTAACCACCTTGACAAATATAATGCCCTATGCCCACACCAACATGGCTTTAGAAAGAACAGATCATGTGAAACACAATTGATAGGCCTAATAGATGATCTATCAAAAGGCTTAGATAATAATGATCAAATAGATACAATATTACTAGACTTCTCAAAAGCATTCGACAAAGTTCACCACCTTAGTTTACTCAAAAAACTTAAATACTTTGGAATCTCAGGTCCCTTACATCACTGGATCCAAGATTTCCTATTGGGTAGGGAGCAAACTGTAATAATTAATGGTTCTAAATCTACACCAATAAAGGTTAACTCAGGAGTTCCACAAGGAACTGTCCTAGGTCCCTTACTATTTTTAATTTATATAAATGACTTACCCAACAATATCTCAATAGGAACTAAAGTTAGGTTATTTGCTGATGATTGTATAATCTATAGAACAATCAAGTCAGAACAAGATAGCAAAATTTTACAAAAAGACTTAGATGAATTAATAAAATGGGAAACTAACTGGAGTATGTCCTTCCACCCAGAAAAATGTCAACTGCTAAGAGTAACAAAGAAAAAGAAACAAATAAACTCAAAATATTTCATTCATGGAAAAGAACTAACCCAAACTAAAGATGCGAAATACTTAGGAGTCATAATAAATGAGAAACTATCTTGGAATCCCAATGTCAATGAAGTTATTAAAAAATCTAACAAAACCTTAGGCTTTATAAAAAGAAACTTTTACAAATGTAACAAAGATATAAAACTAAAATGCTATTTCACCCTGGTGAGACCTATACTAGAATATGCATCTTCAGTATGGGACCCATCCACCAAAGAAAATATTGATAAGTTAGAACAAATACAAAAAAGAGCTGCCAGATTCATTACTGGAGAATATTCAAAACTGACAAGAGTAACACCATTAGTTAAATCATTAAACCTTGAAACACTAGAGGATAGAAGAACCAAGAGTAAATTAGTAATTATACATAAGGCAATAAATTCTAATTTAGAAATACAACACAAAGATAACCTAATACAACCCTCAAATAGACATAAAGATAAAAACACCTTTCTTATTCCATATGCAAGAACAAACACATACAAGTTTTCTTTCTTTCCGTCCGGTATTCGGGCGTGGAATGGGTTGCCTGAAGAAACCAGGAAAGCCACCACTTTATCATCTTTTAAAACTCTAGTAAGAATACAGGACTAAACACAAACCATAGAAATACGTAGGACGCAATAATCTTCTGTACAGAAGGAGCGTCTGTAACATATAAGATAAGATAAATTAAGGAAACAGTTGGTTTTTTTTTTAATTAATAGTGTCATTAATAAGAAAACCTCAAAAGCCAACGTGGCCTTAAATCTACTGGTGATAAGGCAAGCATGTAGTTTTAAATTGCTCTTACATATCTTTTAAAACAGAGACTCGTGATAGTTGGCACTTAGTATTTTATATTTAACTGACTAATACTTTACAACTTCAAGTTAAATGAAAACAAAAAAACAAGTAAGAGATCCGAAAGTAAGTTAATGGACAATGGTGTCTTTAGCTCTCAGCATGCCATGTGGACTAACTTTGAAATGTGATCTCACATAGAGTTGATTCATCATAATTGATGTTATTCCAAGTCGGTTAAATACAAATGTATATTTGATATAACAACTGTCAACATATATAAAGAAGGGCTTCGGAAATTATCGATTAATCGAGAAATTAATCGACTAAAAATGTTATCCATTAAATTTATTTAAATCGAAAAATAGTGATTGAATTTAAAGTAAATAATTACGAAATGCCATCTAGTTTATTAAAAAAAAAAAAAATTAATTATTAATAATTAACAATAGTTAGCTTTTTTTACCTACAAACTTCTCCATTTATAAAAAAAAGTTTTTAAAGTGTAAAAAAATAATGCTGTTTTTTATAAGGAAAATGATGTAAAAAATTAAACATTGTTTTTACTTAATTAATAATAACAAAATTTAAATTCATTGACGTTATGTTGAGCTACTTATATTAAGAAAAAAAAAGTCAATTGACTGCCTGTGTTACTTCCCTTGAAATTTTCATTATTATTACGTCATACATCTTATTTTTAGCTTTAATAAAAATTATCGATTCATTATTCTGTAATTTTTCAAAAGTTAACGATTAAATTTAAATTAATCGATAAAAGCCCTATTACACAGTAGCATCAAGTCTATAACCAGTCTTCTGTCACTGTTATAACAACTCTCAACATATCTAATGTAGTTTGAGGTTTATAAAAGCTATCCACTTTCAATGTTATGGCAACTGCCAAAGTATCTAATGTCGTGACAAGTATATAACACAGCTTCTGTCATTGTTATACCAACTGTCAACATATCTAATATAGTATCAAGTCTATAATCCGTCTTCTGTCATTGTTATAACAAGTGTCAACATATCTAAAGTAGTATCAAGAATATAACACACCTTCTGTCATTATTATAACAACCGTCAGCATATCTTAAGTAATATTAAGTATATAAAACACCTTCTGTCAATGTAATAACAACTGTCTACATATCCAAAGAAGTGTAAAGTCTGTAACCCATCCTCTGTCACTGTTATAACAACTGTCTACATATCTAAAGTAGTGTCAAGTCTGTAACCCATATTATGTCACTGTTATAACAGATAGTTTCTAAACGCCAAATATGTCTTCTGTCACTTTTAACAGCCAACAGCTTGAGTGAATCATTACGTACCTTGTCAAAATGCATGAAATCACAATTTGGATTTTAAAAAGTGACAACATAATTTTTATGTCCGGGTTCGTTTCTTCTGCCTGATATTTCCAAGAATAAAATTTAAATATTTTGTATCTTTGGCCGCTGACTCATCTTGAATAAACTGGCTGACGGTATACAAATAATTTTCACGTGAAGATCCTGCTCCGCAATTCTGGTCATTTTTACAATCAATTTTGATCCGGTATCTGCTCCAGTCGGATTTCACTTCATAAGCCTATCCGAATCCAACTCCAGTCTCTTTTTTTAAAATCTTAATCCAGTACACCCATAGATACGATATTAAATAGATTGCAGACTTATAATTACTACATATTTAAAAATAAGCTTTTTTTTCCTTTTATTTTTTTTCCTTGGGTGGGGGGTCAAAGCCTTATGACGTAACTATGGATGGGAATGGGTCGATGTTTTTGTGACGAAATATGACGCGGGGGAGAGGGAGTTCAAAAATTTGCCTAAATCGCAGGAGGTCAGTTATGGACGGCCCTAAAGCATTTTTCTTAAAATTGCAATTAATATCAAATCTCTAACACCATATTGCTGTTATTTTATTTAACCGACTAAAATAAATCATATGCAATCGTTTAATTGTTTACTCTTTTCAAATATAATGAATAACTTAAAATATACATATAACACATTCAACAATACAAACCCTCACCATTCTCCATACAAACGTAGTTTAGGGGCGTTGAACAATTCGATGTGCCGAAACGTGGGAATCCCAGCATTAGGTGCACACAAGTTGTTTCTTGAGTACGGACTGACAGAAAATCATAAAAATTGTACGTTTCCTTGTCTGCAAACCACACAAACTGTCCTTTGATCGTTTCATGAGCACCAAGCCAGACTGAAGAATGTTGTTTTCAACATGTTTATTAAAAAATAATTTTAACTATAGCAACATATGCACACGGATATATTGGCCACGTACTTTTGCATTCACAATTTTTACTATCCATTAAATTAATTCATATCGTTTCAATTTGTTAAAATTAAGTTCAGAGTGTTGCAAGCCACTTTTTTTACATGTAATTTAACGTATAATCAAAGGCTTTGCTTTTAAAGCTTAATTACTAAAAGAATCATATTTTTAGACAGAAAGAAAGGTTGCTGGATGGGCCTACAAGATGGCATGCGGCACAATCACCAGTGGAGCTGATGGGCAATACCAAAGACAACTGTGGAAAAGCATGAGTACCTACGCCTCTAGAAAGAAAACCTTGCGTATGATATATATAGGCCTAAAAGGATCTGTAAGCTGTTAATTTAAAAAAATGCAACTCTTAATTTTTTTTTACAAATTAGAAATTTATTAATAAACAGGAGCAACTTATCTGAACCTTAGCTACAATATCAGGTGTAATAGAAACCAATAAGTGGTATATTGAAACATAAAATTATGTCATAAAACGTTAAGGAAACATACTAAACATATTCTCGAGTTTCATGACCATCAGATAAATAATTTAATCCTGAAATTTTATATATTTAAAATAATGTAACATAAAAAAATTATCTAAGAGCACAGGTTGTCAAGGTAATGAGAATCAATGTTGGGAACTGATGATCTAAGAGCAAAGGTTGTCAAAGTTATGAGAATCGCTGCTGGGAATTGATGATCTAAGAATACAGTGTTTTAAGGTTAAGAGAATCACTGATGGGAACTGCATTGATAATGTTGTAAACGGGAGTGCCTTACTTCACTAAAGCAATAATTTTATTAGCTCTGAAAGAACATAGAAATAAGTGTGAAGGTCACAAGGTTGTTTCCAACAGTGTTGCAACCATCACGCTTCAAGGAGAAGCATTCGAGCGAGAAAGTTGACAGTGTGTGTCTATCTTGGCAACGTGGAAGATAGACAAGGTTTAATTGGTGCTGATGTCAGAGTATGGATTGAGATGGCAGGATCAACCTTCAAACAACCCGAGATGTTTGGCTTTTCAGAAACCTGTGCAGCAATTAAAATAAAAAATATCTTCAACGCCATATCTCCGTTTTTTGTAGAAAATAGAGAGTCACCGTTGGGTTGGGTTGCATTTCCAGATGTGGCTGTGCAGTGATATCCTTGAGTAACAAACTTTACCATAACGTTTGCACACAAAGTATTTGCTTCCCATTTAAGGATATTATAGATAACCAATAAGAAAAATTAAGGAAATATATTTATATATATATATATTAAATAATCAAAAACCAACTGTCATTTCTTGAATAAAAATCTGTCGTCTGCAATTCCATAAGCGAATTCCACCTTGATATGACCAATCCTTTTTGTTCGCAGTGCTCCTAATCCAATATTTTAAAAATAAAAACCATTAGTAAAGGAGAGATCATGTTTGATGAGTTAGGCAATAAATTTACTCATTTTGCCATTCATCAATAGATAAGTATGGTTGAGAGAATTATTCAATAATATTTTACTTAGATGTGGCGTTTCAATAAAAACAATATAAGATAAAATGAAATACTATATGTCTATGAATTAATTACTTAAATTTTATTTTTCATAAGAATTAAGCATTTAACTTTATATTTAGTCGAAATATTTTCTTATGACACTAAATGGAGTTATCACTTTCAAGTTATCGTTTTAATGATGACTGTTAACACACACACTCCTTTTTGTCTAAATTGTAAACTTAAATAGTATTAATGTAAAGAGGCACAACGAGTTAAGATTTTGTATAAATAAATTCATATCAGTTTTGTTTGTTATGGATTGTGTACTTTAACGCATGTGTTTAATTCCTTTAGGTCATTGTATTAAATAAAGTTAGAAATAAATGAAAGTTTTCTAACCTTTGCATCATACCATGACATTGCACTAGTGTATAATTTGTAACAATATCCAGAGATAACCTGTGTATCTGTTCCATTACACCAATGATAGCAAACGTCTGAAACAAAAGAAATATCAACATTAAAAGGGACATTTACAGTTGACTCCTTTCCTTTAAAAGCCACTGCTAAAAAACACTAAATCAGATGGTACAGTATATGGTAAAACTCATCTGCTTATCGTTTGTGTTTTGAAATAGTAAAACTAAATTTGCTATTCCTGCATACCATATACTTTGTATGTTTAATGTAATAAAAACATTTCTTCCATAAATTTCTGATGGATGTTTTTTTAACCACATACTTTCTTTATTTCTTTTTACCCAGGTAAATATTTGAATGTCTCTTTGAAGGCTCACTTTAAAAATTTATAAAATTGTATTTTTTTTTCAAATATAATTTTAATCTTAATTATTTCTAACATTTGTCTCTTATTACATACTAAACATACTAAACGTACGCTAAATCTAGACATATCATTATGACACTTTCTTGTATTTATTTCATCTAAAAATTAATATTTTGAATAACAAGTTTTGCTCATTTGCATTTAAAATTTACAGTCCCTTTAAATAAACGTGTATTTCCCATTCATGTAGCCATAATCTAAAAACAAATAATTATCTATAATAATTCTAACAGCATATCAATTATGTGCTTCCTTATATTTTCAAAACGATTGAACAAACTAATTACCTACAAATATTCATAAAATTAATATAAATTACTATTACATTTTATTTAGAATGGCTTACCTAGTTCAATAAAGCTGATTGTTATAAACGCCAATATATACACAGAACGTTTCAACATTTTTTGCAAAACCACCTGTATTTAACGCTGTATGCTGTTCATAGAAATGTAATTAAAATTTTTTAGCAATTATTTCAATATAATTTTAATTACAAGATTACACATTACATAATTATAGTTATGTCTCGTTAAACGTGTTTAATATAATGCGAACCGATCCAGCATAGTATTTTGAAAAGTAATGTCAATGTAATGCGCACCTTATTGCTCGACAGGAAATATTGTTAAAACATATTACGCACTACAACCCTCTCAAAAAATTAACATGACATAAAGAGATTTAAAAAAGTATTTAAAAACTCATTATTCAATTAAAGTTCATTCGAAAGGTTTTGAAATTTTGATACATTATTTTTATTACTGGCATGAGTCTGCCTTTAAAATTTCAGCTCGTTAGCTTACAAGAAAGTTTGTTAAAATCGATCCAAATTTTTTTAGGCCCGGTCGCACAGTCGGTGGTTCCCCGGCTCAGACACCACAAGTTAATATAAAAGATTTTAAATGTGTTAAATTTGATGAGAATTGATGCATTAAAACAAGTGGATGAAAACAGCATTTTGTGTTGACATAGTAATAGTATACAGTGTATATAATTATGAAGGTGACGCAAGCTATGGCGGATTAAGGGGGGGGCTGAGCGGGCTAAAGCCACGGGCCCCCGACGATTTGTGGCCCCCAAACTTTATATATTTCATAATAAAAGTGCACAAATGTTTGCACGAGCCCTTGAAAATATAATAAATTAAATAAGTTTATAAACATTATCTATTAAAGTGATTGCGATTCAAGAGTTGCGAAGTCTTAAGTGCCAGACTTTCACAGTCAGCCAGGGGTAAAAAAAGTTCCCAAATTGGGCTAAAAATTCCGGAATGCATTGAAAATTTGGGGAAAAATCTGAAAAGTGGCAACTTCAATTAAATGCTTTCGCATTTATTTTAAAAACTTTTGACTTCCAAATTGAAAAATAATAAATATTTTTGCATTTTTAAGGCAATTTTTATTAGGGTACTTTCAATTTTTATTTTATGTGTACGTTTTTTAACAACTGGCTACAAAGCTAAAATATAGATTATACTTTTAAATTTTAACATCATGAAGTTTTAAAAAGTTATTTGGATACTCTTGTAATTTAAATTTGTCTGTGTTTAATAAAAATATATTTTTAAAAATGAATGTTTTGAAATTTATTAATAATGAATCAATCATACATGGTTACATAGATTATAATATGTTTACATATTATTAATGATTTGGTCCTTTATATGTAACAAACATTTTATGCTAATTCGTGCTCAGACCAGTGGCGTCGCTAGGGGGGGGCGGGGGGGGGCGGGCCGCCCCGGGTGACACCATTAGGGGGGTGACACCAAAGCCTAAAATTTTACTGTTGATTTTTTGTCAGAAAAAAAGACACATTTTCTTCATCTAGAAAGGAATACAATGAAATTACGTTAAAAGCGAAACATTTTTATTTTGAAAAATCAGTAAACTTGCAATAATAAAACAGTCCCAAAACACAAACTAAATAAAACAAATTATGCGAAAAAAGGCACAGCCGCACCAGAGAGATCTTCAAATACGCTGGCGGTGTGTTATGTTTTTAAAGATACCAAGCAAACTGAGCTTTGAAGTGTTGACAACGTGGACGAATCCCACCCACTCTTCCCTCCACAAGAGAGGGGAACGGCGTAATACGATTTTTCTAATATTTTTTAAAGGGTTTTCTGTGTTGTTATGTTTAGAGTAAAAATATGAATTTAATGTCTTTGAGTTTGAGGGTAATATTAAAAAAAATATTTGTTAAAGGCGTGCAAGCATAGATATCCATGTTTATATATAGGTAGTCTGGCTCGTAGGTCCCATCCCCATCATTTTACCTTTTACGTTTTGAGTTACCGCGCGGAAAATTTCAGTAGGTAAAAAATTAGAATTTCTGCGCCTTTGCCATGAAAGTTAGAAGCGACATTATTTCTTATTCTACCTGGAACTCAGTCACATCCATTGTTAAAATTCAATTTAAAAACAAGTATAAATGTGCAGAGTCTATCTTCCATCTCTCACACACTGCAAACAGACTTTAGCAACATCATTCAATTAAATCGTCTAACGATAATACAAGAAAAATATCAAACACTCCCTTTAAAATAATAAAAAATTATTTGACATTGGTTACTAGC
>MUZC01001352.1:1302514-1314782 GCA_002072015.1 Radix auricularia
TTTTTTTTAGATGACACTGAAAATCAGATTGCTTTCACGGCACTTTGCTTAACAAGCATTGTAGAGAAATGACATACAAGCACTGACTGAATACTGTGAAGAGCAGGCACGTTTGTATTATGACCAAGTCAATAAATATAGTTTAAAGGATCTCAGAGACTGAGACCCACAGTTTCGGACTGTTCCTTAGTGTCATTCATGAAATTGGGAGACAAATTAAGCAAGCTGTTGCAAACGAAAAATCTAATGACTAGGAAGGCACACCAGTTTGTAAAAGGAATTATCAATAACCTAAGAGGACATCCCCTTGGAGAAAATGTTCATTGGTCTGCAGAGTTTGATGTTGCTAAAATGTATTCAGGCTGAAAAAACAAATACAGTCCTCAAATTTTTTGAATCTCTGAATTGGCAAGTGGACTCACGATTTCTTGAAAGCGACTTGATACTTTAGTGAATATGTGAGTTGTAAGCGTTAGCCGACATGTTAAATTTTAATTTTGAACAAACATAACTGTGTGCCCTGTTTATAAGTACAAAGTATTCTTAAAAGCTATGAAGCCATTGTGGAGAAATGTATGGATCACTATCGTAATTTAAGATAAGTGCTCGAAGAACAAAATACAATGTGGGTTCATTCAGACTTTCGACGAGGTGATTCAGTTTGTCATGACTGAAGAATAATTCAGCGACATTGTCACCCTGTTTGATATTTGTGCTGTATTTCTTGCATCAAGCGCTCATTGCAAACATGGATTTAGCCTAATGAGTTCTAGAAAAGTATACTCTAGAAATATGTTGTAAGAGTTACATTTAGAGTTGTTTATGAGGATTAAATCTTGGCAGAATGATGGACATCAGATCAACCTTCAATAAGTCTATAAAATATGTATTTTGTTGACAGACACCAGTGTGCTCCAGAATAAAATAGCGGCAAATGGGTATGTTGGCATTTGGTTACTTAATGAACATATAAATGTATATTTCTGTTCAGCGGAACAGGGCAACAGGCGTATACATTTATAATTCTTGTTTTTTTAATTATAATCTATTATATTATTTTGATTTAAACAATTTTTTTCTCATATAAATTAAATCGGATAAATTGATGCATGTATTTTTGGGGACATGCCAAAAATTTTCACACTGAAAATTGTCAACTGTTAAACATTTCTCCTGCACACAAGTTTTTTTTAAATTTAGCTCAACAACCGGCAAACATTAAAGAAAACATTGATCCCCACTAAGCTGTTTAGTGCTTAAAAACGCGGGTCCATTAGAATAATATTATGCGTTATTCCGTAATTAAAATAATTGTTTTTTTATGGGGTAAGGAATTGTTTTTTATGTTTCAAATACGTTATGTCCTCAACTGCTTTTATGTTTCGGGTGCTTTGAGGAAAATACTCTTTGTTGTGTTGTAGGGCGAGGAAGATGCTTAGGAGTTAGTCTGGAATTTTACGCTATTTCGGTTATTTACACACATCTCTCTCTCTCTCTACTGTTTTATCTTTTTTTAAAACTTGTTTTTTCATGTGATAAGGAATCGTTCTCTCTTTTAAACGTAATTCATTAGAGGGGAGCAAGAGGTGCTGACCTCACCGGTTGACAAAAAAAAAGGTAACATTTTTATATTCCCTTTATTTGGCACTGGAAGACTGGGAGGAGTTCTATGGATTGGGAGCCGCGCATAAATGACGTCACATTCCTAAAAAGAGGGGGGAGGGTGTCACGCATATATGACAATGTGAGATTAGAGGGAGGGGTGTGTTTAAAAAATGTGAAATCCCCTCAAAACGCGCAACTATAAGTAAAAATTCCATTTAAATATTTCATTATTTACAATTTATTTAATGACGTCTTGTATGACTTCACGCATGTTATTTACGATATTAGAGTGTAGACTTGCATTAAATCCGAATTTATTTGACAAAAATTTATTTGCCACATGAATAATTCTCATTTAGAAGATACGGAGTATTTTTTTTAGGGGGGGGGGGGTCCTCAAAGCTTTGTGACGTCATGTCGGAAAAAAAGGATGGGGTCTAAGTTTTTGTGACAAAGTATGACGCGGGGGGGGGGAGAATCGGCAACGTCGCGTGACGTCATTTATGGACGCCCTCTGAAGGGGTGACACCATGAGCTACCGCCCCGGGTGACACCAACCCTAGCGACGCCCCTGGCTCAGACTAATTAATTATATTATTTAATAGTAATACATTTACACAATCTGACTGTACACTATTTGCAGTCTACTGTCAGTGACAATGTTGGGAAACACCTAGCAAAAACGTCAGGAAAAACAAACTAGATCCAAAATAAACCTAGACACGCTAAAAATCAAGGAGGTTTTATTAAATGTAATGAAACCTCCTTGCTAAAAATAAACAAATATGACGTGAAAGAGCCTCGCACGAACACAAAAAAGTATTTCTTATCTTAGATATACAGACGCTCCTTCTATGCGTCCACAGACCATGAGAGATGATATATTGGCAAGTGATGCAGCGGTCACAGGCCACGGCTATAGGGGTTCCACGCATTACCCCAGCCGCCTATTGCCTAGTTAGGTACCAATTCGGAGCTGGGTGACTCGGGGACTCCTCAGGCCCCGAGACCAAATCCTCATCTTCGTGTGGATTCGAACTCATGACCATCGGTATGACAGTCGAGAGCGCTACCTCAAATAATTTTATTTTATATTCATCCAAGAATGTAGTTCTAATTATGTTCTTTTAAATTGTCAATCTCGAAAATTCCCATATATTAGCCAAAATCCTTAAAATTTCTCAAATTAGACAAGCTCTGCTGTCGGTGTGGAAAGGGCATAGGCTTGTGATGCATATGGTATCGGGTTCGAATTCCAGCCGTGGAATGTAAAAGTTTTTCTTTTCACACTCACTTTTTAACACACCGGTGAACATTTTAAACAGTTATTTCTCGTGTTCTTTTCTTTTTTCATTATTAATATTTAGTTACAGTCTTATATTAGATGTTAGCAATCATATTTTAAGGGACGCTGGCTTGATAGGGCCCCGTTTGATTGAAGCCAGGGGCCCCGTGCAGTCTTAATCCGCCCCTGGACGCAAGTTAATGTGTTTTTAATTGCCATAATATAATAAATAGCACACGTTGAACATTATTAAAAAATTTTAGTTATTATTAAGGATTAAACATAATTGGCATTATAAAAAAAAAACATATTTTTTATAAGATATCTTTAAAGTTACACAGGAAGTCACGCTGGTAATAGGGGTAATCTTAAAAAATGTACTTTCTTTTTTAAAAAAAGGTTTGCATTTCAGTTAAGTAATTATTTACATGCGTGTACTAATTTTAGACGTATAAGTTATAAACCCACAAGAGCGGTAACATCGATGTAATTTGTTTATTGTATAGAGTCGGTCACTTTGAAAGTAACAAATATCAAGTTAAATCACCGGTGCTTTTTAAAACAAAAATGAATTTATAAGAAAATGTCAAAACAACTTAACTAGTTAATATATGTGTATCTATTTAATCTATTTATTCCTAGATGATAAAGATACTATTTGGTTAGATTTGTCAATAATTATTTTTCAATGTAAAATAAACAGAACAAGAAATATTTCATAATATAAATAAAACCCGAATGCGGGCCTCGTCCAACAGTGATAACATGTTATGTGTAATTTTTATAATTTTTTTACTATTTAATTTTTTTTTTCAAAACTCATGTAAAGAAAAGCAACATTTGTTTATATATCCTTTAACTGCTAATTCAATTTAACCTTTTGATGTTTATTAGTAAGATTCAGTAAATGGTGTATACATGTAAAGGTTAAATCATGTTTTTTTTTTATGCGTATGCATGTGTATGTTTAGTTTTGTGTGTAAGCGTATAACTGATAAACGTATTTGAAACTCAAGGCAAGTTTCCTGTTTGATAGGTGGTTGTAAGTTTCTATGAATTGGAAATCGTTAATAATTTCGATAAAAAGGCGTTGATGTTTCTTTGAAATTAAATTGTATTAAATAGTATTTGAATAAAAACGCCAACTAATAAGTTAAAGAAAGCATACAAGATTACTACTAAGACTAACATAATATTTAATCTCTGAAATGTTTACGTCAAGCACTCAACATTAATTAATCGGAATTTTTTAGTGAAAATGCTGCAATTTTAATGACCAAAATATAGAAAGTTCATTTTGAAAAGTGCAAAAGACAGAAAAGCGCCGAATAAAATGAAGTCTAAAAAGAAAAGGCTGCAAAGTTAAAAGATAGGCTAGGAAATATTGCGCTCTTATCACTGTTTACACTACGCCCATGTTTAATCTGACATATGGAGGTAAAGGTTGGTCTTTATTTTTACATAAAAACATAAAGCTGTCATGGAAAATTAACAAAATGCAGAAAGATCTCCTCAAAGACAAAAGACAAACTAACTTTAATGGGTTTTTTTTTGTTTTTGTTTTTTTTTTTTTTGTTTTTTTTTACATTTATTTATTATTCTTTTTATTTTTTTTAAGCGCAAAGAAAAAAGGTAGAAATATTAGAATCTAATTGGTGCTCAGACACTGTGTACATAAATAATTAAAAAGAAAACCAACACTTTTGGTTTAAATGTAAGACGTATTAATAAACATAATATGAAAATAATTTTTAAAAAGAGGTTTATTTGCTAGAAAGATGTTTAAAAATATAATTTTTGGAGTTGATTTGTAAATAGATTTTACTATTAAATAATAGTTACTATTTCTTATCTTATTATATGTTACAGACGCTCCATCTGTACAAAAGATTATTACGTCCTACGTATTTCTATGGTTTGTGTTTAGTCCTGTATTCTTACTAGAGTTTTAAAAGATGATAAAGTGTTGGCTTTCAGGGTTTCTTCAGGCAATCCATGCCCCAACCGAATACCGGACTGAAAGAATGAAAACTTTATGTGTTTGTTCTTGTTTATATGTTGTTCTGAATCAGTTTTTATTTTACAATTTTTATTACATGCATGATACATTTAAGGGAAATTTGTTGATTGTTACGCCCGTTATTTGTTTCTCTCTCTCTCTCTCTCTCTCTCTCTCTCACTCTCTCTCCCTTTTGAGATGTATATACAAGCTTTTTTTTTTTTAATTGAAAATTTGTTTTAGGCCCATTGGTTAGGTCTGACTTAAAGAATAAATAATACAATAAAAAATCCAAAATTAAACATTAAATGAATACTTCTTGTGTAAATGTAAATATATATATATATATATATATATATTTGATAAGTGTTTAAAAATATATTTACAAAGAAAAGAAAAGTACTTACCAGATAAATATAATTTTATCTGAACACAATGTCGTATTTCAATGTTAACTTTAGTCCCAAAGTCACATTACTTTTTGAACTGCACACATAACTTAACTAAGATATATCCACAATTGTACACTCACTTCAAAATGAGTACAGTTTGTTTAACTAAATTTCTTGTTCTTCATATCACAATTTTTTGACATAAATTAGTCATACATCCGGTTTCAAAGTGGTATTTAAGATATTTTTACCCTCGTCCGCAACAGGATACTAAGGACGACAACTATCAGAAGTGATAAATAACAAACTAGAAAAAATATGAGAACAGTATAATGTAACCTATATATATATATACATTTATAGGTATAATTTGCATGCCGGAAAAAAAAACACATTTAGAAAAAATATAATAGTTATGATAATTTTAAAAATATGAACCATATGGATTGAATTATATCACATATAACATTTTGTTTTTACTCAATTTTTGTCCTGCATATGGTATGACCATAAACTTTGGCTCTAAAGGCATTGGCTAATACCTGGGGGCAATCCTGCTTCATCTGATGAGCTGTGCCATAAAACACTGTCTTGATGTCGGACTTCTTTGCCTCCTTACCCTCCCCAGCTAAATGTAGCGCTTGACAATAAATTAACAGCTCTAGTTCTTTTTTTTTGTTGAGACTGAGCTGCAAAGATGGCATTTCGGGTTCCTGTTACGGTCTAGCCTATTGAAATATCAGTTATTAGGATAAAGCTCTGTTGCATTCGAGTAACTATACTCTGGTGTTTGTTACAAAAAATCTACCACTGGTCTGATTGACATAACCTTTAAATGTTATCGTGAACCCCCAGGTAGTCGTACTATAATCCGCCTCCTGTTGTCCCCTGTCGCCTCCTGTTGTCACCTGTCGCCTCCTGTTGTCACCTGTTCCTGAAGTTTTAAATCACTAAAAAAAACTAAATTACTGTAATCAGTGAAATAAAAATAAATATTTGAAGTATATGATATGCCCATATATAATATCCACAGTGGGTCTGAGTTCGTTGTTCAATGCTGTAATCAGATCATCATTTTAAGCATATTGATCAAGTCCAAATACGGAATATCTCTGAACTCAGAAGAGAGAGCAATCATAACATATTATAAAAAGCACTTAAATAATCTCAGGATGAACTACATTTATTGTTTGTGGACTGCGCATTGCATTTGTAGATCTTTTCATCACCAATTGTGGAAATATCTTAGCAATTAATTGTTTTTTTTAAATATTTTTTTCTAGCTACTGAGCCCTAAATAACGTGAAATACTATATTAGTTTAGAATATCATTTCCCACACCATTTTCTCCCGAGTTGTCACACATGTTCAGCGCCCACTCACATTGTTCCGTTTTATAACAATAAAGCCGTAAACACATTAATCTAAATGTAGGGTCCCCCACTCTTTACAGACAATACTAAATTTTGCAATCAATTTAACAATTGGAACGATTTAGATTACATCATTACCAAAACATTATTTTTAAAAAGCGAGGATGTAAAGAGATCGGGGTGTTTATTCTATTTTAAATTTAAAAACGCACGTCTTTTGTGTAGATCTACAGTGTATTGTTCTTTCATGCCATCTTATTTACGACATAAATATCTAGATTAGTTGAGAGCTTTGCACGTATTTTAATCAGTGGTGATATTTATCATAGATCTAACTTTTGTTTTTCGGCTTTGTGTGAAATTGTCTGCAACTTCAAAGTAATGTAGAGGAAAAAAAATATTCGCAAAGGAGCGAATAAGACTGTGCAAAGTTTTCTTCTCGTTTGAGTCAGAGCCATTAAAAACGGGTTTAAATAATGTGCGGTCTACGGGCCACCTGTCTACTTCAACAGATTTATGAGAACCGCCAAGATATGCAGAAAATGCGACGGGATGCCATAGTCTAATTAAATTTATTCTATTCACAAAATGGGCTTGCCATTAGAAATCTCGATAATATAAAATTAGCTTTATAAAGAAACTTAATGAGTAGGCCATTTTTGTTTCATTTTATAACTATGATACAAGGTATATCATTTTTTGAAATTATATATAACGGTAACGAAAAAATATTATCATTTTAACCGATATGGACATATATTAAATTCCACTACCATAAAGTAGCACTCAAGACCAAAACTAATCCGCGCCCCTGACTTGAATATTTTTACAAATAAGTCAAAGTGATTCGGATGTCTATGGGACTGTCCATAAATAAAGACACCTATTTTTTCCGAATGCCCCCCCCCCCCGCCTACTACCAGTTTCCTAAAAACTGTTCACTTTATAAATATTTCTCTTCCCACTCCCTTTCACCACTTTTATATTTCCTTGTCTTTTCATGTTCTATCTCTTCTCATAGTCTTTCCTCCCTCACTATTCATTCTCTTTCAATCTCTTACAATTCTCACTATTTATTCTATTTCAATCTCTTTATATACCTACTTTTTATATCTCTTTTGCCGTCTCTATTCAATATTCTCTAACTGGCTTTGTCGCAACTCACTTTCCTTTCTTTCCTTTATCCTGATCTATTTCACATTTGATCATTCATTCTCTAGCTCCGGCTTTGAACTAATTTTTTAACTTTTCTGCTTTTCTCTCTTCTTACTTGGTCATTAAACTATATCACTCTCCTTTCTCTCTCCCTACTCTTGTACCAATCTTTATCACTCTGTCCTCTATAAACCCCACTTCTTTAATTTTTACACTATTTCTCCCACTCACCCTCTCGATCTATTTCTCGGAACGATTGCTTCTCTCTCTCTCTCTCTCTCGCTCTCTTTCTCTCTCTCTCTCTCTCGCTCCTTCATATCGTTCACGTTTATAAATTCAATGTCTCCCAGTTCGCAATGATTCACATATTTCGCTACTCTATTTTCTCTTATTTGCAATTTCTAACACCTATTTTATCTCAATGATATCTCATAGGAGTATCGTTCAAGAAAGTCACTCACTATTAAATGCTAAAAATTATTCTCCTTCTCTCTCTCCTCTCTCTATCTTTGTATGTCCGTCTATCATTCTCTTCCTTCAATTATATGAAAATCACTGTGGCCAAAAACGAATAAAATATCTGAACAGAGTAAAATGGTAAACGGTTAGGGAAGGTCAGAGAGCAAGTCGGGATGGGACTGACAGGAAGCGTTTCAAGTATCTAACTTTCAATGAGTCAGTGAGTCTATCGTCACAAGTCTTTGGTTTTATAATTTGATTTGAAATGCTACTGTGCAGTTAATATTGTTTATTGAAATAAAAAGCGTTTTACTTAGAATATACATNTATATATATATAAAGGGGGGGTTGGAGTTCGGCCCATTGCACCAGATACCAACCACACTCTAAGATAGAAATAGTCAACGACAATGGAGCCAATTTAAATTAATAACATCATTTTCGACATATATGAGAATAGAGATGAAATCTTAATAAGGGTTTTATATTATTCAAAGCCCACACACCTCAGTCCGCTAAACTTACTGCGTTAACCGCTCAGCTCTAAAAAAATTTTTTTGACGCTCCACCCGCCGTTTCCAGTGGTCTCTCTTGACCTCTCTCATGCCCTCTGATCACACATTCCCACGTGATCCGAGTTCACATACCGCCAGAACCAAAATGTTAGTGTACTCGTCAAGAAATAAACTAACTTATTCTTATCGTCTGAAATATTTTTCTTTTTGAATTGCATTACATTTATTAGTGGTGGGTCGATCAGTCATTAAAAAAAAATAATGTTTAAAAACATTTAACAATTTTTTTAAACTTAAACGTTAACTTTTGAAAAACTGAGATTAATTAATCGTTAACTTAGATTGAAACCAAAAATTAAAATTTGATATATATCATATGTGCCACTTATTTAAAATCTAAATAAGTCGTGAATGACTCTTATTTGAAATCCTTTAACCGTTCATACGTCGTTATTTCCTCAGGCCTAAAATATTTTAAAAGTACTATATTTTAGAAATGAAAAATTTGCAATTTTAATTGATTTTGAAGCGTTTAAAAATAATATTAGCACAGCAAATAAAAAAGTTAATCACGACTGTTATGCATTACCGTGCAACAGTGAATATCACTACTGCTTTAACCTTTGAAAATTCACTATTTTCTCCGAAATTCTTTGGTCTCATGTTTGAGAGATGGACTCGTGAACTGATCGTTGAATAACAAGAATGGGTTTGGTTTTCGATTGAACCAATTTATTAATTATCTATTTTTTCAAAATGATCTATACATTTTAATTAGGAGGCAATGTCCAGCGTTTAGGATATGTTAAACCTTGTACTAATCTAATGAAATCTTTTTAAAATTCTCATAATTACGATTACACTAAAACTTTTAGTGTTATGGTCAGGGTTATGGTTTGTTATCTATTTTGAAATACTGGTTTATGTAAATTTGATTGCAAAGTCAAAAGGTACAAATGCAAACATGTTAACTAGGGATGAAGAAATTACCGATTTCTTTCTCGATTAATCGGTAAATTTTTGTATCGATGACAATAATTTTAATCGATAAAATAGCGATTAAAATTAATTAAAGTTCTTTTTAAAAACAATTCCGATTTATTAATAAATAATTTTTTACATACAAACTTATCCATTTTTTTTTAAATTTTATAAATTTAAACATCAACAAGCTGTTTTACAAGAAACATGATATAAAAAATAATAATTGTATTTACTTAATTTTTAAAAAAATAATAATAATACATTAAATAAAAAAATTAATTACAAATTGATCCCTTATAGACAATGAAGGACTTAATTAACATAATAAAATTTAAATCAATATACATTATACTGAACTACTTATATGTAAATGTGTATCAAACAAATATATTTTTACAAATTAAATACTGAAGGGGCACAAAATTTCAAGGAAAACCGCTTGAGAAGTTTTAAAAAATCATTGGATCTTTATGTAACCATGCCTGGAAATAAAACTTGAGACATGAGACTTTGCCATAGTTTCCATTTTTAATAATAGTAGGTGTTTTCCATCGTTTTAACAACTTTAATTTAATTTTTTTTTAAAGAAAAATTTAGTACAAAATAAATATAAAATTTTCGAAGAGATTATTCGGAGATTTCTCCGTAAAACGCTAAGCGTTATTGTGAGATTTTCCCCATGATTCATAGCGTTTGACATCACTTCTTGACAGTTAGACAAAATTATAAGATTCTTAAATATTAAATACTGAGATGATCTTCTGTGTTCTAATGGTTAGTTTGTTTCATATTGGTGTGGTGTATACATTGGTCCGAGGTTCGCGATTTAATTAAGACATTGTTGTTTTTTTTTAAATATTTTTAATAGCTTTCGAATTTCTTTTTCAATTACTTTCAGTGTTCTTTAAGTTGTAATTACGATGTTGTTTTTTTTTTTTAATGAGTAATATGCTAAAGTAGTTTTTGTTTTGAACTTAAGAGTTGGGAAACCCGCGAAGCTAAAACTTAGACTAAGTTTCTTTAAATCTAGGCTACCACTAATATTAATAACACTAGTTAGTAGTACTGGCGTTAAAATGTTTGGGAACTCCCGTGAGTCCCCAATGTAAAAACGAGTGACGGTAAGTAAAATGCCGACTATTTACATAGATATTCATGAATCTGGCCAAAAAAGGTATGGAAACTAAGTTTCCATGAGTTCCCATTGAAAAAAAAGCAATGAGTACAAATACTACTAACAACTAATACTACAGACTTTTCCTACTTGTCGTTGTGATGATGAAGATTTATAAAATTAATTTTAAAATCATTATTCTTGGTAGTATTTTTTTAAAACACAAAACTATTTATAAGCATTACTAACATTAACAGTAATGAAACTAGATTAATAATTTTACTTTCAAATTATTCAATCTTCATCGTCGTCCGTATCAGTGAGCATACTTCAATGATCCATAGCCATTTAAATCTAGTAGGGGTTGCCTAAAATTTTAACAAAAAAAAAAATAAAAAAAAATAATAATGATAAAAAATAATATCTTTATTTGATGGTTGGTTAAAAATAAGTACCAAGTAGAGAATTATTGACAAGCAGTGGCACATACTCCACACAAGTAGTAATATTCAAGAATCGAATAGGTTAATAGATGCCAGCGAGTTTAAATAATTATTCAAGTTACAACTGGTGGACTGGTGTTTAGATTATTTTTTTCCTAAAATGCAGTAATTATCAGTGAAATACCACTTAAAAGAATAATATACATACTATAACATACGTAAATATATCAACATTAAAATTAATTGAGTTGTTATTATTTTGGGCTAGAACTAATGACTAATGACAATGAAATCAAATTACTATTTTAACATTATTATAGTTACAATGTCAATTGAAAATCAATTAGTAGAGCTAACAAGACTAAGCATTTTTATTATTTTTTTTTTTTAACTATGACAGCTACATATTGTACTAAATTATGATGAGGCAAAAAGACTATTTCTATAAATAGGAATCTTTGCATAACACCAGGCGTTATTTTGAGATTTCTCCGTATAACGTCAGGCGTTATTCGAAAAAAAAAACGTATAACGCCTCCCTATAATTTTCTACGTCTTTAAGAAAGGGAATATAACTCATTGAAATAAAAAGTCATTGCCTGTTTTATTTTACTTCCCTTGAAATCTGTCAGTTTGATCATGACACACAAATTTATTGTTCACTTTTATTAAAAAAGAAATATCGATTAATTTATTTGGTAATTTTTCTAAAGTGAGTGATTTGTTATAATTTTTTTATGTTTTTCACGATGAATAACATAACTGCAAACAAACTTTGTATTACTTAGTCATTGATTTTAACTAATCACTTTTAACTACATTCTGAAAAATATGTTTACCATTGTAAAAGAATTACAGAATTGCTATTCTCAGCTGTAGTATTGTTATTATAGTAACTGAACCATTCACAAATTATTTAGTGATATAAATTTGTATGGTTTTTT
>MUZC01001352.1:1316378-1341446 GCA_002072015.1 Radix auricularia
CTATATATGTAAGCAGTAATATAAGAGGCCGCATAAGATGATAAACCTATAATTACAGATCATAAAAATACAATATAACTGGTTTGTAGGCCACAAGAAAGTTAATATCATGTTCTATGGACAATATTGCACGATTTTGTAGTCTTAAATCACTTATTGTGGAGCGAAATTTTTTTTCAACTTCAGTTTGGAGAAGCTCCTTTCACAACTAGATACACTGAAGGCAATTGTTGAAAAAAATCTTAACAAAATTATAATGTTGAATAAAGAATGTTCCAATATCTACTGTTAAATATATTTTAATAGATCAATAAAGTATTTCCCCTCTTTTAAAAAAAAAACAACATAATGCCTCTTCTTTGTACAGCCAGGGCTGGTCTTAGGCTCGTGCAACCTATGCGGTCGCAGTGGGCCAAGCGCGTTCATAGGCCCAACCTATCTTAATTTTCACTTATTATCCTTATAAATACCTTATCCTTACCCAAACTGGGGCCAACGCAATCAGTTTGTATACTTAGCTGCTTAGGGCTCCGCAATAGCTAAGACCGGCCCCGTGTACTGCCATAAAAACCTGGATCCTTTCCCTTTCAACCTCGAACATTTCTTTATCAATGTAAATAAAGAGATTTAATTGATCTTCAAATTGTTCATTTAGAATCGTAGATGGTATAGTATTATACAATAATATTTTCTTGCAAGAACATGTAACTCATCACCTCGTTCTTTTATTTTCTTTTATAATGACATCTATGGATAAAAACATTTCTCGTTGTACGTCTTGCTCTAAAGATATAACCACATCTTCTGAATTTTCCCCACTCATATTTTTCTCCTTTTAACTTGGTATCTTGTCGATATTCCAAACTCTCTGTATAAGCGTTCTGTATTAGCACATATCTTTGTTTTATCAATTTGGTTTGCATAGTTTGCATTAATTTAAAAAAAAAAGACGGGTTCCCAAAAATTAAGACCGCATAGAAAAGAAAAGATTGCCATGGACTGAGTAAAATTCCAGCAAAACAAGTCCCAGCAACCCTCGGATGACTAAAGTGGTCCTCGTCGATTCGACGGACGAACGAATGAATAAAATTCCAGCATGTGATCTCGTTTTACAAGTTACTTCAAATGTCAATTTTCCAAGACGTTTGAAATTTGAAAGTATGTCTTTTTCGGAATTATTTATGTTATTGTGATGTTTTGTAACGGAGAAATGAATAATCGTTCATTTCTTAAAATGATTAACCATATATTAATGAAAAATACAAGATATATGTGTTACTTTAAAAAACAATAAAAAGAGCACAAAAAAGTAAATTAAATTTTTAGTAACTTACTTTACAATAATTTTACAAAACCTGAAACAGTAATATAATTTACTACTTGCAATTTAAACCGCCCCCTCCGCCCCCCCCCCCATCTAGCTACGCCACTGTCGGGTTGGTATATCTACTATATTTGTTAAACACATAAAATGATTTTTACGAGCTACCACAATCTCAAAACATGTTTATCGACATTTAGCTATGTCTCACCAATGTTGATTTTTGCTCCTACAGATGGGTTTAGCCATTATTGTTTAAAATAAGATATAAAGAATGTACTTTTGGTTAAGAAGGTAAGGTAGATCGAAAAATAAATGGATAGAAGTGTCATGTAATGATTTATCCTGTAAACTGTAAACCAAACATTAGACAAAGTCTTATTTGGGTAAAGAGACATGTAAAGAAAAACAACAACCAAAACATAGATACCGTTTCAAACGGCCCTTTCCTATTGATTTCAGATAATAGATATATCCTGTGAACATTTAATTCCATAGATCATCTATACGGGCAACGAGCAGGTTGTCTTGTTTTGAGCTTATGCAGAAACACTTCAAGTGTTGACGTTATGTCGGTAACATATGACTGTTCATCACTGAAGGATCGGCAACGATTACATAAAGCATAAGTCTCCACTTGAGACAGGTGGAACCACATGAAAGGTAGCTCCGGATTATATACAAAAACAAGAACATAATAGATGAACTGTTTGCTGATGCAGCTAACAAGCGTACAAATCCAATAATCTATGTGAAAACTGTTGACACACATGTGTTTTCGCCCTTTAACTGTCAGTTCTATTTTACCAGTGGACTGAATCTACTGACTAACGAATTTATTCTGCATCGAAATATATTAAATACGAAAATATCATTGTAAAAAAAAAATATCAAGGTATACATAATGCATAGTTGATACATTTTCTCATGCATATTTCAAGGTATTCTGCTTTGATTAGAATTTTAATTTTAACGTTTTTGAAACCCGTGTGTGTGTGTGTGTGTCAAATATGGTTACGTAAACACTAAAATTAATGAAAGCATTGCAAAAACGAATAATTTTATGAAATTTTAACTTTAATATCTTTTTGGACGTACAAAATCATAAAGATAGAGAAACGAAAGTGTCAACATAAATTGAATAATCTCTTTAAAAAACGTGTTTACCTTATACCTAACAGTCAAAACCCTAATAAAACAATGTAAGTGAATTCGACATGTATTCATTTGTCAGCCAGTCTTCACGATTAAATACGCTAAATGTTTCTATAACATCCATGAATGCATCTGTTACGTCAAAGACAATGAAACACTCTTTCATATCTGCTATAGTTTTTAGAGGGCAAAATGGATCGTGGCGGACGAACATAAAAGAGGCTGGACAAGATGACAAGATGACGTGGGGTGCAATCATCAGAGTAGCTGAAGGGCAAAACCAAAGACAGAGAGATGTGGAGAAGGATGACCGCCTACGTCTATAGCATGGCACCTGATTGATGGATGAATATTATTATACTCATCATAGCAAATGAAAAATTATTTCGCATCTTCACAATTTTTACCCCCTTAAAAGTATACATTATTAAGATTAATTGTTGTATGTGTGGAACAAGTAAGTTGTTGTGTTTAAAGCTCGTACACTGCTGGTGTTCAGCTCAGTTGTATTGTTATGTTCTCTCTTCGTTTCTTTCTCTGATAGTTGAAGGGAATCACATCATTTTAAATACGTCTTTTTAGTCGTGAATGCTGTATTACAATTGTGTAATTTGATTTCAGTTGGACTGAGAACATTATTTAATCCCAGAACACTTATCATTGATGGGTAAATAATTTTATAAACCAACAGACAACTATTAAAATTGTTACTTATAATGTCAGTATACATATATGTTATGCTATTTAATCCCATGCATATATTCTTGTGATTAGGTGTTATATAATAAATTATTATTTGAACACATTCTTGTCGTCAGGCACGACAAGTCGTAGGCCGTAGACGCTACAACCATGCGGCCGAGGTGTGCCCCACATTTTTGTATGTCGTTCATATCTTTATTTTCTCTTATTTTTCGTGTAACTACCCAGACTGAGCCCAGAGCAATATTTTTTGCATACTGAGTCACATAGCCATTGTCATTAGGTAATATATAATCATTTAGAACTAATCTCGCATAATTGTCAATCGGTGTTACATAATCATTTAATCCTAAACATCATCTTTTACATCTGGTGTTATATAATCATCTAATTCCAAGCACTCATTCTTGTCGTCAGGTGTTATATAATCATTGAATCCCATGGACACACCATTGGCTTCGCGTGTAACGCAGCTATCGACAACAAACGATTTGTCTTTGGTTGCTTCCAAGTATTCAGGAGACTTGATGCTAGAAGCTGACACAGCTTGATGACACTCGTTTTTAATAGCAACTTCAGAATCAGCGATCTCCTTTTTTGAAGCCATATCTCCACTGTTAGCTCGACTCAAAGATAAATACTGTTGGTCAGTGTAGCCTTTTCTTATTAAAGTGTAATCCATGATTTCAGTATAACAACTCTTTCCTTCATCGTCGTCACTATCTTCTTTTAAAAATGTCAATTCTTTAAATGGTTCATTCGTCCCAGGGGTTTTTATTAATGCCTGCTTATCTAATGTTTGATTATTTATTATAGGACTGGCATTACCCATACTTCTACATTGTACACTTATACTAAAGTCTTCAGTTTCTTCTTGACCACACGTCACATGTCCATTGTCCTGGTGACTTGGTATCTTTTCGGCCACAGCGCAAATTGTTTGACTTTTGTTCATGGAACTTGATTCTTGTACAATCATTTTCTTTTGTTTTAACTCTTCAGTGTATAATTTGTTTGGTCTGGTGGTTGGTCGAGGTGGTAGTGTAGGAGCTGATTGATGATGATTGAGATTGGATGTAAAAGATCTATGGAGATCAGTTGGTAGATCGGGTACTTCATCTTGTATTGTGTTGTAAGGGTTTACATCTCCTAAATTTGTGTGCATCTCAATGTCAAGAATTGATTGATAATCACCGCTGCTAGTTAGATTTGGTGACGAGCTGTATATTATGTTATTTTTAACACCTATACAGAAACAAATTCAGAATATATTTAAAATATTTTTTAAAATATAATGTTATATTTTTTCAGGAATATAATTTTATGTTATAAGAAAGCGGTAAAATAGAAATCTGATCAATACTTTTTAATAAATTTATTTTACAAATACCCTTTTATCATTTTTTTTTGTACATGTCTATTATACATTCCCATATACTATTGACCGTATTGAATGGATATAGTTATAATATTTATATATGTAATCGTTTCGGTTACATTTATTTTAAAACTGTTTATTTTTTCATATATTTGAATGCATGATGTTACCTTTTCTTAATGCAAAACATCCCAGCAATGTTCCAAGAAGTAAAATGACAGCACTGACAATAATTGGTAGTCCGATAGAAAGAACTAAAACTTGATTATCTTTATCTACTGTCTCTTGCTCTTCTACATTACAAGAGTATTGGCATAACGAAATAAGTTAATCAAACACACAGTAGAGTTCACACAAATAGATAAATCATTTATAAGGGACAATATATTGCGTAGCATAACTCGCCAAGGTTAATATTTAGCATGCAATGGGTTAAATACTAACAGAGACAAATTTTATTACATTTTAATACGACAATTTTAAATTAGGAATATAAATTGGATCATTTATTGCTATTTGTCACGTGCGAAAATATATGTTTGAGAGGAGAATTAATTTAAATTTTAATCTTCAGTGTATTTATTTTGTAGCATATCGATCAATCTAGGTGAAAATTCACTAATTGCTAAACTAGAGAATGATTTTTCATATACGTTTTAATAAATTTATTTCCTCATCGCAACATTCAAACTATATTTTAATGCTATTTTTAAAAGGAATGAGTTAAAGACGACGAATCATAGAATCAATTGCTAATCAAAATAACTCTTTAAAACTGGTTAATGACAGTATCTTTATTATTCATGCAAATAGTTGTTTTACATGGTAGATGGTAATGCGTGTGATTTAATTATTGAAAATGTTTTCACTTGTTTTTGTTAACACTATGCCCCACCTCATCCATAGCATTAAAGAGTTGCAATAGAAAGTATACACTTTTTAAATACCAAAACACAAAATGTTATATTAATACAACAACAATGTATAAATTAAAAGAAAAAAAAAGAAACTTTAAAGACTAAATTAATATTATACCTGTAAAAAGATCCATGCAAATGTAATGAAATGCACTGTGACAGGTATAGTCGATAAGACGGTTAGTTTGTGAAAGGAGAACACAGTTTGCTTCTGCGTTTGGTTGATGTAGGCCCCACATGTCAGAGTTTAGACCAAGTGTTTCATTATTTGAGATCCACACAAATTTGCCTTCCTCTTCCAAATCATTAGCTCCAACCTAGCTGTTCAAAAAGAAAATTAAGAATATTAGCTGTATGGAATAATTTTTAACACAACAAAAAATTCAAAATTTAATCTCAGCAAAAGTCGAAATGTATCAATATATTAATAGATCAGTTTCATAGAATTGTTTTAACGAGTTATTCTCGTTTTGTTACAATATCATGGAAACTTAACATAACTTTTCTACATACCTTCAAATGTTAAGTTTTGCATGTCATCCAGCGATTCAAAATGAGCTAATACGGCTCCATTTTTTGCACAATCAACCTCAAGTTTTAAGAAAATAATAAAATAATAAACATTTTTTTAAAATGTAAGGTAATAAAAAGTGTATGTTTGGTTTTTTCATTGTTGTTGATAAATGGTAGACTTTTAAATTTTTATCTTGTACTCTTCAAGCATATTTTAACTAAAGACTTTTCAAACAAAAATAAGATATATATGTATATATATATATGTGTGTGTGTGTGTGTGTGTGTGTGTGTGTGTGTGTGTGTGTGTGTGATTAAAAGTGCTATGGGAAAAGAAATGTGCTCCTATCGAATTGTCTTTCTGAATGCTGAGCTCTTCAAATGGTTGCTCTTTTTAATTTTTTTTTTAAAAATTGCTTTTGCAGTCGTAACTACATTGCAATTCATTCTTCTATACTTCAATTTTCCCCTGGTGAAACATTTAACTAATAGGGTTAATCTTGTCAATTTAGAATGCTACAAAACAGAAAATATTGCTGTTCCAAATTATTTGTTTTCGAATAACTATTTTAGAGTATTTTCTTGGACCGAAGAACGTTCATATGAATTAGATGCATATGCATTTTTATATATTCTAAAAAAGGTCTCATCAAAGAAATTGGCGATTTAAAGTATGAGTTCAAGAAGTTACAGTGTAGGACCGTGTTACTCAACGTAGCTACTTATGCATTGATAGTCACTGAACACAGCTGTTGTATGTCTTCGTTTATCATCTTTTTTTTAATTTAAAGTAATTATTTTTGCCCATTGTATATAGAGGACGGTCAAGTATGAACTCAATTAACAATACTAAAATTTATAAATTGAGAAATATTAAAATGTTTCCTTTACATATGTTAGCCTTGCCATTACATCATTTCTGAAATTAGAGTCGCACTAAATTGTTCTTTCTTTTGTCTTTTAAATCAAAATATCATGGCATATGATTCTCATCGGTCTTTACTTCTATTCTGACAAGGAATACACAGTTATAAAGGTGTGTAAAATCCTTCTCTCAAAATGTGTGTAACTGAAGGCACTGATATGAAGGAGAATGGAACTAAAATATGCCGCGCTCCGAAAAATGTCCGGGAAGTCGATATCTTTTATAGTCATTAAGATCAGTGCATTTTCATTCTGTTAATAGTGGTAAGAGCTTATCTGTTCAATTTTTATTGTACATTCCGCTCTGAAAACAAGTTTTGATTAACATCCGACCCAAGAATGAATTAGAATTGTAAGGTGATATGAATATTAAGATTGTGAAATTTGACCAAACATGCTTCGGGTGTTAAATTTGAAAACAATATAGGAAGAAGAAAAAAAAAATCAAATTTCAAAGAAACGATAATCCTTCATACACGTTTGTAGATAGTAACAATTCGTGTAAAAGCAGAAAACCTTTTTTTTTTCCTTTTACCATTATATAATAAGTGTACACAACGCAAATTGAAGCAACTATAATAAATATGGCTAAAGTGGCTAAAAAGAGTATAAGATATTCAAAATCATGACATGACTCACATCTCTTCTTCTTTTTAATAAACGTCAGTTGTAAGGATTGTGTACACGACAAAATACTTAAAGAAAAAATACTTAATGAAAAAATACTTCATACAAAAATGAACTGCTATTAAACAAAATAAATTTCAATAAAAGCAATTCAAGGCTTTACACGAGTTTTATTTGCTGCTGCACGTAGCTCTGTGGATCTTTGTTAAAAACATCAAAATGTATTTTTTTACATTACTTTTTCCATGCTCAAATCAATTATGTTTATTGTGCGAGTTGGAGACTTGAAAAATATTTGAAATATTATTCGAAGTCAAATGACACCCCTGTACTTTTTACTTCGACTAAAAATCAAATACCTTTGATTTTGCTTTGAATCTCAATCATCCTAACAATTAGATTGCACGTTTTTATAAAACGCCAATTATTCACACGTTTAGTTATATACTTTTATAATTTAAATACAATTTAAATAAAGTACTACAATATATAATTCACGTTCGCATTACCCCATGTTTTCTGTGTCCGTTTTAACGTATAACACCGTCCATTTATTAACCATTGGTCCTGTCCATTGCAAATTGAAAATGCTGCAATCAGTATGATGAAATATAAAATATATATATATATATATGACAAATATATATATAAATGTATGTTAGAAAGGCTGATATACCCGGCTCTGTACTGGATATGTTTATGACCCCGGTCAATAATGGGATCAGGCTCGTGAACAAATCCCGTTCCTACATATGATTCGACATTTTATTGTGATTACACACTTAATTATAATCGTGTTATGTAATGGCATCCCATTTAAAGATTAAATCCATTTCCCTTATTTAATCATTATAATTGAATGTAGTACCTCATTGTAAAAAGTGATCGCGTTTTTATATAATCCCTTGCTCTCATATTTCATTTCAGATGTGAAGCTCTATTAGGATTCTGTTATTATAACGGAAAGCTTAGCAGTCATAGATGTCAAATTATCCTCTCGAAATCTATTCTCTATAGTGTATTTAAAAACTGGTTACAATAGCATGTATACATTCCTATAGGGTCCCTTTAGCTACTGATATATATAATAATTTGTTTTTTTTTAAAATTATTATGGCCATTATAGTCTAGGGGAAAATATTAAAATATCACACATAAAATTTAACTGAAATTACAAAATACTCTATAAGTATACGTTTCAAAATTATAACAAAGAGAAACAAAAATTGTGGAATTAGTTTTAAATAGTTATTATATTTAACTTTGTATAATAAACACACAATCTTATTATGTTTCTGAAAGATTTCAATGACTGTACAAGAACAAATGATTGCATTTGTACAAGAGCTTTACATGCTTAAAGTTGTTGTTAAAAATATTTACACTCATTGACTTAAACGCTTATTTAATACGTACACATTACTTGATAATTGTCGATGGAAAAAAAATTTAAATTTGTATTTTAATTATTAGGCAACAAATATACTTTAAAGGGATCACATATCTAGATATTATCCCGTTTTACAAAAAGGATCCCATTTCTTTATGATGCCTTTCCCCACTTTAATGCCATTGCGCAACCGCATACAATTTTTCTATGCAATGCATACTTTAATGGAATCGCGTAGCTCAGTGCTATACTTTGCATTATGGGCTTTTATTTTTTAGTAGAATCCTTTCTAGCGATCCCGTTGCATAATGTAATGCCATGCATTTTAGAGTTCCTTTCCCCCATGAGACCCATTACCCGATTGGAGCCTATACTTTAATATGTTTGTTTTACTCTTGTACTATCTAAATACATTATAGGATCTCATTCTCTGTGAAATCCAAATATGATTTCTCTAAAATTTTAGCTAAATATTAATTCATTAAGTTTTCCTTTTAAAAAGTAAAAAGTGACCATAACAGAAACCCATTTTATACACCCGAGAACCCAAGCCGAAAATAAGTCTGAAATACTTTTGGATATGGATTTAAACTTTGAATACTTTTTTACGTAAATTACAGCGCACGCAATGGAAAATTTTACCTAAAAGTGTTCTAGAATATATATATATATATTTTTAAATTTATACTTTAATCAAGTGGATAATTAATGAATAGTACAAACATAATCAGATAAATTACTGGACCAGATGATTTTGAATAAACAGAAAACAGCTTTAAAACATTATAATTATAGAGTTAACACTACGATAATAAAAACTTTTCAGAGTTATAATTCAATCAAAAGACGAACCACAGACAAACCTTTAGCAAGCGCCATACATAAATAAAAATATTTAGCTTGACAACTGTAGTCATGCAGTCTGTTAACGGAGTCGATGATTACACAATCTTCGTTACCATTTGGCTCATTCAGGCCCCACATGTCAGATGTTATATTTGTGTGTTCACTACCAGTGGATACCCACATATATTGTCTTGCCTTGTTGTAAGTACGGCCTCCAACCCATGCTGGAGATGAATCAAGAGAAGTGGAAATGAGTGTCATGTTACGTGATTCAATGTATTATTGTTGCTTATAATATATGACACGTGTCGTAGCAAATGTCGCCGGATAACTAAAGGGGGAGGGGGGAGAACAGTCACAAAAAGCAATAACAAGAAATATATTTTAAAAAACGCGAGTGAAATTCCGGTGAAGGGAGTTGTGTCAAGACTGTTTAGATTACCTACCCCCACCTTGCATCACCTTCGCTTGCCACATATATAATGTTCATTGTTCAACCCTAGCAATGGTCTTTCTTCATGTCTATTTGCTAGCGTCTTTTGGTTGTTTTAATTTCATGTGAATTCTTTATATATACAGAGAGATGGAGCAGCTAAACATAAAATCATAAATGACATATAGATCTATAAACTGGTTCAACATGTAGTTAATTTTAGTAAAAGTGTAAGCGTCTACAAACCAGACATTGTAAGATGTGGCATTATTGCACTTATTTCTTCCAGTGAACTAAACTGAGCTAACACAGACCCATTCCTTATACAGTCAGCCTGAAGATGAAATGCAATGTTTAAATTCATTTTTTTATAACTAAATTTCTATAAAATAAAAATGACAACATAATAAAAATTGATATTTTATAAATCTCTCAAAGTATAACATTATTTTTTTAAAACATCAAAAACATGCATATAAGCATATCAGAAATTATCTTACAATTTTATAAATAAGTATTTCTTTACTTAAGTCTTGTAGTAATTTAAAAATATATATATATATAAATAAGCTTATATATTTGTAGTAATTTCATAACTTTGTTTCAATAGAAACAATCGTTTTGTTTTAAATTATAGTAGGTAAACAATGTTAAATTAGACATCAGATTTATCATTGACATATTTGCATATACATTTGATATTTTACATAACAGCTATCGACTGTAAACTCCTATGTAAAGTAAGTTCACCTTAAAATCACACACTTAACACGCTCCTCTAACTTTATAACTGTATACACTACTCCCTATTGTAATTTTGAAATTGATATATTTTAAAATTTACAATTTGAAATATTAAATTTAGTTTTTATCATATTTAATTATGATTAGAAAATAAAAGAAAGAAAACTGAAAATAAAATTTAAAAATAAATTTTACTTTATTGTTTCACAATCTATCGGTAGCTGGCAATAAAATAAAATATTTCAAGCTTGTATATAACTTTAAAATAGGTTCATTTTTTATTGTCAATGTTAAAACAAATAGTCTGAAAAAAAAGTATCTCTCGCCTTTTATAGTAATTGCAATTATAGTTAATTAAACACATAAGTCAGAGTATACTTTTTTATAATTAAATGTAAAATACCTGAGCCTCTGGCCAAGTTTTTTCAGTCCGCCACAACGTGAAAGATCGTCCATTAAAAATGAACTGGTCTTTTATTTCCCATTCCGTAATTACTAAATTATAATTGAAAGCAATATTTAGTAATACTATAGTGTCTTCACATTTTCTTCAGGATCAAGACAAATGGTATTATAGTAATGACAATTACGAGCGTTAGCTCATCATGTGTGTAAATTGTATGTGTGTAAAAAACGAGTGTATATCTGCTACAGACGCACCTTTAATCATATGATTATTTTACTAGTATTAATATCATGAATAGGCATCACATAGGTGTCACATGATATTAATAAAGATATGGTTGCTAGAGTGTGGGTGAGGGAGGGAGAGAGAGAGAGAGAGAGAGAGAGAGAGAGAGAAATCGTGTGACGAATGAATCCCAGAGGGTGCCAGTTGTTGTTGAAAGTGATATGAGAATGATGGCAGGAGTTCCAACTGATTTCACTGATGTATAAACTGTATATATATTCTTAGTGTTGGATTAAAGTTTAATAAGTTATACAGGACTTATGTGTTTTAATGCAAGTTTCAATTTGTCACTAACACGCCTACAAAAGTGAAAGAGATCAAACTAGAAACGTTACATAGGTAACAGTTACAAAAGGACGAACGTATCTTTTGTAAAGGAAGGAGTGTCTTTAATTCTTTTGAAAAATAGGATTAAAACACTGATTTTAATGTTTAAAATTTGTGTTGTAGTTTTCATTTACTTTGAGCTAGTAAAGCAATAATGAGCTTTCCTTTTCTTAAAACAACGAAGCTGATATAACTTTGTTTATTACAGATAAATATATTTTAACAGTCCATACCTATGAAGAATTTATTGATAATTTATGTTCTTTCTTTGTAGATAATTGACACAGTTTAATCATTGAGACGTTTATTAAAGAAAAAGTTAAAAATTACCTTTACACACAATCAAGAAAAAAACATATAAGTTAAGCATTTCTTCTTATTTATATTTTCGTATTTACTATAAGGCTTCAACTTCCCCAAAAAGGTTTTATATTTAAGAAAAATAAAATAAAAGACAATTTATTGTAGCCAAACTTCAATACATGTGCTCAAATACAAAGGAACATCTAGTAAGATCACTTTAAACAATGTGTGCTATTTTTTATATAGATTCATTTAAATTCTCTCTGACTTAAAATAGTTTTAATAAAGTATGTTAGAATTTTTTTTATTAAGAAGCAGCATACCGAATCTGAGAGTAAACAAAAGATTTGAGATAGTCATTTTAGTGATCTCATCTTATCAGTGACCTACATGCCTGCGTCCGGAAAGCAATTTAAAAATATGTTGAAAAAAATATTTAAGCCCATTCCAGAAAAAAAATATAACTCAGTGCCCCCTTCCCAAACTAAAAAATAAATAAATAATTCAAACACAAGGTGTGTACATTTTAAAATAATGGCATTATGCACCCCGTCAGAGTACATTGAGTGCCCATAGACACTCATACTGGATTCCAGTATCAGGAAGCTATTTTATTTCATATTAATTTACTTTGTTTAGATATGTGTAAATAACTTTTATATTTTTTAAAATCTGAGTCTTTTATTAGAATCTAGGTATATATAATAATTTGTTGAGCTCCTTAATAAATTAGTAATCGATAGTCCTTAGTTGTTAACATACATATTCGAAAATACCTTTCACTTCAACTGGAATATTCTTTTCTTTACGTTTTATATTTTGAAAATAATTTTAAAACAAATTGTAATTTTTTAACAAATTTGCGTTATGAAATAAATTGAGCAAAAAGTACACGTAAAGAGAGATCCAAAATTACTGCGGTTTACTGGAGAGATTGACGGTGAATAATTTGTTAAAAAGGTCCGACAGCTCCAGCAGTTTATCCCCATGCCTCCATCCTCATATTTCACTTAGATACGTGGTGTTTCGGAAGCACGTGCCCACCCATACATATTGGACCGGGCATTGTCAGATATCAACATCCACTGATAAACTTTTATATCTAATATAAAGTACTTGGGAGATCAGCGATACGGCATTACGCTGGCCTCTGCTTTTTATAAACGCAATAGAGCCTGGGTGCAAGCGTAAATGACTGTGCTGATATACTGCACAGCCTCTTTACCCTAGCCACCTTCGCACGATTCGGCACACTGGCTGATGACATGATGAGGAATGCCTTTTAGACAAGGCATATAGCCGGCAGCGCTACGGTGGGGCATCAAATCCTAGGTTTAGGTGACACCAAGATTGCCACACTCGACATCGTTTGCAGGAAAGCCCAAGGGTGGAATCAAGGAGATTTCGTTGATGTTGCCGCTACTATACAGCTCTCAGCTGCGCCTCCTACAGATAGGACACAAATGTCACAGCCACTAATGGACAACAGAGACAAGCAGTAGCGGCTCTGGAAGGCATATTCCAGGAATTAATGCAACAACACCGAGGAGACATGGATTCTGAAATTGACCTCAGTCCACCAGCACACAGGCTTCTGGATCGACCATATCCTACAGGTCCTACTGCCCCTGGTGTAGTCGAAATGGCCACATGGAATACGAGTGCATGGAAGACAAGTGGCACGAAACCAGTCATTATGGTGTATAATTGGAGAAAATCATCAAACATTTTGAGTAGAGGAAAGCTAAGAGAAACCATCGGCTTACAAGTGGCTCAACACTTAGCTGCATAAAGACAATATCTGTTCATTATCTGATTTAAACATCTTCCGACGGCCTTCCGTCTCGATAGACGATGGTGCGTCACAAATGTGGTAGGATATCTTGCAAAAAAATTATATTTTAAAGAAGTATTGTAGGAAATAGTTATTGAATATATAAAATATCTGTATGAATCAGTTTGTATCTATTATCTTTATAATTCAAATATTTCTTAAGTCAAGGTCCTAATATAGAAAGTCGAATTGTTTCAATGAAAGAAATTATTTTTTTTTAAAAATAAAAGAATGAAATGTGTATGATTTTTAATAATCTAGATCTTGTCCCAAGAAAAAATAAAAAAGCCTAGTGTATTAATGCAAAAAATGCTCCATGATATTGCACACCAATGTCAATACAAAATTTTTTTTTTTTTTTATTGCTTCTGGCATAATTGTGAAAATATGGAGATGCACTTGCCACGTAGTGTAACTAGAATTTTGTATTTCCTGATTGTTTTCCTTATTCAATATAATAAATATATCCTTATAGTTATTTCTCGTATACGTATATTAAGGATTTATAGTAAACAACGTGTTTTTTAATGTTTTTAAAATTTTTACTGATTCACATTTCTAAACCCTAGGGGCATTAGTTTGTTGTTATCAACAAAGTTTAATCTTTTACTACAATATAGTAACAACACCGCTGACTATAAAAGCCTTTTTAAATACTGTGATTCACCCTTGTTTTGATCAACAATGTAGCAGATATGACATTATTGGAGAGATTTCGATACAATTTATAAGAAAGCTGATTGTCATAGTGTGGAGACGTGTCGTTTAAAGTGTATTTCAAATACATTGTAATTTTTCTGTATAGTTATAGAAGTGTAGTATCATAAATATATCAAAATAATCATGCAAACAGACAGTTATTAATACTTCCTAAGTTTTTTATGTGTACAAGTAAAATATTATTTTTCTCGTTTGTCGTGGTCATTATTCCCTTTATAATTTGAAGTACATTTAAATCTTTGTCAATATTTAGCATAATACACATAGATATATTTTTTTTAATTTGCTTTACCCTATCAACATTTTAAGAACTTCAATTTTTTTATACCAAATTTTTGGCCCAGCATTAAATGAAAAAAAAAGTTTAATTATGTTAACTTAAATATTTGTACTGTAAGATGAATTTTAAAGACCACATTATGATTTCAGAAATTTTAAGAATTTAGCTTTGCGGAAATTTTTAGCGCATTTTCGAGATGTCGAAATCGCTATTGCACCCGTTTTGTCCGTCCGTCTGTCATCAACCTTGATCACAGCATCCATAAGTCCTAGACCCATGATGTACATATGTTTTTTGTATGTCCTGACCTGCCATTTGTGCATCAACACTCAGTTACTCGATCCGTTTAAAAACCACGTTAAAACTACCAAAAAATATTTCGAATCGAGAGGTAACACTAGTGCAGGGAACGGCCGCCATAGCCGGAAGTTGAATGCACAATTCTTCAAGCATTGAAGAGTGGTGCGAAAGGGTGCAAAAGAATTAGTTTTTTTTTTTTAGTTGACGTCATTAGAATATGTTTAAAAGTTTAGAGAGCTTTACGTCATCATTTGTGGTGACTTGTAGTTGGATTAAAGAGAAAATAATAATTTTTTTTTTAAATGTAAAGAAATGACTTTTAAATAAAAAAATGTCAGGTATCTTCATTAAACAAGAAAATTCATAAAAATATTTTTAAAATCTAAACACAATTACTGATAACTACAAAATTCTGATATCTAACATAAGTACTGATACATAATACGAAAATGCGCTAACACGTCCTGAATTCCAATAGGTACCAGGATTAACATGATTTTTTGACATTCCTTCGTTGTCAATGAGCAAGTTTGCTAATGTAACGGTGCTTCAAGGACTAGCCATTAATCTGTTGTTAATAAACAACTAAACACCTAAGATGTTATCAGTAATGTACCCGCAATTACAAAACAAAACATTTGGACAAAGTAAGACTGATGACGTACGTCATGTAACAACTCATAAAAATAGTCACATCACAATAGAATCTTTGTATGTTGAGCATAACTATTCGAAACTAATTGAAAAGTTTTAAAAAAAAATTCACACTGAAGTATCAGATAAAATGTTTTCTTGTTCAATTTTATTGATGTCTAAGACTTAATGTATTTACTGATTTTTTTTATTTTTTTCTGAGCATGGACTGCCTAAGATTGTTTCAATTAAAAAAAAACAACAAAAATATATCTTTTAATTCTAATTCATTATTTTTATCGACAAGTGCAAATATATATGTATATAATTGCCACAGCAATTAAAACAAAAATGTAATGTGTATAGATGTTAATTGTTTTAAAAACGTTGTACAATTTATACAATATTTTAAAGTGGAAGCTAAAGTCATTATATTAAATTTGAGATATAAGAAGCGTTGAAATTAAAAAATAAAAATGATTATTTTGAACTTCACTAAATATTTCACCTTATTAAAAGACAAAGTAAATATTTAGTAATCTCTTAAAGAAGAAATCATGACAAAAATTTTTTTTAAGAAATTAATTTTACGTATAAATTTATAAAGTGAGCTGAAAGTATAAACTCGTCATCTTGAGCAATGGTATTTAACGTAATTAAAAAAAAGATTTAAAAAATATAAAAATATATTAAAAATTCCAACACTTAATTATGGTAACATGCACAATGATAACATTATCAAGTATGTAATGTCAAAAAATGGCATGATAAACAAATAAAGAATAAGTTGTAAGGCTGAGATAATATTAGGTTTTATACAAAAAGCATTTAATGCAAAAAAATTAAAAATTAAAAAAAAAAAAAAAAAAATTAAAAATTTAAAAAAAAATAAAAAAAACTTGTATGAATGAAAATAATACAGATGGTGTATTTGAAAAAAATGAAGTATACACGTTTACATTTTCTTCTCCTTTATATATAAATAGTAAATATTTGACATAAATAAGTTTAATGCAAAGAGGAAGATATATGCAAACATTTATTTCGATATGACCGTGAAAATCTTTTTTTTTTTTAAAAACAATACAAATAAAAAAACACTGTTATTCAAACGAAATTTATAACATAATAGATCTAGAATTAGATTTCGCTAACGTGATTTTAACCATGATTATTCAAAAAAGTATGTTTTAAGTTAAAGCAGTGAATTGTATTCAATCATGCAAGATGTACTTTTAAGTATGTTTGTTACTAATTTTAAAAAATCTCCAATTAATGGGAAAGAAATAAGTTACCATTTTTGTCTACATATGTACTTGTAAATAAATAATAATAATGCAAGAGGAAAGTATGTAACAACACAAACATATACATGATTTTATACATTTGGAAAACATATAAGAAATTGTAAATAAAATTTAAATCGACTATTAAAGAATTAGATTTATTGTATTTGATTAAAATGTTTAGGAATTAATTGATTCATTATTCGTTAATTTGCGAAGCCCAACTTATCTAGTTACTCAAACAGATGTTGACGAAAATTCTCCCCTAATGAGTTATTTGAGACTGTAAAATCCCTAACAAGATATTAAAACTAATGCAATTTTGACAGCATAATGGACATACATTCTTTATGAATATTAGGTAAGTAAATGTTTAACTATGTTTACACTAGGTTGAGCCTGGTGCTCAGTTGTATCAACTGCGCCCACCTTTTTTAGGTCGCTTACGGCGCCCCTTTTTTCCAAAAGCCTAACGACTGTTTTTTCTTTTACAAATAAAAAATTGTATATCCTCTTTTTAATTTGTACATCTTTCCCCTTTCTAAAATGATATTATGAGTTAAACCAATGGCGTCATCTACTATTATTTAACATCGATAATCTTTACTTTCTAAGCATTTTGTGCACAGCCCGAAGCACACCTTGTTAAAATATAAGATCAAAACAAGTAGAGTTTAGGTCATACCGTTTAGCATCAAATTTCTTTGTATATTATTGAATGTATTCTATTGTATACAACTTCATTAAAAAAACAAAACAATTAGACGTCCAGTTCTATATATTTGTGTATTAAACTGAAGGCATTTTAATTGTTAATGCTATTTGGGTGTAAATTTGTATAATTTGAATATGTTTTGTCTTATTGAAACAAAAAGTATGTGAAAGGGGATAGGGGTAGGCTGAGACGACAGTAACGTTGTTGTTTCTTTTAAAAAATACGTTTCCTGTATTTGTATTATTGTGTATTAAATATGTGTCATCTAATTAATGCGGCCTTTTTATTAATGCTTACACACATGAGACGTGCTAGGGTAAAAATGTTTCCCACCTTAACTTCGTTTTGATTACATTAATTTAATCATGTTTATTAGTATTTAAATATCATAAAATAATTAACTTAATGAGCTTTATGTGCAAGAAGGGAAAGATCATCAGCAATTTTACGATCACGGAGTTGATTACTTAAATTCCATTCAATGTCATTTTTTTTCTATATATGTAGGTTTTTTCATCACCCAGAAAATTTCTAGCATAACAGGAAGTGTGACCACAAGCAGACTTGTCTAACACCAATCTATATTTAAAAATCATCTGTCACCTGTTGACATAGTTAACACGGCAGTTCTCTCCATCGTACATGTTCCCGACTATATCTGTATTATTAAGTAGTGCCCAATAATGCCTTAGAATTCTCCACAGGGTTTTTCATAGCCAATAAAGTGACGCGAGATCAACTCTAGCTATAGCTCCAGTATGAGGCGCACTTTTGCTCAAAAGGAGTACGTTGATACATTTAAGATTGGCTTCATGTTCCATGACATTTACTTGTAAAACACAATCTCTAATGCCTTAGTTACTGTTATTATTGCATATAATTAAAAGTTAACTCATAGCTCTAAAAAAAAAAGAAAGAAATCTTCTTCTTAAAAAAAAAAATATTATTTTTACATTTACAGTTTTATTTACATATTTGTCCTACGTCACACTGCACATGTGTGAGGTGCTATTACTTTAGTAATTCATAAAATTCATTTGTATGACATTGAACATTAAAAAAAATCAAATTCTAAGTCTACACCAGAAAAAGTTTAAGTTCAGTGTTAAGCTGCATGTTTGTACACAAAGTCGATATAATTATTTTTGCTCTTGAATAATTTCTGCATTAACAAAGTTAATAAGATCATTTTTGTCTGAAATTGTCTCTGCACCATCAAAGTCAATATAATCATCAAATACAATAATATTTCCATGTTTATTTTTCATATGTTTGGTATATCTAGAAAACAAATGATTTTGTCTTTGTATGTTTCTTGTTTCAGATTCATATTTAATTGCATCTACGGAAACATCACTTACAAGCTGCTCTGGTCTGTTAAGTAACACTTGTTGTTCACATTTGAAATCACCAATTACATGTTGTATATCGGGATATAAAATATCCACCGGTGTTACATAACATTCTTCAATTGAATATTTACTGTTTACAAAATTATCGCTACTTTTACCTTGATCAATATCTAAACATTTATGTGTAAGAATTTGAACTGACTGAATAAAGTCTAAATTATGTTGTTTACTAAAACTTAATACATTCGAAACATCAACAGCTTTTAGCTCCCCTGTACTTTCATTGTCTTTGACAAACATGTATGTATCTGAATCAATTGGAGTGATGCAATCCTCTGATCCCCAATATATGTTCCTTTCAATATCCCATATGAAGTCATGTAAAAAAGCTATATCATTTTCCAATTCTATTATTTCAGAAGTCAGTCCGAATTTATCAGCTGGTAATAATGTAAAAAAATATTTTGAAAAATTTTCAGTTTCTGATTCCGTTTGTATATTTAAGAAATCCACCTGATAGTTATCCTTGAAATACAATTTTAAGTATTGGTGTTCTGTGTAATCATCTGCTATTAAACAGTACTCATCTCAGAAGAGAAAATATTTTTTTTGACAGTGGGTATCTGTCATAACTTCATTCTTTACAATTTCTCTTTTGGCATTTAACAAACGTTTTTTATTGCTCTGCAGACCAACGTCATCTTCTCTAACAGAATCATTAATATTGTTACGACCTTTTTGCACTGCAACTTGTTTACAAGCATTTAATGAATTTAACATTATGTTATCGAGATCATCATCATTGATGTCGCTAAATGATTTCCCTACGCCATCAAATTCAATTTCTACAGAAGTAAAATGCCTTTCTTTTTTAAAAATCTTAGAATCAATATAGTTACTTATTGAATAATCCATTAAAATGTCGCCAGCTTCTGACTTGAAGAAAGTTGTATCTTTTAAATTACAGCTATCTATACAGGGATATGTATCATCACAGTGCGATGTTCTTAGTTTAAACCACTTTGGACCAATCTGTAATGAGTCTATTTGCTGGTATTCTGACTTTGGAATATTCTGTGATGTGTATATCAGCTGATAATCAGAATTTGACACTGGGCGAGGCGGTAATTCTGGTTTTGTTTCATATTCATTTGATTGAAAAAACTCTGAACAGGGTTCATCATTGAATTGTTTGTTTTTGTTTTTCTGAAATGATTTTGAGGATTCCACATCTATTTCAACAGAAACCTCTTCATGTTCATTAAGTTCATAATATTCCACATTTGGATCATTATCTTCAGTTACATTTTCTTTCATCGCTTCACACAGTGTTTCTTTAATTCCTGGAATTTTTAATTAAATACAATGTGTCTCATACAAGCTCTAAAACATGTATAATTTATATTTGCACCTTATTTTTATTTATACACTATTACACACCTTTAAAGTATATTTTTAATTAAATGTTATCAAAACTTCTATTGTCTTTGATATGATTTGAGAAAATTTAAATTATAAAAATACATGTTTTTCTTACTTTTGTTAAGAATATGACGTCGCAATAGAGCTCCTAGAGTTAATAAAAACGCTGCAATAATAATTGGTAGTCCAAGTTGTAGAGGTAGATTGTTGCTGTCTTGATGTCCTGATAACAGTTTAAATATGTAAATATATAGTAAATTTATCAATGTAACACTATAATAAATACGTTCAATTTTGTATACGTTTATAATTGTAATTATATTTCACGATGGCATTGCTTTTCTTACCAATTTAAGAAGATCAAACCTTCGAACAAATGGAAATACATATTTATAATATAATTTTGTTTAATTAAGAAAAAAAAAAGTCTTGTTATAAAAGACCATTTCCGCGAGAGATGGCATGAGGGCTGGGCGAATGAAAAAAACGGACAGGAAGGTATACCAGAGAATGTCACGAACGAGTAGCGACCCCTGGTGGAAACTTGAAAGTAGTAATCAGACACTCCTAACACGGATGAGGACTGATCTTTATCCAATACGAAGCTACTTGAATAAGTCTGACAACAGAAGAGAATTAGCCTGTCGTTTGTGTGGCTGCCCCGAAGAGACGGTGGCCCACATACTTGAATGTTGCCCCGATTTGGACGAGGTGAAGTTGCGTTACCTGCAGAGGACTACCTCTATGCCTATGCCCCCTTGATGAGGTTAACTTGCGATAGATTGAACCAGGACCCTAAGGAGAATGCACATGCACTGCGTTCAAAAGAACACATTTGAATGAACAGCTTATCTTAACATGTATTTTTTTTTTACAAAAAATCAAACGAAATTGTGATATACATCGTATATNGAGAGAGAGAGAGAATAAACATATATATATACATATTACATTAACATAATATTTAAATTCACATTAAACTTATCTGATGCTTGATTTTGATAAAAGTCCTCTTTTTAAAAAAAAAAAAAAACTTCCATTAATTGATTTATTTTATTAAAAAAGATATTATAAATGAATATCTTTATCTGGACACTATTACAAGGAAACTATTCTTAGCTTTAAAACATATTTAGTTAATTAATTCTGTTTTTATATGTTAAATATATATTTTGAAAATAATTCACAATAGAAAACGGTGGTCTTACCTTGTTTAACAGTCATGCAGAGAAAAGCTTTTCGAGTTTTGCAGTAATCACCATAAATATAATAATTTGTATCTAAAAATAGACATGTTTCATTAGTTTCTTTTGATGAATTTATTTTTCTTCGAGCTAGTGGCGATTTGTTGTTCAAACTTTCGTTCGTTTCAGTCCATATACATTCTCTACTCTTTTTAAAACAGTTTGCTCCGATCCAAACTGTAAAATTAAATATTAGGTTGGATTGAAAAAAAAAATGTCTGCAAATATTGGTTAGATATTGGAAAAAAATGATTATTTAAAGCATAACTTGATGTTCCACAATTTACCTAACGTATATTTCCACAAAAAAAAAATTAAAAATTAAAAAATTAATATGTACAATATATTCATGTTTTGGATTAATTTTTTTACAGCCTATACAAACCTTACTAGTAAAACAAACGATATATTGGAAGGAAAGACACATGCAAAGTGTCCAACATGTTTTGATAGCTACAAATGGTGTTGGATTTTTGTGTGTCTAGTTTTGGAAAGTTCGATCTCAAATCCAAGCGTGCTTTTCCATCGCGTCTTTCTGAACAACACACCACTTGTGAAACTTCAGTTACGTACTTGAAAGGTATCTCTGGTGATTGGGTTTGACCAGGATAGTGGGCGAAATACATCCTTGGTGTATCTTCTTCCAGGATTATTATTAACAAATGATCGTCATTGAATCTCCATCACGATTGGACACTCCGTGATCGGAGCTTTCTGCCAATCGATCATGTCTTTGTAGCTAGTAGCCTAAATGTTAATTACTATTTTCTGCCAATAGATCATGTCTTCGTAGCTAGTAGCCTCAATTTTTATTACTGTCACAGAGAAAGATTTAAATGAACACAAGCGTTTCTGCTTTCGGGATTTTATTATGCATCGCAGGGCTAACTCGGGATTCTCTGATCCTTCGTCTGAAAGCATCTCAAGCAAGAATTTTTTCTGCATGACCGATAAATTTGTTTTATTAATTTACCAGGTCAACAACTTTCTTCAACTCGCGTTTGAGGCAGCGTGATTTCAATATCGTTTTTAGGACAAGTCGAGCGCAATCTTAACACTAAGAAGTATTTTTTATTTCAAATCGTGCTTGGATTAAACGATTATGATTAAGGTAACAATCGTTTTCAGTTCATTCAGCCGATTTCTTGTGGCAAAAAACAGTTAAGATTAGCTGTTGTTAAATACATTGAATGGTTTATAAGACAAGGATTGTGAATGGTCGACATGAGAAATGCAAAATCTTACAGCAGCACACCCGTCGAGCAGGTATGTATGATCTGTACTTAAGTCGTCGGAATTTAAACTCGAAGGTAGAACATAGTTTATAAGTATGCAATCAACGAACGGGAAGCTTCTCACAATTCACCAGTGACATAACGATTGGACCAGAAAACCTTTTCGGACAATTTTTGGATCCATCTACATATTCAAACACATATCTTAATCGTTGTTCGTTTGAATATAACTGACATACGAATAATTGCAATGGCCTATGTAACGCCACTTCAAGTAATCGAATAATTGACGCTTCTATTGGCCGTAATAAGGGCTGTCACGTCAAAGCCTACAGTTTTTTAGCCCCTCTTGTAAACATTTCTTTTACTTAAATATGCAATCAACTCAGCCGCGACAACTTTGTTTGACCCTGCAGTTGGCGCAAATGTGAATAAAATAAGAATATACTAGTTCGGAAATAATAGATATTTGTACATCAGTTTTTAGTTTCCGATGACATTTACCATCACATTTAAAAAAAATTTAGGCCATTGTAATGTCTTTTCTATTTTAAAAATATAACCCAGTAATTTTGTTACTGACTTCGGTACATATTGTGCCACATATTTTACAACGTTCTCGTCGCATTTTACTTCTGAGATCGCGTTAGAAACATCATCTTTGTGGATTGGTCCGACATTTTGAAGAACAGAATGTAAAAGAAATACATAACGTATGGGGACGGAGGTATTTTGTTATTTAAAAGTAAATTAAATACTATTAAAGTGCTATAGCTGATTGAATAACTTGTTATAATAAAACCTCTTATAAACGAAGTATCATAATGGACTATCAACTTATCAATAACAGTGTGAGTTTACAAAAATAAAATGTTTAGCAAAATTACATATGAAATAAATATTGTATCGTGTAATTAATATAAACAAGAAGTTCAGCTTGTGAATGCGTATAAAAGCAAACTAATAATGTTATTTTACCTTAAATAAGTAAATATAACATAACATTGGAAGTAAAAAAAAACAACAACTTGCAATGGTCTTGTTATGAAAAGATTTACGAATATAAAATACGATTGCTTATCTTGGAAATGGTTAGATTTTGTAATTTTTTTGTGGAGCCTAAAGACATTACTTAAATTATTATTTATTGTACTGAGTAGTTCATTTTACCACAGAGCAAGTTTTAATAACTATCTAAAGAAGAAAAACATGTCTGTCATTTTCACTCTAGCCCTTTACAAATGTTAAAATTACGTTACGAGAAAATATGTCTAAATAAAAGATTTACATATAAAGAAATTTTTAGTTCATCGACGTTATATTTGTAAAGCTTTTTTTTTTTGTTGTTGTTTTTTGTTTGTTTCAATATGTATAAAATAATTTAGGCTGCTAATCTATAAAACGTATATATTTTCATATTTAAAACCTGGCGATAGTTTTGGAAGGTCTGCCAGTATTTCACTTATTTGATCTTTGTATTTGATTGTGGCAAGAGCAGATCCGTTTATGTCACAAGCATTCTGTAATAAATAACAAACTATATGATACTGAATATTACAACGTTTTATATTAATACATTTTATCGTTTCTTGTTTAAATTAATAGTCTCTGCTTCAATTATTTATATTTAGATAATATTTATTATTTACGCATGAATTAAATAGATTAAATATTATGTAAGTAAATATATATTTTGTATCTTACAAAATTATCAACTTACTGCAATAAAATCTTTGACTTGATAATATACTTTTACAAAAACACAACCAAATAAAT
>MUZC01001352.1:1357933-1381404 GCA_002072015.1 Radix auricularia
ATATATATATATTTATATATTTCTATCTATCTATCTATGTATAAGTCTCTACAAGGTCCAACCATGCCGGACAAGAAGTCCAAGCTGTCTGACCTCTGAACGCACCGACTAATCAGATTACAAGAAAAGCCAATTCACAAAGTGGCGGATCAGGGACGAAAACGATGCATTCAATTGAGGTCAAGTACTTTTTAATTTACGAACATCAGATAACATGCATTTCGTATTGTAGTGGTTAGTGCATTCTCCTAACAAGCGGGATCCCTCCTCATAATGCGTACGTACGAATTCGCTTCCCCCTCCCTACACGAACACACAGGTTGAAAAATTACTTTTAAGTCAGAGTCAAATTATGTTGGGTTCACTCTTTGGGACAGTCCATTAAAAACGTCACTCGACTAAGGGGCCGGGGTCATGCATTTTTCAGCATTTGTGACGATGTGCTAAAAGGTTTAGTGGGTGTACAATAAATAAGACGTCACATCAAAATTCGCAACTTAAAAAAAAAAAAAAAATTCCTCTAAAATATTTGATGTTTTCAATGTATCTAATATCGTCTTCAATGGCTTAACACGTGTTAACTTTATTAGAGGGCAGCCTTATTAAATACATATTTAACTGATATAAAGTAATTTGAAACATGTTAATTTTCAATAAGAAATTATGGGATATATCACGGTATGTTTACATAACGGCTGAGACAAATATAGGCAAAAGAAAAACTTCTACTAATTTAAAGACAAGGAAATATCAATCAGACGGATATATTTTAGCAATGTGTGAACGTTTGGTCTAAATCAAATATTAGATATTTTAAATAATTAAAAGTTCAAAATTTCCTTTGCATTAAATTAAAAAAAACATTATTGGATATCAATCTTGACTCAGTCAGTCACGGATGCCGTTTACAGTCTGAGCTGTTTATGTTACTATGCTAGTATTATACAAATTAACTTTTTTGTGCATACGTACGCATCCAAACTCAAAATGCCATTTTTGAAAGACCCAATCATGATAACTATATGTTTGCTTTCTAAATTTTTTAATGTCTTGAAAATCGGATAACAAAATAAATATTAAATGTTTAAAAAAATTATNTATATATATATATGATGAAATGAACTGGGACACCATCTCAAGTGAAATTGACATTGGATGCGCATAAAAGGAGTTAAATGTATACGATTTTCATAAATATCCGAAAATTAATACCGTGTGAAATATTTCTTTATCAGTAATTAGCCAATACATTGAAAAGGCGCCGTGTAGCTCCTATGACTTAAGATTATTTGCATTCTAATTTGTCCTTTTCTTTCAAAGATATTAGCTTGTATAAGTTAAAGAATTGCCAAACATTACATATCCTTACATTTATTTTTTAAAGATATAAAACTTATATTAATATCCCTTTTGCTCTTATATAGCAAAATGTAAACTGAAAAATCAATTTCATTCTAAATTGGATTACATGTGCTACTTTGTTCAGTATTGCTTTCCAAAGAATACATTAAAAAAAATAAACACATATACTTATTCTTGTTATACTTATTTTGAATAGAATTAACTGGAGGTACAAAACTATAGAAGTTATTTGCCCTTTAATAATTTAATATGTGATATCAAGTTGTGCTTGTACTAAATGCAGTCGACATCCACTTATTTTTATAAGAGCTAACGCTTGAAACAACGTTTTTAAGCTCGTTAAAAGGTATACATCACATTGTTAATCCACAATTGACATGTTTTAAAACATAATTTGTATGTTACCTTACCTGGAGTTTTTTTAACAACTTCTTAAAATATCATGGTTATTGGGTATAAAGTGAAGTAAGTCTAAAATGAAATATTTACATGCATACATAAAAGCAAACTGACAGAGACGCAGACATATATTTATTTCTAAAGAATGTGATTTATAAATAGCCTAAACTAATATTTTAATAATATCATATCACACTTTAAGTACAAACATTTGAATTTCATTGGTTTATCGTAATTAGGAGACATTTTATAATCTTCAACTTTTTAAATATGCAGTATCACTTTTGTAAGAATCGTATTTAATCTATTACGTTTATTTAAAAGTTCCATTTCTGTTTTATTATATAAGCAGTCTTTGAAGATCTTGAACATACAGTCTCAAATCAGTTGTTATATATAGTTTTTCTTCATCACGTTCTTTGGTTATCTCGACGTGTTTTGGCAAAAACCTAAGCCGCCGACATACACGAGTCCCTCTGTATACTTTTTTATGACATGTAATATTTAAATGTATATACTTTTAATTTTAATTTTATGTATGTTACAGTATAGTTATAGTATGGTTTTTGAATTGACAATAAAATTTGATATATGATTAATTCAAGTCGAGTAAGTAGTAAATTCATGAATAAGAACTTTGAAAATAGTAATAAACGAAAGTAAATTACAAACACACATACACAAAACATTTACGAATCTTAACTGGAAGCGCAAGAGTGAAGGTTAAGAAGAGTTCTAAGTTCGTATCACGTTATTAGATATAGGGAAAAAAAAACACTACGAACATGTTGGATAAGAAAATTGTGGTATATATATATANCCTCAACCCTCCCCCCGCCCGATTATTTTATTTTACAATCTGATAAGAGTCCCCACTTCACAACAAAACACGCGCCCATCATACTCACACATACATAATACGCTTTTAAAGTTCAGTACTAGCAAAGCCCATTTTTCTTCCCTTTCATATACAAATGTGAAATTATATTTTTATATCTCATGGCAAAATTGGAAATTTTTAATCTTATATCTAAAATGTCCATCACCAACTATCTACTTCCGTTGCTTTTTCTGAGAACTATAAAACTAACTCATTTCTTTGCTTTGTAAATGTAGGCATACTTTTACTTTATGAACTGTTTGTGTTCTATGAAAAAAAATCCTGCTACTTATTGTTGTATATTCAAAGAAAAATTTCATCAACTCTTGCGATGACCAGTTAGTGTAGACACGAAGTACTTGAAGAGAAGAAGTTTTATTTGTTACAAAATGGTTTTCGTGGCCTAACGAGTCTAGACAGTATTTAACAAGGCAACATGGATACGTTGTTCCTTTTAATATACTTCAAAAATAATACATTCTCTTTAAACTGCTCTACAAGTAACTCTTAATATGTCAATGTAATTTATGATCATCGACATTATGAATGTTTATGAATTTTTTTACATAAAACAGAATGTAATTCTTTTCAAATTATTCAAATTTGTGCACTTCTAAAGATGAACTATTTTTATGTTTGAAGATTTAACTTTTATAATTTTAGAGCTGTTTACGTAACATAGTTTTTTTTTTCCGAAAACACAAATTGTAATAAAAGATAATTAACACAATAAAATGTCTTTTTAGTAAATCACTTAACTTTTAGTATATGATAAAAAGTCCTTGTATAAGAAAGCATAAGAAATAGGTCATAAGTAAAGGAAACATCTGGAAAATAAAGAAAAAAATCACATGAGTTTTATCTTCCATTTATGAACGATAGTATTGTCAAAAAGTAAATATGAAACTATTTGTGCTGATTGTGTAAGCCAATTACAACTAAAGTCAAACAACAGATAAAATATAAACAGGGTTGTAAAAAAAAATGTTAGGCCTTGTCTCTTTTTAAACTCAATACGTGTTAGCGCATTTTCATATTATGTATCAGTACTTATGTTAGATATCAGCATTATGTAGTTATCAGTAATTGTGTTTAGATTTTAGACATATTTAATACCGGAAAAAAATTATTGAAAAGTCATTTCTTAAAATTTTAAAACTTTTTATTTTCTCTTTAATCTAACTACAAGTGGTTTGTGGTCACTGAAATAGGACTCATAAATGAAACATTCAAAATTGTAATCAGCTAATCGCCTAAATACTCCAACAATTGTTGTTTGATAGATCGTGGTTGCCAATCTTGTTGAAAGTAGTGGAATGTTCAAGCTTGTTTCGAAAAAAGTTTTCAATTTCTGCCCCTAGGTAGCTAAGATCTTGATTGAAGTCACCACAAATGATGACGTAAAATTCTCTAAACTTTTACACATATTCTAAGGACTTAAAAAAAAAAATCATTCCACGCTTTCGCACCACTAACCAATAACTTTAACTCTTCAATGCTTGAAAAACGATATATTCGACTTCCGGAAATGGCGGCCGTTGCCTGTGCCAGTGTTATCTCTCGATTCGCAATGTTTTTTTGGTAGTTTTAAGGGGGTTTTTAACGGATCGAGTAACTGAGTGTTGATGCACAAATGGCAGGTCAGGACATACAAAAAACATATATAAATCATGGGTCTAGGACTTATGGTTGCTGAGATCTAGGGTGATGACAGGTGGACAAACAAAACAATAGCGCATTCGACTTCTCGAAAATCAGATAAAAGCATCGGAAAAAAAGAACGATAATAGAAACTACTTGACTACTTCTGTTTTGAAATGTTACTATAATCATGAGATTAATATTTTTTAAAAGATGCATTTATTTCAATATTTTTAAAAACACTAACACACAAAAAAACGATGTATTTACGGAGATTGTTTTCAACATACAAAGATGAATATTTCTTGATGAGATCTTGCTAGGATAATGTTTAAAGTTTTCAGGTTATATTGCTGACTTCTATGGAACCCGTCCTTCCTCAAGCTAAGATGGAACAATGCTCCTTCTTCTCCCTCCTTTCTTCTGGATCTTCTCTCTTCACTCTTTAGTGGCGTCTGCCTTATTGTACCTTCGACCGAAAGATACTGGGATCCCAGCAATGATCCTCACGATGTATGGTCGATCCATACCCATGTATATACAAAACTGGGAAATTCTGGCTGAGGATAGGACAAAATAACATGATATAGTGAAAGAAGGATCACTAAGAGCAGATGGGCAATCTAGGGAAGAAGCAGTTGGAAAAAGAGCGAGGAGAAAGCTCAGGCAACACTGCCTAACTACATATGTGTACAATTCAGAAGAGACTGACACTCACGGATTGGTTTTATCAGCCACACCAAGAGCTGCAAAAAATGAAGATATACATCTATCTTCTTTCGTAGACGGACAGATGTCATCTAATGGTCGATGTACGCAAATATTTCTAGCTCTCGTCTTTGAACGCAGGCTGCATTGTCCTCTTATTTTTTAAGAACTGTTGAAAACTATCTATGAAATCAGGGCTATTGGAATAGCTCTGATCAATCCTAATTACTTAATCAAACGACTGCAGGCATTTTCTCACTCAAGATAAAAATTATATACTTAACAAATGACATCTTCAGAGCATCTGCACATGTATGATTATATCTGCCAGTTCATTTGTAGAATCATACACAAATTATTGAATTGCTTTATTAGCTAAGCACAGGTTGTTTAAGTATGTATATGTGATTTAATTGCATTGTACATGTGTGTTTGAATTACTTTTTATTTTCACTTATTCATTCAAATTAATGCTGTTCAATACCTTTTGTATACATTTTAAATCAAGTGAAGATTAAAATATTGCTACAATTTTAAAATAAGAATTTTATAAAAAAATATTATTCGTGTGTGTGAATATGTGTGTTTGTTTGTGTGAATGTATGCGTGTGCGTGCGTGCGTGCGTGCACACGTGTGTGTGTGTGTCTGTGCCTGTTATTGTGTGTCTGTGTGTCTGTGTGTGTGTCTGTGTCTTTGTCTGTGTGTCGGTGTGTGTGTCTGTGGATGTGTCTGTGTGTGCCCTTGTGTGTGTGTGTCTTTGTGTCTGATTCTGTGTGTATGTGTGTCTGTGTCTGTGTATGTGTCTATGTGTGTGTTTGTCTATGTGTGTATGTGTCTGTCTGTGTGTGTGTGCGAACTTGTGCGTGCGTGTGTGTGTCTGTGTCTCTGTGTCCATGTATGTGTGTCTGTGTGTATCCGTCCATGCGTGTGTGTGTGTATCTTTGTCTGTGTCTGTATGTGTGTGTGTCTGTGTGTGTACATGTGCGTGTGCGTGTGTGTGTATGTGTCTGTGTCTGTGTGTCTGCGAGTTTGTGTATGTGTGTGTGTGAATGTGTGCGTGTGCGACCGTGCTTGCGTTCATGCGTGTGTTTGAATCTGTGTATGTGTGTATGTGTTTGTGTGTGTGTGTGTATCTGTGTCTTTGTGTCTGTGTCTGTATGTGTGTATGTGTGTGTGTGTTTTTGTTTGTGTGTGTCTCTGTCTGTCTGTCTGTGTGTGTGTATGTGTGTATGTGTGTGTGTCTCTGTTTGTATGTCTGTCTGTGTGTGTGTGTGTGTGTGTGTTTGTGTGTTTAAACCAAAGCCATTTTCTAGAAAAATTCCAACACAATCTGAATTGTAAGTAAGACCATCTAATATTAATTATGTCTTTTATTTATAAAAAAAAAATATGGTTTTACGCGTATCCATGTTTTAAGTTAAGTCTTGCCTTCTTTGTTAGTTTTTAGTAATTAAAAGATGAAACTGTGTTGTTATTATTTCTTGTTTCCACAGGAATAATTATTCACGCCCACATGAAAAGCAATGTGCATGAGTTTATCTTTGCATATTTTTTTATATAGATCTATACTTGAAGTTACATGTCTTAATGAATAATTTTTTATATTATGGATATGATACTGTTGTTTTTTCCGGCTTAATACCACTATTTTGATAGTTTATTTATAAAAATTATTTAACAGATCTTTTGCTTAATTTACATTTCTAAATAATATATCTTAATATTAATAATTCATTTTAAAAATGAAATTTTTACAAGATAGTTTACACTAGTTTTTGTCCCCTATTCAAAATAAATATTAGCTCGAAAATATTTATCAAACATTGCATATTTTTAAAAAAAAATTATTGTTTTCTAATTTTTAAGAATTTATCTCTGTTGTTAGTGAAGTTGTAACTCCAACATAAACAATGTTCTTTTGTAGCTGCGTATTCTGTAACTGTTGGGGCTCACGATTGCAGAGTTACGCTTCAACAACACTTCACCATATTCACATCTGATCTTAAAAAGCATGAATTAAGCTTCCTTATTGATAGAGCGTATGTTTTAAGTTATGACATAAATATTAATACCTAAAATGTTCAACATTAGGGACTGAATATTTTTAAAAAAATATCATACCTGTGAGATTTCATAAGTTTAAGTCAACAAATTGAAAGAATCGGAAGATTCAAAATGCGTTACTTTTCATGCATTAATAAAAAATCATGTTAAGCCTGGTCCCTTTTGGACTCAGGACGTGTTAGCGCATTTTCGTATTATGTATCAGTACTTATGTTAGATATCAGCATTATGTAGTTATCAGTAATTGTGTTTAGATTTTAGACATATTTTTATGAATTTTCTTGTGTAATGAATATACCTGAATTTTTTTTAAATTTAAAAGTCATTTCTTTACATTTTAAATTTTAAAAATTTTCTCTTTAATCTAACTACAAGTGGTTTGTGGTCACTGAAATAGGACTCATAAATGAAACATTCTAAATTGTAATCAGCTAATCGCCCAAATACTCCGTCAATTGTTGTTTGATAGATCGTGGTTGCCAATCCTGGTGAAATTAGTTGAATGTTGAAGCTTGTTTCGAAAAAGTTTTCAATTTCTGCCCCTGGGCCGCTGAGATCTTGATTGAAGTCACCACAAATGATGACGTAAAACTCTCTAAACTTTTACACATATTCTAATGACGTCAACAAAAAAAAAATAATTATTTTGCACCCTTTCACACCACTCTTCAATGCATGAAGAATTGTGCATTCGACTTCCGGCAATGCCGGCCGTTTCTTGAGTTAGTGTTACTTCTCGATTCGAAATATTTTTTGGTAGTTTTAACGGGTTTTTTAAACGGAACGAGTAACTGAGTGTTGATGCACCAATGGCAGGTCAGGACATACAAAAAACATATATACATCATGGGTCTAGGACTTATGGATCCTGTGATCAGGGTGATGACAGACAGACAAAACGGGTGCAATAGCGATTTCGACATCTCGAAAATGCGCTAAAAATTGAAAACATATTCCTGCTTAAGATGTCAAATTTTTTGTTTGCGAAAATGTGCAAGTAATATAGGATTTCAGTTTTATCGCTAGAAATTAAATGATAAAATTTTGTTATTAACATTACAAACTACTACTCTGCAGGTTACACACAGATAAAGTATATTTATTGATAACCTACAAAAACGACTATGTTATGATTTGAATTAAAAAAACAAACTCTTATCGAAGATGGCAACAATTTATTTACATATTTGATTTGTCCTTTAATTGAGTCAATAGGTCCCGAGAAAGGTTGGCATCTATGTGTCTCGTAACACAAGTAATCAAGTGTAGGTCAACTTGGCATAAACTGACATAACCTTGTGGGTAACCCCGAGGTGCAATCTAGAAATAGTAAATCGCATATGATTACAGCCGCTGTACGGAAATTAAACAGCGCATTTAATCCAATGTTGAAGTTGGAAATCAAAATTATACTTTAAATCTTGTGTTATACTCGGGTGAAGATTTTGATTCGCTAAAGTGGATATTGAAGTTTGGCGTCAGAATATGACCTTTGTATAAAAACTGTACAATTTTCAACGCCTTTTTAGACATCAGCTACTTCATCGTAACAAAAATCAATAACTTTTCATTAAATTTGATTTGTGTTTTAAGTTTCGTTGGTTGAAAAGATGCGTCTTAAGTACAGTCAGGAAAGACTTTGTATTTAAAATTCTTCAGATGTGTAATGGTAGAGAATCACATTGTTTGACTGCAAAAACAGAGAACGGCTTTTCGCCAAATGTTTTAGTTCGAGTCTTAGAAACACAGATAAGGCATGTGTCTGCAGAAGGGCATAGCTCGTTCAATAATACATATATTTAAAACAAAATCTTTGAAGCACTATATATAACTCGTTTGATTTTGTTGCGTGGCGGCGAAGGGTTATAAATATTTATTCGTTAATAAGTTTATATTTATAAGTTCTAAAAACTAGAGCTGATTGGAAACTTAAATTTTACAAGATTAATGTTGGAAAATTAGAGCTACGGGCATACTTTGAAAAAAAAATTGATTAATTATTTTTGAAAATTAATCAATTTATTTTAATTTGATCGATTTCATTTCTATAAAAATTAATCAAAATATATCAAAGTATTTGTAATTTTTATTTTAAATTACTTACTTTTCCCTCGTATTTTTATTAATGTAGACTTACATACGTTCTAATTTTTTGCTTTAATCAAAATGAACGATAAATTGGTCGTTAATTTTCTCTAAGTAAACGTTTAAATTTAAACTAATGTTTCACTGCCCACTATAAGTCTTATGATGAATTTAAATATATCAACAATGGAGTAAAACAAGAATATTACAAGGTATTGTTGTAAATAATCGCATTTTTACATGTTTGTTGCAGTGTACAGTGTAGCAAACAATAGAGTGCATAAAGCTATTAGAACTACTGAAGAGCGGTACCGTAGGTTGGACTCTAGGTAACCATGCTACCAAATTCAGAATAAATGGGGCGGACGTGGGAAGCTGAAACGGCCCTCGTTCATGCATCAAGTACTAGAGCTTAATAGGACTGTCCAACCCCCATGAAACAGACAGTGGACCAATTGCGTCCTAATAAAACCACCCTATGCTGAAGCTACACGTCCCAGCGTACATTTGTTTTTGGTTGACACTGCAGTGACGAAACGCAGCCCTGAACTTGTGCATAGAGCGGCTGCCCTTGAAATAATTGAAGGATTCGCGGGAACCCGAGTGAAAGTGTTCAAGGATGGGTCTGCCAATAGGGGAGAAATAACTGTAGGATATAGTGCGCTCATCCTATACCCTGTAGGAGAAACACCAAATGAGGAAGATTAAGGACCCTGTGGGACCATGGCGACGAATTATGACTCGGAGCTTGAGGCTATTCACAGGGCCCTGGAAAGTGTGCACCAAACACTGCAAGGGTCGGAACTAGTAGGTTTTGACACGGTCTTGTTCTGTGACTCGAGATCAGCGCTCGAGGTCTTGCTGTCCGAGAAACGTAGCACCCACCTAGTCGATGTCATCTTGGAAGACGTGGGTAAACTCGAGAGACTTGGTGGTAACATGACAGGGCAGTGTATCCCAAACCACGTGAATGTTGCAGGCAATGAAAAGTCAGACTACCTGGCAAAAGCGGGAGCAGATAAACCCCAACCAGAAGTCCTGGACAAAGATATGGCTAATGGACCACTTCAGGGAAAAGTGGTAGCAGACGTGGTTAGAAAATATGGCGGCTAGGGAGGTGTTAGCCAACATGACCAGGCCAAGCAGAACAGACCAGTGGTGGGGTCTAAACTGAAGGTACCAACGTTTAGTGACCAAAATGCGCACCGATCATTGCAACCATTTCTTACTTTAATTGGCTAGATCACAACAGGGACACGAACTGCCGTCATTGCTGCCAAGCCTCTGAGACGGTCTCTCATCTTTTGATTTCTTGCCCCACGGTGGATATAGCGGGAAAGGATAAGGGGCAAAACAGTCCCACGTGTAGACAATGTTGTCTGGCATTGCTCAGCAGATGAAGCAGGTTTCCCAAGTATTAGCCAAGGCCTTAAGAGATTAGATCTAAGCTCATAAGAATATGCGTCTAATTAGTGAGATAGGGATTGAAAAAGAAAATTACTTTATTTTTGAAAACATTATGCAAGTTTCATTTTAGTCCCACTGCGTAGGAGATTAAAAAATAAACAAATCTCATGTATTTGAAAATGAAAATAATATATACGATTTCAGAAATATGGAGACAAATTTTTAAAAATAAATTCTAAAGAGATGAAGTGATTAAATCATTTCAATAAATCATGAGAAGATGAGTGCAAACAATTCCTTGAACAAATTCCAAATATTGCCTTTCTTTGTGCTAATGTAGCTTGTTTTATCCTAACACTATTTTCTCTCTAACTAATAGAAAACATGACCTCCACTGGTGTATAGGACAATAGAGAACAAAGAATTTAAAACATTTTTGTGCGCAACTAAAAATAAAAAAAAATCTAGCGCATAATGCCTAGAATCATATTAACATTTTGTACATTTAATTTCTTTTTTTTATAAACAAAGTCACCGGCTAAGTTAAAGTCTCATATCCAACGGTTGTGTAAAACGCGAGATTTTTTTTCCTATAGCTGTGTTGATTTTAAGGTAATTTTTTTCCTAAGTGTAATTTACCAAAAAATGGGCCTAAAATAAATAGTCCACTTGCTAAACTTGGTGACTCATTAAAAAAAAAGCAGAAAACAGCAACACATGTCTGAAGCTCTATATATCTCAATTATGGAAGTTGAATTAATGTCGTGTGCTAATGGTTGGTCCATTACATTAAATTAGAGCTGCGGATTTTAACAATTAATTTCTACATTAATCGTAAAATAGTTCATTGATTCATATCGATTTAAATAATAATAATCAATAAAATCATTCGATTAGACTTTAAGACATTTGTTTTTTGTATTTGTTATCAATTCACTAAAATGAATTTAAAAACAACATAATAGATAAAATCACAGAATCCGTATTGACAAGGAACCTAGTACCAATGTCCACACCAGTTAAAAAAACGCGTTGTGATTCTCGACTTTAAAAAGCATTATACGACGTCATCATTTTAGTTTGTGTTTCAAAATTTGGAAAAATTAAACGATGTAAAAAAACAGGATTTGAACATTTAAAATTATAAATTAATATGTCGTGAAGTCTACGTGGAACCAAAGAGCGTGTTTTTTTAAAAGCAATTTGATGATATCGACCATTTATGTAAATTTTAAAAAATGGTTTAATTTTTTTAAAATGTAATTTTAAGTTTTAATTGTATTTGAATATCGGTCCGTAATGCCTTACCTGCAATGATTTTGCTGCTTTCTAATTAGATATTTTAAAAATGGGTAGCTCTTTGTATTGTTCTTTTAGCTATATCATGTAAGTACAATTAAGTATCTTATACGCTTAAAGAAATTTCTTCCAGCAATATCAAAGACATTTGCTAATAGAAACTATTATTGTTAATTTGTGCTTCTAACGTATATACTTAACAAGATAAAAAGGGGACCTCAAGTCTTCATAAGCAGTTGTTTTAAATAAGTCTATTTCCCTTAACTTATTTACTATAAAGTATCCTTCAATACTAACTATTGTTCCTTTCTATGAGCATTCCTCTGTGATCTCACACGTTTTTAAAGCGGAAATCTTTTCAATTGATTATTTCCTCAAATAATGAAAGGAATGTATGTGATTAATTCCTTAAAATGTATTTATATTTTGTTTAACATGTTACACTAGACGCAATCAACTGCTCCATCATTCTCTCAGCACGTGTAAGTTAAGGGCGGTCGGGAATGACATCACGGAGGGAAGTGGGCGACACTTTTGTGACGATGGGGAGGGACAGGTTTTCAAGAAATGGGACATCACACAAACTAAATTAAAGAAAATATTCAGTAAATTTTTACCGTTTTTAAATGACTCCCCCCCNTATATATATATATATATATATATATGTATATATATACAGAGAGAGAGAGAGAGAGAGAGGGAGAGAGATAATAGGGTAAGAATAGTCCACAATCGCGTGATGTCATTCATGAATGGCCCCGTACTTGTCCATTGGCCCAGCGTTAACTTTTTTACACATATAAAATCTCATGGATCTCAGTTGGAACAATCTCATTTTTAATTAAAAAAATAATTAGATCATAAATTTTATTCAGGATCATAAAATTAATTATTTTGAACATATTGTTAGAAGGTTGCGGTTTATATACAAATGCAATGAAAAAAAGGGAACACTATTGTAGTTTTTTTTTTAGAGTATAAGTGCATTTTGATGTACACATTTTCAATTGTATAGTATATAAAGGTAGTTATTGTTATTTGTACTTTTTAAAAATGTAATTATATATTTTCACCCATAAACATGTATGACTAAGTTAAAAATGAGATCCACAAAGTTTGCTAGTTTAAGATTTTTTTCTTCTCTTTTCTTACACATGAAAAAAAAAACATTTTAAACATCTTTTTTTTCAAGAAGGAAGTTAATTGCTTACATGAAAGAGCTCCTATTGTATTAATGTTATTACAGGATGTTAATTTGAATGAGCTACTTTATGGGCATCCTGATAACAAAGTTTACTCGTCAATTTGAACAAATCTCAAGAAGCTAACTTACAATGGCTGGCGTCTATCTTATGTTCTTAATTTCATGTCTAGGTAATGTACAATTTTATTTCTTTTGAATATTGTTTAAAACATTGAACGTAATATAAATTTTTACACAATAGAAAGACCGAGAATTTGTACTTTATTTCTTAATATCATTTATGTTGGAGAACGTAGATAATTGATTTTAAAAAAAAGCAAATCATGATTGGATTAGTACCCTTATGGCTCAACCCCTATAAAGTTGCCCTTTTGTGACTGTTTTGAGCCAAATAGGCTTACATGCTAAAAGATAATAATTAAAATATAAAACCAACAATCAACACTTTGTTTATTTCATTAAAATGTACCTACATGAACAGTCTAAAATACTGGTTAATTTAATTTATACAGTGTACTCAAAACAAAAAAAAATTTGATATTATTTTATTGACAGGTTTGTTAAAGTTTAGATTTAAATTAGCTTTCATCGTTTAGCTTTGAAAACATATCAATTAATTTTACTTTAATTTCGATTAAATGCAAATATTAAAATTTATGATGTCATAACTAATTTTTATTAATAGAGCTATAGACAGTAACGATTAATATGTCGATTAATTGTTAAAATTGAAGCGATTAAATGTTTTTTACAAACTTTTAATCGATAAAAATTCGATCAAATTTAAATAAATTTCATTTTTAAAAAAATAGAATAAAAATTTTTAAAGGATCTTTATTGCTAAGGAAAATATTACCACATCATGTATCAGTTACAAATTTCAAAATATTTATTTTCTAGGTCTTTTAGGCAGGGAATTCAATAAAACACGAAATATCAGTAATCTTATTTTTTTCATAATCACCTGAGACGTTTGGCTTAATCGAAATTAAGGATTTCATCATGTAATTAATCACCAGTTTTTCAAACGTTAACGATTAACTTTCAATTAATCATTACTAACCCAAATTTAAAGTTATTAAATTGAATGTTAAAGATGTTAACATAGTGATTTTTAAACGCCGTTTTAACGTCCTAAAAAAGGGACCGGTTAAACCGGATAAATTAAAGGTTTAGTTATTTTTACGCCTACCACAATTTTAGCGAATTACTTCTAATTTTATATATATATATTTTGCATTACCCCAGGATTTCTCTTTTTGGGACAAATAAAAAAATGTACCACCTTTATCCCACCCGATAGCAGAAACCATGTATTTTTCGTTTGTTAAAAATTCATGAAAGAAAATCAAACAATGTAAACAGGATGATATTTTAATTACGAATGTGGAACATAAGTGAAATCTTGAGAAAGTATTGTTGAACGCCTTATTGTTAAAAATAAATAAATAAATAAATAAACAACCCGCGAAAACACAAAGCTGTTGACTATAAATTCCCTATATATGAGACATAACCAAAAATTACATTAAAAAAAAAAACATTCAAGGTCTGAAACTGAGTTTACTCAAAAAGGCTCTACAATTGGGACGGGTTGCGGGGTGGTCAAAGATAGTTGGAGTGATCTCGGCAAACTCGTGAATGTAATAAACAACAGACGACTGTTATATATTAAATGTAGAAATTAACTAAAAGTGCATTAATTTAATTATAGTACTTTCGATCGATTATTACAATTTTGATACAATGAATTGTTAGATGACACACGTCTTTGTGCAAAATTTTAGTTCGATGGCATGACTGAAAGTTGGTGACTTTTAACTTTTGTTTTTCGCTGGTACGATGGACGGACGAGCAGAGAGACGACGGTGAAGTTAATAAAAGGGATTTAATAAAAACAAAGTTTTTCTCTATAAATCCATTATGTATGAGAATTAACCAAAAGTATTGATAATTTAAAAATAAAAATATGAACTGCGCGACAAACATTTAAAATTTAAACGTGACTTAACCCTTTTGGGGTAAAAAGTGAGCGAGTGGGGATTTAGGTGTGGTCAGCGATGCTTAGACTGAACTCCAGCAAACACCAACATGTCAACAATAGATGGCTATGATAAATTTATATAGAGATAAACTGAAAGTGCATTAATTTAATTACTGTACAATCGGTCAAAATTAGGATCGGAAAAGCAAGAACAGTCTTCCAGCGACTTAAAAATGTTTTGGTCGCCAAAAACTTAAGCACGAAGTTAAAAGTAAGGATTTTCAACGCTATTCACCTGTGCTGCCATATAAAGCTGAGACATGGAGAACAATGTTTGTAAACCTGACAAGGATCAAGTCCTTTGTCAACAAATGTCTTAAGAATGATTATCAGATACCACTGGCCGGACAAAATCAGCAACCGAGAACTGTGGCAGCGGTCAAAAACAGAAGCCCATTGAGGAAGTGATTCTTCAAAATCGGTGTAGGTGGATCGGTCATAAACTAAATAAAACCTGCTTCTAATTAAAAAGGCAAGCTCTCAAATGGAAACTACAGAATAAACGGTAGGCCGGCCAAAAAAACAAAAAAACAAATGGCGCTGAGAATAGAAATCGGAAATCAAGAGAATAGGCCTTGAATAAAAGATCCTGGAGAAACTTGTCAAGGATAGAGATGCCTGCAGGGCTCTTGTAGGTGGCCCATGTCCTAGGAGGAAGTGCAGATGCCAAAAATGATCGGTGGATGTCCTCATCGACGAGAAGGATCAACAAAATAACGACACAATCGGTCAATATAAAATTTTAATACAATGCAACGTAAAGTGATATGATTATATTTGCAAAATAACTTTAGCTCCATAGCATCACGAGAAAGGTGTAATTTTTTAATATGTTTTTCTGACATACGGACCAAGAGACAACAATAAAGTTGATCTAAAGCATTTAAAAAGCGTGTTGTTTCTCGCCAAAAATGTAATTCAAATAACGTAACAGTTATTGCTAACATTTTAAAATAGTATAACATGTCCACAGAGTTAAAATAAGGTTTTTTTGTGTCTCGCTGCAATAAAAAAGTTATGATGTCATTGTTTTTAGTTGTAATATGATCTTGAACAAGTGATTATTGTAAAAATCACAATTGAGAATTTATAATTAGAAAATAATGTTTGTCATGTTTCGTATTTATCAAAAATCACTAGAATTGGTTATTTGGGCTTTTAAAAAAATTGCGAGCTATAAGTTCACGCCTTAGAACTAATATATAATACTAATTGAATTACCGCATATTGTTACCATTTTTTTATCCGCTACAACCACCTTTCTCTTTATAAAAAAAAAACAACAAACTAAGTTGAATTGCATTTAATACTTCGATTTTTGTTCCTTTAAGTCAATGAGACAGAGGAAATAATTCAATTTCACAACAAGAACAACAACAACAACAACAAAACAAAAACAAAAAAAACAACAAAAAAAAATGTTATCTTCCCTTGAGATATTCAATATACAAAACTAACCATTGAATTTTGAAAATTAACCTTTCAATTTTCCCAATGTAATTATTCAATTTAAATTAATCGTTACCAGCCGAACTAATTAAACGTTCAAATTGAAAAAATTCGAACCCCGAAATGTCTTCTTTATATGTCATTAAATAACAATATACGCTAAAATGCCAGTGTTTAGACATTATTTGTTTCAAGTCATGAGTGGGTTTAAATGGCACTATAACAACGCTAGCTAAACAATCATGAACTTGGAGCTAATGTAACTGGTATGCATCAAATGGTTTTAGCAAAGAATGAAAATACTGGTGACTATTATGTTTCCACCATTATAGATTGTTAGGGGATTAAGGAACCTTTATATACATTTTTTACTGCAGTAATTTATCCCAAGAGCTGTCGTAAATTTTCTGCTTTAGGTCAGACTCTATTACCATACTTAGCATTATATGGTTTCCATTTAGCATGATATGTAGACGAAGGGTTAGAACCAAGGTATAACAAAAAAAAAATAATTTTAAATATTCCATTCAGTCAATAATTTAAAATTACATGGTATTTGTAATTTTTAAAAAAAAATTATTTTTTACTTTTAATTATTTTTTGCTGAAAATTAAATTATTTCTTAAATGGTTTAATGATTATTTGGAAATTTAACCCTTAATTTCAACAGCCCTACGATTAATACCTTTCATTATATTGCTAAGAGTTAAATCGGAAACAAATGCCTGAGAAAGATTTAATCCCAAATTATTTCCTTATTTACATATTGTAATTACAATTTTTAATTGCTTATTTATGTTGTAAATATGATAATACATTTTAGGGAAGTGGAGATTAATTTAATATCTATAAACAAAACAATGCAACTATTTATAAATTTAGAGCTCAAGAGGAGAAACAGCTATATCACTTTTTTGTATTTTGAAGATATTGAAGCTTTAATATTCAAATTGTACAAATTTCATGTAAATTCCAAGTAACTTATCCTTTTTCTAGTTAGATAAATACGAAATATGAAATTTCCTAAATTTTGTTAAAAATATATTTTATAATTATAAATAATCAAATGCGGTTTTTACATCGTTCTCTTTTCCAAAATTAAAATATAAGCAAGAAACACAACACGCTTTTTTTAACTGCCATGAACTGTTATAATATGTTGTAATATTTTTCAATATAATATAAAACAATGCCGTCATATATATATATATACATATATATATATATATATTATAAAATATATGTATGTATGTATTGAGTATAACGTATTGTCATTTATGTAGTTAGTATGATATGAATGTTTCTTTTATTAGTATATGTATTATGCATTGTTATTTCCACGTAAAGCGCTGTGAGCCTTGCTCCTTGCTAGTAAACTAGCCGTACTGAAAATGAGAATCTTAATCTTAGTAATAACTACAATACTTTTAAGGACATTAACTTCAACCAAAACACATGCTAAAAATCATAGTAACATATCTATAGTTATAAACCACGACAACACTAAGCACACAGACTCAATACCTGACTACACCTCTATCTTAAGCACAATAAAAGATATTACACTAAAACAATGGAAACATAAAATATGTAGACATAGGCAAGAGCACCTAATTTTAATCTTGCTTCTCTCCGTCGATATAGAACGTAATTCAAGCCCAGTATCATCTAAATGCCAACTTTGTACAAAAACATGCACAAGTAATCAAGGAGCAATTCAGTGAGACACCTGCAATGAATGGTACCACACAGTTTGCCTGCATGCTAATACACCAAAGTACATATCAATGTGCCTAGGAAATAAATATAGATCTACATCTTGGCACTGCACACATTGTGGATTTTTCCAAATCAATTCAGACCTGTTTAATCATAGGGACCTGATTACCACAAACTTTTACAGTGTTTTGGCTAATTCTAATATAAAAAACACCCTAGATAAAATCAGACCTGCCACACTAACCCATGAAAAAAAAATTCTAATAATACTGACAATCAAAACACTCTTAAAACTCTAAAAATTTATTTTCAAAGCATAAAAAACAAAATTCCAGATTTAGAACTTCTTATAAAAACAGAAGAACCAGACATAATTGCTGGTTCTGAAACTTGGTTGAATCCCAACATATATAACTCTGAAATTTTTAGCAGCAATTACAATATATTTAGAAAAGATAGAACAGACAATCATCGTGGCGTCATACTTGCAAAAAAATCAACTCTCATAGAGGAAGTATTTAACACACAACCAAACTCTAATATAAAATCTGTTTTTTGCAAAATAGTTAATCCAAACTCAACACCCTTTATTGTAGACAGTCTATATAGGCCACCAAACACAAACATAGAATACATGAGGAATCTCTGCAGTCAACTAATGTATATTAAAGACAATCATGAAAATGCTGTAATTTGGACTATGGGGGACTTAAATCTTCCAGATATAAATTGGAAAAATTATACAATTGATAGCAACCAAAATAATAAAGAAATTAATGAACATTTCTTAGACACAATAAACAACATAATCCTGGAACAGGTAGTAAAAAATGAAACTAGGAAAAACGAAATACTAGATTTATTCCTAACCACAGACCAGGACTAGTACTAGACTGCACAATAATCCCTGGGCTGTCTTACCATGATATTATTAAGGTAACCAACACAATAAAAACTAAAATAAATAATATGCCTAGAAGAACAATATATCTTTGTAATAAATGCAACTTAACTAAATTACACCAGCTTCTAATTTCCAACAAAATTTCCTAAGTAAATTCAGCATAGTTAGCCATGTAGAAGAAATATGGAAGGAAATAAAAACAAATCTAAACACCATAATGGATCAGAATGTTCCAACAAAAATAACTTCAAATAGAATTAATAAATGTTGGTTCAATTTTAAATTTAAAAAGTATTGCAAAATAAAGGAGAATTTATTTAAGAAATTTAAGGCCACCAATTTAGAAAGGATACACAAAAATAGTTAAAAATTAAACAACTGACACAAAAACTTAGCCGTAACCTACAAAATAATAAAATTATATAAACAGTGTGATAACTAAAGATAACAATAAAAACTTATGGTCCTTTATCAAATCAACAAAAATGGAGACTTCGGGTATAGCCACACTAAAAGGCCCAAATAATAAAACCTATAATGATAATAAAAATAAAGCTAATATCCTTAACAAATATTTTGCATCATCATTTTCTGCTTCAGGCGACAAGGAAATTTAATTTATAAATTTAAATAAATTGGAAGAAATAGGTAACATAACTGTAGGTGAGATAGGTATACATTTACTCCTAAAAAAGTTAAAAATAAACAAATCTACTGCCCCAGATGAATTAACTGCAAGGTTATTAAAAGAAATAAGCAATGATCTGTCCCCAATCCTTGCAGTTCTTTTTCAAGCCTCTCTAAACCAGGGTAAAGTGCCCGAGGATTGGAAATTAGCCTATGTAACGCCACTCTTTAAAAAAGGTGATACGTCAGACCCTGGTAATTACAGACCTGTATCACTTACTAGTATCACATGTAAATTACTGGAACACATAATGTATACTAGAACAGTTAACGACCTTGACAATTATAATGCCCTATGCCCACACCAACATGGCTTTAGAAAGAACAGATCATGTGAAATACAATTGATAGGCCTATTAGATGATCTATCAAAATGCTTATATAATAATGATCAAAAAGATACACTTGCTCTAGACTTCTGAAAAGCATTCGACAAAATGCATCACCTTAGTTTACTCAAAAAACTTAAACACCTTGGAATCTCAGGTCCCTTACATCACTGGATCCAAGATTTCCTATTGGGTAGGGAGCAAACTGTAATAATTAATGGATCTAAATCTAAACTAATAAAGGTTAAATCAGGAGTTCCAAAAGGAACTGTCCTAGGTCCCTTACTGTTTTTAATTTATCTAAATGACTTAACCAACAATATCTCAACAGGAACTAAAGTTAGGTTATTTGCTTATGATTGTATAATCTATAGAACAATCAAGTCAGAACGACGTAGCAAAATTTTCCAAAAAGACTTAGATGAATTAATAAAATGGGAAACTAACTGGAGTATGTCCTTTCACCCACAAAAATGTCAACCGCTAAGAGTCACAAAGAAAAAGAAACAAATAAATTCAAAATATTTCATTCATGGAAAAGAACTAACCCAAACTAAAGATGCGAAATACTTAGGATTCATAATAAATGAGAAACTATCTTGGAATCCCAATGTCAAGAAGTTTTTAAAAAGTCATACAAAACCTTAGACTTTATAAAAAGAAACTTTTACAAATGTAACAAAGATATAAAACTAAAATGCTACCTCACCCTGGTGAGACCTATACTAGAATATGCATCTTCTGTATGGGACCCATCCCCCAAAGAAAATATTAATAAGTTGGAACAAATCCAAAAAAGAGCTGCCAGATTCATTAATGGAGAATATTTTAAACTGACAAGAGTAACACCGTTAATTAAATCATTAAACCTTGAAACACTAGAGAATAGAAGAACCAAGAGTAAATTAGTAATTATACATAAGGCAATTAATTCTAATTTAGAAATACAACACAAAGAAAACCTAATACAACCTTCAAATTGACATAAAGTTAAAAATACCTTTCTTATTCCATATGCAAGAACAAACACATACAAGTTTTCTTTCTTTCCATCTGGTATTCGGGCGTGGAATGGGTTGCCTGAGGAAACCAGGAAAGCCACCACTTTATCATTTTTTAAAACTCTAGTAAGAATACAGGACTAAACACACATCATAGAAATATGTAGGACGCAATAATCTTCTGTACAGAAGGAGCGTCTGTAACATATAAGATAAGATAAGAATACAGCGCTATATAAATTATCATTTTATTTATTATCATTATACATATATATACAGCGAGAAACATTTCATGCATTTTGAACTGCTATGTACTGTATTATAATAGTCCTCAGCATTACGGATACTGTGATCTGGGCTATAATACTGTTGATAAATTATTTTTTATTTTTTATTTATTTATTTATTTATTTTTTGTGTGAATAAATTGAAAAAAAAAATGTTATAAATACTTTTCTTAGATTTTTTTAGATCTTTAATATTTAAAAAATATATATATATTTATATATATACACGTTACAATTGTTAACGATTTTTAATCAAAATATTTATTGTTAATCTCTTAGCCCTAATGTATATATATATATATATGTACTAGCTAATTACCCGCGCTTTGCAGCGGCATTTTAAGATTTCAGTTAGCGCTTAGAACCGGTAAACACTAATTAAATATCCCTTTCATTTCAATCTAAATCATGATATATAAGCTAAATATATTAACTAAACCGTCTTGGAACAGACGTTAAAAGTTCAAAACCCCATTGGAAATTGTATTATTTTAAAAATCTCTTTTGTTCAATAATTTATCCATTAACTCAATAGACAATTTTTAAATTACCTTTTACATAACTAATGTTAAAAATAACAAACCGGTCTCCAGTCCTAAAATGTGTTTTTGCTATTAAAAATTAAAACTTATTTTTAAAAACTAAAATTTGGGTCCGTGGCCCTATGGTTGCAAATTGTATAGTTCAAAACAACTGCTTATTTCCATTTGGATCATGATTAATATGTTTGTTAGTCCAAATTTGATTTAAAAAATAGAGTGTTAACGAATGGTAAAATGTTTTAAACGTTAACGAAAAAGAGATTATGGGCCAAGGGTCACAAAAGATTAAAAAAATATTATTTTATTGACCAAACGAATTTTAACATAGGTCTTCAAATTTGTATCTAGCGAGTTTTTAAAAAAATGGATTTACAGAGTATCCAAAGTTTTTGTTTATTTGTAATTTAGCTAATATAAGGTGATGTATTTCCGGTTTTGGAGAAGTTGATGTTTACTTACTGGAGCTAAGTTTCATATTATTTTCATTTATTTCTCAAATTTAATTATACTTAATCCTTTCTAAAAAGACTAATCTAATCTTTATTTATTAAAATAATAACAATATTTGCTGTTTAATAATATTATATTGTGTATTTTACGATATTTCGCACTAAACTTACTAAGACCTGTTAAGGCAGCCATTTTTATTATTATTGTTTTGACTAACCGTAACTTTTCACATACTATAAATAATAAAAGCACAATTAAACCTCCCAAATAACTTGAATTACATAAATTATACATACAAAGCTAAATTAAATTGAACTTAATACAAAAATAAACGCACCTTAGTGACTTTAACCAAATTATACTTATAGTTATACTAGTCTAGTTAACTAGTTATAGTTATAGTATTATTATTAGTATAACAATAATAATAATAGAAATATCTTCATTCTAACTCTAAAGATATCTTAAGTCTAAATCTAAGACTAAATCTAGTTGAGACTACTTGTCCTAATCCTTAAACTTAAATTAGTAAACTAGACTTACTGAAAATGAGAATCTTAATCTTAGTAATAACCACAATACTTTTAAGGGCATTAACTTCAACCAAAACACATCCTAAAAATCATAGTAACATATCTATAGTTATAAACCACCACAACACTAAGTACACAGACTCAGTACCTGACTACACCTCTATCTTAAGTACAATAAAAGAAATTACACTAAAACAATGGAAACATAAAATATGTAGATATAGGCAAGATCACCTAATTTTAATAATATTGCTTCTCTCCGGCGATATAGAACGTAACCCAGGCCCAGTATCAGTTAAATGCCAACTTTGTACAAAAACATGCACAAGTAAACAAGGAGCAATTCAGTGTGACACCTGCAATGAATGGTACCACACAGTTTGCCTGCATGTTAATACACCCAAGTACATATCAATGGGTCTAAGAAATAAATATACATCTTGGCACTGCACACATTGTGGATTTCCTCAAATCAA